>WBMY01005801.1:96504-159059 GCA_013397315.1 Donacobius atricapilla
TGTAAGTAGTAGTGATGTATAGTCTCCTTGATGAAGCACTTATCTGGGGCCCATTACTGTAATGACAGAACCCTCCATACTCTTTCGAGGTTTTACTATCAGAATGACTCCCTTGCTTCAAGCTGATTTTCATAAATCATCATTTTCTCATAAGCTTAAAGGAAAAAAAGGGTCATTTGGAAACCTGTGACCTACTTTATTGCACGATTCCTCAACACTGGTCCAGCTGTCAGACCCAAAGACAGTCACATCAGCCCATAATTTGCTTCTAGGAGATTATTTTATATTATTACATTATTTTATAATCTCCTGGGTTCAAGTGGTCTTGCATCCAAGCCTTTATAGTGCCTTGCTCAGTACTGTAACCTTGAATTCTTAGCAGAATTGCTGCCAGAACTGTACGCACAGGAACTGACTGCCGAGATCACGCCTCCAACTCTTGGATGCAGCTTCATGTTCCCATGGGGACAACCTGAGGAACACCTGCCTTGGCCACCCTGTCCTCCAAAAAGTGGGAAGTTCAGCTGGGACAGTCTGGTCAAGGAGGGGCTGGGAGGAAGCCCTGGGGAGACTCACACCTCCTACCGGCTCTCAGCCAGCTCACTGCTCTGCCTCAGAGCAGAAAGAGCATTCATATCTTAGCCTCTGTAACCTCTTATTATTTTTGGATAGGAAATCCAGAGGAATTCCTAACAGAAGCATGGGGAAAAAACAAACTTCTTTGTTTTAGTCCCCAGGAAAAACATTTCCAGAACAATGTTAAACCCGAAGAAAATTAGGGCTCCCGATGTTCCCAACCTGCTCCTGCATCCCTGCACCCATGTGCAGAACACCCTAAACAGCTCTCCTGACAGTGGCAATTCCCAGTGCAGATTTTCCCTTTGCGTCCCAACTACTGCTCACCTCCATGTGGCACCTCTCTGCCACTTGGGACTCCGTGATCCCCCTCCTTTCTGCCAATCCTCTGTGTGTCAAAGGGCCACATCCCAGAGGCCAGGATCCCCTCCCTGCAGCCAGCCCCACGTCATGATGCCGTACCTCCCTCCTGCCATGGGGGAAGAGCTTCCTCACACAGCTTTCTGCTGGGCAGTGTTTTCCTAACAGGTAACACAGAGAAATCAGTCTGTGTCCCCCCACCCCGCCAGCTTCAGCAGCTCTGGGATTCTTCCCTCTGTCATGGGAGATTTGCAGCTCTTCATTTCTCTCCCGATTCCCACTCCTGGCTGGAGTTTCCAGGCCGTGCAGGCTGCTTAGCTCCTTAGTGAGGCTCACTGTTGGGTGCTTGTGCTTTGGGATTGGCAGGGATCCTGCCCATTGGGTGACTTCTTTCTTTCCCAGGCATTGGGTCATTCCTGTATTAGTTCTTTGTTAAAACTTTGGATGTAGTTCATATCTGAGTGACTATTTGGTTTGATGGTTTTGGATGTTAGTTACTTTAAGATTTAGCAAGATAAGTTTTTTTGGCAAATGATATCATCCCACTGTTCAAATGAGGGAGAATCAGAGATATTTATGAATTTGGCATAAACACTGAAATATTGTTTTCTTTAAGGAAAAAATGAGTCTGTTTAAATGTTAAGCAATATTTGGTTACATCTTCTTCTAAACAGAAGCATTCTTTTGCTTCTGAACTGCATTTTCATTTATAAATCGGCAACAGTTATAGAAATATTGTTAAAAGCTTTCATAAAACTACCCAAATGAGCCATTTTTTGGTTTAGTCAGAATCTTTGTGATTGTATAAAATTTTTGTTAAGGTTTCTTACCAGAACTCAAGCAAGCCTTTGGTTCTTGGATTTGTAAATCACTGTGGTGTGAAGAGGTGTTCCTGCACTTGCAGCAGAAACCTTGGCATCAGCTCCATTAACTCTTTCTTAACATGTACAGAGGGACAATCTTCATGGCTGCACTGACCTGGAAGGGTCCTGCTTCCAAGGACACCTCTGTCCTTCACTGAAGATATTTCAGCCACAGCTGGTATGAAAGGAACTCATTTGATTTCTTCCCCAGGGGTAATATGATGGGTTTTGTCTTGTTGGTTTGTTTTTGTTGGGTTGTTGGGGTTTTTTTTCTTTCTACTGGTATCCACTGTACAACTCTATTTTTTTAATATATCCTGTTTTTCACTCCTTTCTTCTTTATCTAGCTCTGTGCCAGGATTTTTCTGTCAATGTACACAACCAGAACTACACCCAACAGATAATGAGGACACATGAACCAAATGTGATACTGGTTTATTTTATTCTGCCTTTTGCTTTAGGAACCACTACAAATATTCCAAAGGAAGCATATACTCCTGTGTGGGAAATTTGGGTCTTCTGCCATAGGTTAATTCTTAGTTACTGTTTGGGGACCCCTTTGAAATTTTGTTTCTTAACTGTCTTAGAGATTTCTAGGCCACAGGTTGAAACCAACAGTTTAGTGTCTGGCATAAGGGATGGAACTGAGGGTGATATTTGAGTGACAGGGGCACAGGGTCCCAGTACTTCAATATTCTCCAGAGGTCTATTGCCTCAGGTTCTTCAGAAATGCCTCTTAAATAGGCACTGGCTCAGCAGTGCTGGGGAGAGCCTTTTGCACACCAAACCACAAAGCAAAAATTGAAAAGAACTGTCCACATAGTGTCTTCTTGATACATTCACCCATGACCAAGTCATTGGGATCAATGAATGTAAATCCTTACAGCCAATGGGATTATCATGTGTAGATTCCCTCTGGAGGAAACCAGATGATTTGATGAGCTTTCACAGAAGCCACAGTATTCTCTGTCTGTAATTAGTTTAAAAATTTATGAATTGCAAGCAATTTATTCAGCTATTGCCTATATGCAATTTCAGGGAATTTTGACTAGATGCAGCATTTTTGTGGTCTGCATTATTTCATTGTTGAGAGGTCTCAAACAAAGTAAGAATTTGAACAGATTTCTTAAAGGAACAAGTTTCTAATTAATTGCAAATCACACACTAACAAATTACCGGACCACTCATCCTCTACCCAGAGGGATAAGTGCTGCCAATTTGAGGAGGATACTGTATTTTTCAAACACAACAAAGAAGCTGAATTCCTGTTTTCATTGTAAAACGGAACTGTGCTTTAACTGTGAAATCCAAAATAGTGTCTATATTAGAACAGTGCTAATTTAACTATAAAATTAAATTATCTGCTGATGATACTGTCCCATTTGAGTCCCTTGCAGTGATTTCCATCATTTCCCTAATCCTATCTTTGGCCATCACCTGGAGGCATCTGTTCTGATGACTGCTGCCATTTTTCCTCTTCATTAGTTTCCTGACGCCCTTATTTTTTGGCACTGATTTACAGCATTCAAGACAGGAAAGCAGCCTGAGTACCTTAACTCAGTGTCACTTGCAGACTGGTGCAGTGATAGTACAAAACACATCAGAGCCTCACAGGAAATAGCTGGGCCCCCACAAAATGTTGCTTGTTCACCAGATGTGCAAGACTCAAGCAGTTAAGAAAACAAAATGTGGCATTAAAATAAATGAGCCGCAAAATTCCACCTCTGAAATTTTAAAATTAAAAAAGAAAAAAAAATATTAGGTTATAAATTTTAAAGAAATACATAAAAGCATATTGAAAAAGAAAGTGGAACACAAGTTCAGCTAATTGATTTAATTTAGCCCAGGTTTTTTGAACACTATTTTTCTGACATAGGGAACAGCAGTTGATGGAGACAAATTATGCCTGGCTGTTTGCATTAATTAAAGATTCTTGAAGGTGGATGATTCTGAAGGAGCTTCTGTTCACCCCCCTTCCCCTTTTGCAGTACCTGGAAGTTGGCATTCATTTCTTAGACCCTCCTGTGTGTAATTAATTGGGCAGGAAAGGTGCCATCCTATAAGGTATAGTGTATGGCTGGGAAGTACGGAGCCCTCTCCAAATGGTGGGGTCTGAGTGGCACAGCCCCTGGGAGGGATGGGATCTCAGGGAGCCTCTGTTCCTCTCAGAGGATCAGAGGAGTGATGCTGATATGAGAGGCTGCAACAGGGCAAGGCCCTGGACCCAGATGTGACTCCAGTGCTTCCCTCAGTTCCTGCTGGAGCAGATGGGTGCCCTGGCTGAGCATCCTGGGAATCTTGGCCAGGATGCTGCCAAATTTGTCTTACTGCATTTGGGAAGTGGAGGCAGAAGCGTACCTGGGCTGTGCCCTCATACAAATTTGGCATGCTGAAAGGCTGTGTACCTGGGACCACAAAAATGGACACACACTCAGTGCTTACACAGTGATCAACACAGATTTTATTTCTGCCAAGACTTACTTTTGCTAATCTAAAAAACAACAGTGAACATTAATTTATTTCATTGTATCTGTCTTACCTCCCCAGCAGCAGAAGAAATTTGATAGTCAGTATTTGGCAGCTGGGACCAGGGCTGTTTAGGCTGATCATTACTATATATAAAATCATTGCTATTGAAGCACTGACAGAGTCACTGCATTATAATATCAGAAATTACACAGCTGAACCCTCAGCTACTAAGCCCCAAAGCTGCAGGAACCTCAAACAGGGAAGGCTCTCCAATAAGAGAGATCTCTTGGGGCTCAGACCGGTGTATTTTCTCCCTTCCTAGGAGGCATTTCCCTAAGTTGCACCTAAGCCTCTCCAGTGAGGGAGGCTGGACAATCTTCTGCTCCGCTGCACCCATAGATGAAAAGCTTTCCTCGAGCTGCAGTTCTAGCAGCCTTTGCTGAGTGTTTAGGTGATCTCTTCTTGTCCTTACTTTCAAAAAGAATAATTGCTTGCTGTCATCTTCTTTGGAGATTTTTGTGCATTTATGAATTAGTCTTGCCTCACCTTCATCTTCTCTAAACTAAACAATCTCCTATAGACTAAACAAGTGCAATTCTTTCTGTCTAACTGGTTGTATTTTCCAAATCTCTGATCATACTTGTTGATCTCCTCTGGACTGCCTGCAGTATAACTATATCTTTATTATAGTGCAATGCCCCAGACTTAACAAAGTCTTTCAACTGAAATCTCCATACCAAAATGCAGAGCAAAATAATTGCTTTCTTGGTCGTTTGTATGGTGCTTCATATATATAACTCAGGTATTTATATTTTGTGGGTCTGTGTGCTGTGCTGTCAGCTCAAATCCAGCCTGTCATTTGCTGCATCCCTCAGACCTTCTTTTGCCATGCCACTGCTTACAAATTTATTCCAACTATATAGCTGGGAATTTGATTCCTTCTCCCTGAAAGTAGCTCTTTATCCTGGTGGTTACTTAATCAGGTTGGCTGTGGACCATCTTTCCAGATAATTTAGGTGCTTTGATCCTCTGACTTTGATTCTCTTATAGCCTCTTCAAGTTTAATGGTAACCACAGATTTCATCCTCTACATCATTAGTGACAAGAATGGAAACAGGTCTTGAAAAGATCCCAGAGGAATCCCACTTGAACAACTTCCTATTTGCTAGAACAATTGATAACTGTTGTTTTGGAGTAAAGTTTACCCAGTTTTGCACCCGTCTTGTTGTGATTACATTGCAGTTCATACCTAATGCCACCATATCAGGAGGTAAGATAAATCACATCTACTTGCTCTTCTTTATTCACGCAGTCAGATACCCATTTGGAAATGGGGGAAATAGACAGGTTTGACATGATTTGTTCTTGACAAACTCAGATGGACTGCTTTTTATCACCATACCATAAAAAAAATCTGGGTGTTTAACAAACTGATTGTTTAATAACTCATTCCAGATTTTTGGGAAACCAGGATGAGTGGTTTATACCTTCCACTGTAATAGTGGTTTATAGCTCCCACTCATCCTGGAGTCTCATTATTCCTTTTTTAAGTTCAGCACAATAGTCACCGTTCTCCTGTGTGCCGGGGCTCATCCTGTTCTATAAGAATCCTTTATAATAATTGCTTTACAATAATTGTTAGCTATTCACAGATTACTTCATCTTATTTCTTGAATAAGTTCAGGTGAGCTCTATGAGGCCCTGCTGACTTGTGTGCACTTAGCTCATCAAAGTATTCTTAAACTTGGTCTTTTCCTGTTTTGACCAGCACTTTGACTAATTATAAAAATGATTTGGTTAATTAGCTGGTCACAAACAGCTTTTTTTTTTTTTCCTCTTTTTTTTTTTTTTTTTTTTTTTTTTTTTTATAATGGCTGGATAAAAGATATGCCAGGTTTTCCTGTAAAATTTGTTACTTGATCTCTTTTCCTGTTTAGCAATGGATTAAGACTTTCCTTTTTCTTCCTCTAATTAAAATGTATTTATAGAACTTTTCCCAGTTCCCATTGATGTCTTTCTTAAGCTGAAATGCCTTCTGCGCTGTAGCAGCTTTGCTTCTGTACTCCATTGTTTGCCTTATTCTCTTGTACTTATCCTTAGCTAAGGATTTGTGTTACACATTTCAAAGTTCTCATAAAGTTGCTGCATCTGGAATAGTGCCTCAATGTGCCCAGTGTTCTTCTGCATAGGCATAGATTGTTCTAATATTCTAGTACAGAAAACTTTCAGGATCTTTTCACTTTTCTACTCCTGCTGAAAACCTTGGTTATGTACTAGAGTTTTCAAGTTATCCTATTGTTTTTTCAACCCAGTTTTGGGGAACTAAAATCTCCTTCTGCCACCATATCTCCTTGTTTGGATATCTTATACAAATGCTTTTAAAAGTTTCTTCTACTTCCTATGAGTTATTGGATGGCCTGCAGCAGATCTGTGTCCTGAACCACCCTGGAGTCGGCTGTGTCACAGCATCTGAACAAAGACTTACAGTTCTTTCTGTTCCCCTGGCTACTTGTGTTTGCCTGCATCGCTCCTCTATTTACATTTTTGTCTACTTTACAACTAATGTTTCCAATTCTCAGGCTGCTGCTGAGAACAACACATTTCTCAGTGACCTTCAGGCTTCTTCAACCACACTGCTCTGGGTCTGCCTAAGAGGCCATTGTCAGATGATTTAATAGTTCGGGATAACTTGACCCAAGTTTGGTACAATCTCAGCCACAGGCATTCCTTCACACCTCTGTGGGGCTATTTTGATTCAACATGAAGTTCAGCCTGAATGAGTCGATGGTAGTTTGGACAAATGCCTTCTGAAAATGTGAAAAGATGAACAGACTGGATGTAACATGTCTGCTGATAAACCTAAGAGCTCCCAGAGTAGAGCAGCACAGAGTAGTCTCAGTTTAAACAAAACCATGCAGAGACACCAGGATACTTGAAGATCTGACATACATCATGATATTTCCTGATGCTCTGCTGGAACATTAACTCTTTTTGATCTCAGAGAGAAACAGTGACCACCTCACCTCCTACCACCAGCCCCTTTCTGGAAGGTCCTCTCCCAAGTCACCAGAGAAACAAATTCTCCCTCGGCACAACTCCAGCATGACTTCAAAGGAACTGTTCTTCTCCTCGAGTTACAGACATGCCTGGGCAAGAAGGTTTCTTTAGGGCTTGCCCTTGTTCTTACTGAACTTGGAACCTTAATGGCAATCAGTGCAGGATCAGGCCAGGGGAAATAAAGTTAAGGACATTCAGAAGCCCTTGAAGGGCTGGAGCCGAGGCTGCAGTTCTTGTTTGGCCTGGTGTGTCGTTTGTGACCCATCCCATTGTTCTCAGCTTAATGCTTATTCATTTCCTCTTTGCTTATGTTTTCACATATAATTATTTTTAATTGTGCTTTTTTATATTTTAGAGAAACAATAAAAATAAACTCCCTTGAGTCTTAGAACGTGAATCGACACAATCAGGTCAAGGGACTGCTTTTAGTTTCAGTACTGACTCTTATACAAACATAGATTTCAAGATGACAGCTTTGCCTAGAAACTTTTGGATTAACTGCCGTAGTCCTGGTGTGGCTTCTGGGATGAAAATACTCTTATCAGGAATTCACAAGGACCATTATTTTAGAGGGAAGAAGGTTACTTTTGAGAGGACAACTAAGATATTCAAGGGTTTTCCCTTAATGCAGAACTAACATTAGGCATCCTGCAAAAACCTATAGGTATTTAATTTTCCTTTACATCATTAAACTATGCTGTCTTGTTGCAATTGATGCTTACACATAAGCTGAGGCTCTTCTGCCCTATGTCATGCCTCTGTAGTGGAAGAGATGCTTATGCTGGGAAGGGATGGAGGAGGAAGGAGGACTCTTATTTTCATAACGAAGAGAGAAGAACAGTAACAATTTCCTCAGATTCCTCTCTCCCTCTCTAAAGGGAGAGCTTTAGGGAAGGGTTATAAGGAACAGACAAGCTGGCTCTGCAAACTGAAGCTGTGGTCCAGGCATATATCGTTTCTCATTAAGAGGCTGAAATTCAGGCTTTTTGTAAAGCAGCTGCACAGACTGCCTCACAGTCAGACTGAATATTAGGAGAATTAATAGATATTTAAACAATACCAGGGCACTTAGATTACTAACATTAAAGACTGGAAGGGCCATGCAAACTAGACTTTGGCTATTGAAATTGCACTAGAAGTGTTAAAAAATAGTTATGTGGTCTCCTTTGGGCAAAGGCAAAATATATTTGAAAGCCGATGTCTTGAATTATGATGGCACACTTGTAGAAAAGGGATAATGTAGATAATACCACGAAGATGTGTACCATTAACAGTGAACATCACACAGAAAATCAAAAAACTGAGTGCCTTCAAAATGTAAAATATTCAAGTCAGAGGATTTGTTTTGGGAAGGTATTAAAACCATGTAAAAAAAGATTGTTTACTTTCAGCCCTCATACAGTTTGCCAAGAGATCTTTAAATAGAAGCTTAAAAAGCTGTTTGTGCTTTTGAAAATTAATAAAACATATGCCCTACGATACAGAATATAATAATAGTAAAATAATGCTGCAAACAGAGACGAGATATGTTGTTCTAAGACCTTAAGTTATTTCTGTAGCTATATTAAAAGAAGTGGTGCTTGACCTAATTTTTGAATCATGGGTTACAGTTGCCTTGATCTTTTGGCTGCTTTTCTTTTGGTCCATATTCAAGGTAGGCCAGTAACGTCTGATGCCATTACTGATGTGGACAAGCAAAACTTTCTCCAGCAGAAACTGAAAGCAATTGGAGAATTCACATTGAAGAGGAGATTAATAAGAGTGGACATGAGAAATGTATGTGGAGAGTGGGTGGGATAGATAAGAGAGAGAGGAATAAATATTCACATTGTCTTTAAAATAAGAGGTTCAGCAAAACTCAGCAGCAGGAGCAAATGTAATAGTGATAAAGGGAAGCACTTTTTCACACCATATGGCAACTTGACATGGCAACTCCTAGGTACAGGATGTTTTTGAGGTTAGGAGTTTATCAGGATTTATGTAGAGAACATGCCAAGTCATCACTGTGAATGCTAAATAGAGCCAGGATCCAGAGCAGCTTCCTGCAGGGATGGGGGAACATCATTTCTCTCTCTCAGAAGGAGTCCATCACCCACCTCCTGTTGTCAGCTCCAGGATCCCTGCCCAGAGGCCCCCATGGTGGGATGGGCCTTGGAGGCTCCTCTCTCCCAGTTGGCTGAGTTTTGGGGGGTAGGTCCAGGCTCCGCTGAGTTCCCACTGCAGTGGTTGGTGCTGGAGCAAGCCCCTGGCAGAGACAGAGGCTGCATGGGCCTTGGGGAGCATGGTTCCTTCAGCCTGCAAGACACCTTTTTCCCAAAGCAAGCAAAAATACCTCATCTCTACACAGGCAGAAGACCTAAACAGCAGTTGTGCTGGGACGATGCTGTTTGTCACACAGACACACACACATACCTACACTTTGGTGAGAAGGCATGAACTATTTATTTAAGAAGATCTGAATTTATTTTACAGTATTTTTATAAAGGCTAGGGATTGGGGGAGAAGGTTGACAGCTCTCCCCATCTTATTGGTCAAGACAATTTGTCCATCAGCTGTCCATATCTCTAAGAACAGGAATGAAAACTTTTCTTGAATTTATGAAAAACATTGCTAGTGTGTCACCCGGATTTTTTCAGCCTTCTCTTCTGTTTTACAGTTTCATGTTTTGGGTTCTTTCTCACGCTCTGGTCTGTAAACACTAGCCAATGTTATTGTAGTTTCAAGATAGTTTACATTCTTTGTCTGAGAGATATGGACAGCTGATGGACAGTTGTCCTGACCAATGGGATGGGGAGAGGTGTCAACCTTCTCCCCCAGTCCCTGGCCTTTTTAAAGATACTATATATTAGAGTCAAACTTTCAAATAAAAGAGAGTTTTAGTTCATGCCTTCTAATCAAAGTGTGAGTGTGTGTTTGTGTGTGACATACTGCGTAACTAGTGTTTACGCGCTTGAGCGTGAGAACAATCTAAGAAAACTGTGAAACAGAAGAGAAGGTTGAATACATCAGGGCGACACTGGGAAACTCTATGTTCCTCTGAAACGAAAAATCAATTAGGGTTCTACTCTGTTCCTAAAGGTCAGGAATGCAAATGATAATGCAGACACCTTCAGGTGCACCATGACTTTCCATGCTGAAGTGGAGCTGCCTGGGAGCCCTAAGGGAGCTGTGTGGGAGTGGGACAGAATCCTTTGCTCCAGGGAAGATCCATGACAGACTTTACATTCTAGGAATCTGTGACCCATTTTCATGACATTGCCCTGAAGTTTGCTATTGGGAAGTAATTCTTCACTCTGGAATCCCTTATCTTGAAGAATAATTAAATATTTATGATTTTTCTCTCTGTTTACTGTACATGCTGATAAGCAGCGCTGGGACTAAGGGGCTGTCAGAGTCTATCCCTTTTTCCTCCACTGGGCTGATTAATTATAGAATAAATAAATCATTAATTGAGATTTCATTAACTGTTTTAAAAAAATTCATGCAGTGTTGGAAAGGTCAATGTCCAAAGTAATTTTGGATTCAAATCCCAGCAGGTCTGACGGGTGCCCTGTTTCCCCAGGGAAAACCTAAGTGGGACACCTGAGGGGAGGAGGTATTAGTCATTAATCCAGGAGTCAGCAGCTGGCCAAATCCAGTGATCTCAGTAAAATAAAACATGTGCATAGTGTGTGGCTTCTTAGAACCTGGGTTTCTTGCCTGGCCTGGCAGTCTGAAGAATTGCTTGCTTTTGCAAGTTTAATTATAAAATGTATGCCAAGGTCAGGGAATAGGTCAATGCTTTAGCCATCCAGATGGGAGGCCTAAGGATGCCTCATAGGAATTAGCTGGACAGGAGGATTTTGATGGCAAACTGATGTGAAAGAATTGCTTTTGGAGGAAGGTCACAAGCAAAGTCCATGCAGGCAGTCATCTTCATTACCAACATGTTTGCTCCATGTAGAAGCATGGGCAGGAGAGGCGAGAGCTCTGATTTTGACTAATGATCAGTCAGGAGGACTCCATGATGGGGTAACGTGTTCCTGAGCACAGCATGATTGCTTTAGGGGAAGTTTCTTTTCGTTGGATGAAAGACATTCTGTCACAGTACGTATATGTCTATTGGTACCCTCACCCTCTTCTTCTGATTCTCCCCTCATTGCGATTGCTACTCTTTGCATGGGGAAGAGTAAGAGGAAAAACAAACTAAGCACATCAGGAAAAGAATGTGTCATTACTGGGAATAGATCGTTTTGTACAAAAAAAGAAGATGCAATGGTATTGTGATTAATGGTCCTGCAGATGTGCTCTTCTTGCTAAACTTCCATTTACATAATGCCATCTCTGTCTTGCAGCATCACAATGAAGTTAGAGTAACTCACTGATTGCAGGTTAGCAAAACTTTGCCTGTAGCAGCAGCTTGTGTACATGTGCTCTGTTTGCCATGTTTGAAGGTAATTTGAGTGAGTTTTCTGTCTTAGGAGCTAAACTCATTTCAGTTGCCTATATCTGCGGGGGAGTCTGAGATCTGTGACAGCTCTGCACATGGAAAGCCATTGGCACAGAGGACAAAATGTTCTCCACCAGCCTCTGGGGACATCCTGAAGCTCAGAATTTTGTCTCCCAGTGCCAGGCATGTGGCATAATCCATCTCTTCTGCAGGGAACAATGAGCAAGCATATTAAAACAAGTTATTTCCTGATCATGCAAATTGATGCAGCCTGTTTCTCTACAGGATTTCTGGATGTCATCAGCATAACGACAACCAATGCAAGTATTTCTCATGACCTCACTTTTCCATGCACTACCTGAAATATGTCAGAGAGTCTCATCTCTTCTCCAGTGATCCTCTGACACCAGGGAAACCAAAAGCAGAGTGTGCCACTGCCTGTCTTGAGTCATGTGGTACTGCCTCAGATATGTTTGTTCCTTGTCAGCTGGCAATCAAACAGGATAGGTAATTACTTCTCTCACCTTGCAGTCCTTCCCTCACTCAGAATGCTCACTGGGGTCTCCATCCTCTATCCAAGCCCTGGTTTTCACTGCTTTATAGGAGCTTCTTATCTTTAATATCTCTTCCATTTTATCCAGTGTGACTGAAAGTGGCCCGTGGATTTAGAAACGGTAGGGGAGTATGCAAGTGAGGGAGGAAGGAACTAACTAACAGAATATGCAGTGTGATACCTGTGCAGCACAACTGGCTGCAAAATTTCACATCTTCAGAAATATACTGCCCTAACATGTTGACTTTGTGTGCACAACTTTCGCCAGCAGAAGGATGTGAAGGAACGTACCTCACATGGCATGGATGTGCCACAGAAATTCATGGCCAACTGGAAAATGCTCAGGTTCCAATATCATGAAGATATGAGGAATCTGTGGAAAACTTTGGGCTTGTCAGTATGGCTGGTGTCCTCAGCCCTAAATGAACTTGAAAGTAAGGGCATCCATTCAAGAAATAAACAAGATGTAACAGTTGCGTGTGACATTTGAGTGAAACTTTTTGTTCTGTTTCTGAGCTTTTAATGCCCAGAATGTGCAGTAGGATCTGCTTGGAATTGCTTAGCTCTCAAACGCCGTTAATTGGACATTGACAGGCACAAAAATGTAAATCAGTACCGCTACCATCTCTAAGACAATAAGAACAGAAGATGGATAAGGCTTGGACACTCGCCAGAGCTGTGAGAATGACCCCGAGGCCCTACAGAAAAATTCTAACTAAAAAAAGGAAAAAAAATTGTAACTGCTTTCTTCCTTCTGATTCCTGTTGGTTGGAGTCTACTGACCATCTTTTGCTAAGATATAAGCGTTGCAGCCTGGCTGGTGGCATTTCTGCATGCCATGTCCAAGGAATGGGTCAGCCACCGTAACGTCTCTCTACATTTGCATACAATTCACCTCAGTAACATGAACTTGCTTCACAAACTCTGAAAATATGGAGAAAAATGACATGGGAAAAGAATTATTTTTTTTCAGATTAGAAGAACCTGTAGTATTCAAACCATGTGCTGATGGTCATGGTATAAATTCCTGGAGGGCTGTGTTCGCTGTATTGTACTGGTAAAAGAACTACTACTTTATTTTTAGGCATTTCTGTTCAGCACATCCCTTAAGAACAGGATTGAATGTCTGAGCTTTGGAATAATTAGAATTAACAAATGATGGCATTGCTATTTTTATTGCTGTAATTTCTAGGAGCCAAGTTCATGCTAAAGCCCATTGTGACTATCTCTTTTCATGACAGTCAGGCAGAACATAGCCAAGTTCTGCTTTCACTTACAGCCATATAAATCTAAACTACCTACATATTCCTTGCCAGTAATACTTGCGTATGCTGGAGTGACCGTTCTATAGTATTATTTTCCCAGAGAAAGCAAAGCAATAATTCATCCATCTGACTTAAGAGGGCAAGTTCCAAGTAAATTGCAAGCACAGCTAAAAATGGAACATGAAATGAGTGGGGAAAATACAAGGAAATAAAACAATTTTAAGATTTCCAGTCTTGAACATAAGTATGCATTCAGATGTATGCATACCAAAAATATCTGTTTGCAATCGACTTCTTTGTCACTTACTGCTGGAGTACTGGATTCAGAGAGCCTGCTACTATGAGATGATGTGTGAGAAACAATACAGAATGAGAAAGTGGATCCACAGCAGCTGAGGCAGCCCTAAGGAGAAGGCTTTTCAGGGAGCTGTTTGGTTCGAGAGGTGCTTGGGCACCTTGACAGGGGAAGCCAGAGCAGGACTGATAAAGAAAGAGGGAGAGATAGAAGAGATGAGTCAGTTTTGAGTACTGAAGCAGCCTCCCAGCACAAGCAGAGCTATTCTGGGCTTGGAAGTGAGAATAGCTTGCAGATGGGAGGTGATGGGGGTTCGGGAGCTCGGCTGTGGTGAAAAGGAGCCTGTGGCACAGGAAGGCTTTGCCAATGGGCTGCACACATGGCTTTGCTTTCACAGCACAGGCAGGTTTGAGGGCAAGGGGACAAAAGTCAGTGCTCCCTCCCTGCTATGCAGCTGCCAAGAGTGCTTTGACATGGTCCTGAGGGTGTCTTGCTGTTGTTAACACAGGTGCCACAGAAGCTTTCAAGGAAAAGTTGTTATTTGAAGTGGAAGCAATCCCGGCAGCCTGGAGGGATGCCATGTGGAGAAGTCTCCAGGCCCTGGCTTAGCCAAGAGATCATATGCCAATTTGGCATTTAACACATATAAATATATACTTATATTAATGACAAATACTATAGGGTTGAAAATATGTGGCTTGATACCAAAATGGAGGCTAGCTTTAAGCAACTGCATTGGCATTATTTGCATGCAGAAATACAAGCCAGACAACAAGATTGAATATAGCAAACTAATGGAGATATTTGAGAGGAAAAGTTTCCCACGGATTTGCAAGAGTTGCAGCTGGAAAAGACATAATGTTCCCTCTCTCTGCCAATGCTGAGCAGTTTTGCAGTGTCACACACCTTCGGCACGTGCTCTCGGCTGTGCAGAACTGGCTGAAATGGCCACACTGCTCCCTGGGAGCACAGGCCAAGCACTCATGGTGTCTGTATCATCGGGTGCATTGCCACAGTACCAGGGCAGATGGAAGTGACAGCACAGTCTGAAGCCTGGCACCTGGTAAAAATGTGACCATTTCTTCTCTGCCCCTTTGCTGTTTGTGAGCTGACCCTGTTTGCTGCCAGTGCACAACATTTCTCATGGAGCTGCACTGCACTATCTAGAAATCCTCCTTGACTATTGAGGATGGTGGTGTCTGAGTCACACACTGCTATTTCTATCTTGATTGGAGGGTTGTAATATTCATCTCTGTAGCATAACAGTCCTCCAGAGGAATACTGATTTGTTTCTGAAAATCTAGTCATGGCTTTTTCCCACTTTTCCCCCTTACACACAGTAAATGTATTTGAGAAGGCCACCTGTGACATCTCTCTCCAAAAATACCTAAAAGAAAGCAGACGTGAAACAAAGTGGGAGGGCTTTAGGTTGAGTTCCAGTTTTCCCAAGCCCCTGACTCAGACCAGGAATGCATGGAGGTAGGAAAGGGAGAGAAGTAATTCACTCCCTATATTAATTTTATAAATAAAATATATTCATTTTATTTCTCCCATTGTTTTCACCAGGAGTAGGGATTTTTTCCTGTTTCTACTGCTAAAAAAAAAAAAAAGTCTAAGGAGGCCTCTCTCCCTTTTGTCCGCTGTAGGTTGAGTGGGACCAGTGGTGCCATACAGGCTCTCCTGAGAAGCTCCTGATGGAGGGAGACTGGCACAGGCCTGCTGGTCTCTGAAATGGCCTTCTAGGTAAGTGAAGGAGAGAGCAGTATCTTCTGGAAACTGGATGTCAGGAAAGCTTAATAGGTGGGAAAGTGCATTAGGGTGCCTTAGTTGCTAGTCCTCGCATCACCTTGGCACCTCAGGTGCCAGCAGCTGTGTGAGCAGGGAACAGAGGGTGATTTCTGCTCCACAGAAGCTGGCACCAGTTCCAGGAGAGCTGCAGGGAGGCAGTGCTTCTCCTCGGCACACAGGTCACTGAGGGATACTTTTTCCATAGTTTCTGTGTTTGTACTGCAGAGCCTTGACCCCCATGGGAGCGTCCAAGGTGGCACAGCAGCAGAAATGGGGAGTGTTGGGTAGGTGTCTCTCAGGCTCGGGCTGCAAGTCATGCAGTCCTGGGATAAAGGAATTGCCTGTATATCACACAGTTATCTCCTGCTGGTTTCAGCACACAGGAAGGCATATCCTTCCCTCAGTGGCGCTTTCCATGTCACACAGAGACCCACTAAGAGTCCACAGAAATCAGATCATGTCCCCAGACTGCCACCCTAGGCATGGCTTCCCCAGTTCCCTGTGAATACAGCTCCTCAGAGAGGCAGCTGATTCCTGGAACACAAGTCCTTTGAAAAGAGACCATGAAATCTCCCTGGTTATTTTCAAGTCCTCTAGTGGCACTTGATTATGAAGACCTCCCAAAAAGAAACAACTAAGTCCAAACTGCCAGCAAAAGGCTCCTTTGGAAAGTGGATAGAAAGCCATTGGGCTTGGTCCAACATGGGGGAGAGAATGGCAGGAAATTGGGGAGCAATGGTGAAGAAAGTCTGGCTCCTCTCTTCTTGCTCCAGAGTGACTGACAGGTGCTCAGTGCAGGTGAAACCTCTGAGGGAAGAATGTAATGGTAGGAAAGTTGAAGTTAGCTTGCCAAATAAAAGCAAACACTTCCTGAGAGCACCAAAAGATGCTTCCCAGTATCTGTGGTGAGTGGGCAGCCCAACTTCAAGACCTTGCCTCCAAATAGTGTGATGCTGAGTGACAAAGTTGTTTTCTGGTAATAGTATCGTAACCATCCATTTTTTTCCTCCTTTCTCATATTTTATAATTAGATAATGTCAAATTTTAGTCCCCTCTATTAGTTAAAAAAAAAAAAAAAAGAAACACCATCCTGATCTGATATGTATCTCCTCAGCATGAAGAATATCAGCTGGATGGTTTAAGCATGAAAGAGTTATTTTTGTCAGACCAAGGTCATATTAAAAAACAGCTCAGGCTTCTCTAACAATGTAGAGCATTGCTAGCACTGTGTGTGTGACAGAGACTCATTCACACAGTGATGAAGGCTCAGTGTAGAACAGACCATCAGCATCCCTGGGTGGAGGGCTGTGATTTGTAGCTGAGCCCTGTGAAACAAAGCTCTGGAGGTGAGATGTTGGGAAATGTACTCGGAAACATATTTTGAAGACTCCCTTGACTATAGCAAAAACAACAGTGGCAATAACTGTACGTTGGCTTATTTTGTTCCAAGGGTTGTGGTTTTCACTACTTGGCTGGGGATGGCTGAGTTTCTCATGCAGTGATAACACTCATCCATAAGTCATGATTACAGCAAGCGACACAGCGAGGCTGGAGACAGGGAGCAGCTTTTCCATGACCAGAGCAGCCCCATATGGAGGCAGTCTGGGGAAACTTCACACCAGACATATGGGAGTGGGGGGCAGATACTGTGAGATACTGAAGATGTTACACTTCAGTGGAAATGACAAGGTGCTGAGAAAACTCAGTAAACTCAGTGCCTTAAAGGTTAAGACTGGCTGGTATCTCTATAATGTCCTCTATATTATGGGAAATATCACAGATTCCAGAATCATGACCTGAAAAAATGTTTCTGCATTTTAGCTTTCCCTATTCATTCTCTACTTGTACCCTTCCTTTATCAATTATATTCTCCTACCATTGGAGTATGAACTTTACTATGAAGCAACTTCTTGTAAGTATTTAATTCCTGTAAAAACTTTCAGTAAATCAAAATTCAACTTTTAATTCAGTGCTGCTCAACAAGTCTTTGACTGGATTTAAATTTTCAGTATTTGAATTTGTGAATTTTTAGTATATTTTCATCCAATCTCCTAACTTCTTGTAAAAAAAACCAACAAAAACAGGGAAAGGAAAACAAACTAGAAGAATTAAAAGAAAGAAACCTTCGCTCCTTCCTGATTTCAGGATATATTGCCTTTATGTATAGAATATCTGAGGAGATACGGAGAGAGACTGAACACTAGCATTTTTCTCCCATTTCTCTCCTCTCCGTTTCCTTTGTCTGTGGAAAAAAAGGATAGAAATATGAGCCTTTGTCCCTCCACCTCCACTTCACAAAGATCAGAGAAGTTTGAAAACAAAGTGAAAATCAAAACCTGGGATTAAAAATCAACAGAATTACTTGGATTATTCTGTTTCAAATATATTTGGCAGAAAAATGTGTTACTTGGCAGGAGAAAACTTTGCCCTGTTTCATTTATTTGTCAGTTCTGTTCATTAGCAGTATGTTAGGAGTTAGTCACTGCTTGTGTAGACCAGATTATGTCCATGCTGCCTAATTAGTCCCATCCCACTGAACCTCTTGGGGTTTTCTGATTTTAACCTAAAACAATAGGATTTTATATTTTAAAGAAAGAGAGAAACAGGGGTTGAAAGATCTGGCAAGGCTGAAACCTGTGGTCTGAAGCTGGAGGCGTTAGCCCTGGCAGGAGGAATGCTTGCAGTGCTTGCAGAAGGACTGGGCTCTTCTTCCTCACAAAGCTCCTGCCAGCAGAAATTTAGGAGCTCCCTCTCTGCCGGGAGCAAGCTGGATGCTGTATTCAGAGATTCATGTGGCAGATAAGTATTTCTTTTGCACTGAGGACTGGAGGGGTTCCCACTGCCGTCACTGGCCATGGGCTCCACAGGGCCATGGGCAGCTCTGCCCGAGGCCAATGCTCTTATTCATTGGCGCAGAAGAGTCCAAAATACAGGTACTAGAATCTCCCAGCAACATGTCAATCTTTTCTGCTTGCTTCTCACACATTAGGGAAGAAAATTTATAAATCCTTAAGTAGTAGTATATTTATAACTTAATTAAATTATCATAATATTTTTTAAATCTATTCTCACTTCTGCATGCACGCCACAGAAATACCCAGAGGCACTTGTAGAAAAGTTTCATTGTGCTATGGCCCCTTCTGTCCAAGGACTCCTGTAAGAAGCAAGTGCCAATAGAAAACTGATGTTCAGAGGGAGAAGAGATTACAGAGGGTCCTGTCCACCTCTCTGCTGCAGTGAACACCAAGGGCAGATTTCCTGGCTCCCAGCAGTATGTGCCATAGCCATGGCACCACATCCTCTGCAGTTTCTAACCCTTATTATAACATCACAAACCTCTAGGCCCCTGGCCAGCTCATTGAACCTACCTCCCTTTTCCAGTTCCTTGCACTCTAAAAGGGTGACAAAAATTCTTGCCAGCCAGATAACTGGCTCAGGATTAAACTTGTGCAAAGTTTGATGAAAAGACAAGGTGTGAATGCTGTGAATGCTGTCAGCAGAGGAAATGGGGCAGTTTAGCAGGTTAGGATATCACCTACAACTTCTGTATTTACTGCAGCAGAGAACAGGGAATTGGGCTTTTGGTTTTTGGTTATTTTCTACTCATTGAAGTACATTAAGTATAAAAGTAATTTTGAAATACAACAGAGAGATATTGCTGATAATGATGGACATGACAAATATTGAAGAGAGTAACAGAGCAGTGCTAGCCATGTCAAATTCCATCTTGCTTTAGCTGCTTTCCAGGAAAATAGATTTCTGGCTTTAAATATGAGGATTAGCAGCAGCAGATTTAGGGCTTAAAATAAAGTATGCATTTTAGATTTATTTAAGGGCCTTTGACTCCCAAACACTTTGCTTTAACGTATCGCTTTCTGGGCTGACATGGTTTTCATTTTTCATCACTACTTTACATTCCAGTGTTTGAACGGTTTGTGAAGGGGAAACCTGAGTTTTTCAAAAGCTGTAATTCTGCTGCTGCTATTTAAGCAATGGTTGCTTTTCTTTTCTGACTGTAACAGGTTCTTAGCAGAGAGACCTGTAATTCAGAACAATTCAATTTTCCATCATTTAAGAAGCAAGACATGTAATGGCTTAATCCTGATTATACACAGCCATTTTCAAGGGCTGACTTCCAGATGTTCATGTTCTTTTTTTTTTCTTTTTTTTTTTTTTAATGTGAATGCTATCCATTTCTTTGGACTTGATTCTAGGAAAGAAATCACTGAAATCCCCAGGATAGAAACCCAGATCAAACTTCAGTCATACTGAAGTCAGAAAGCTTCCCTGAATTCTTAAATATTCTCTGATCAAGTCCAACTCAGGCTGCAGCAGTGGAAAATTTTCTCTTAGATCCTGCCCTGGAGGGAATTTCTATTTGGAGAAGAGCATGTTCACTCTTCACTTTTTCTTGGACTCTCTTTAGAGATTGTTAAGTATGACAGGGTCAGAGCTCTAGGATCTGGTTTGTATCCAACCAACTTTGACCTTGCGAAGACATTGGCTGTACTGCCAGCCAACATTTCATGGTTAAAGGTCAATTCAGATTACTCCTTTCGTTCCAAAGAATTTCAGGGGGGAAATGGGGAAGAAGGCAATAACAGTGTTGGAAAGCCAAAAACTAGTTTGGTAGCAAATTTTCTGTGTATTCCAGATTTTAAAGCCCGTATCTGCCAGTGTCAAATGTCCAAGCCATGCAATCCCCTTAACAGGCCTTTCCTGTAAACCCATGCTTCCTAGCTCAGTGATACAAGCTGGCTTTTGAGATGCGAGCTGCTCTCCCCGGTCTGTTTCCAACAAAAAGTGCCATTTTTAATTGAATTTTGGTGCTGTCCTTGCACACATTATTCTAATCATCCTGCTGGGAGGGTCTCTGTGTAGAAAAACTAAGAGGTTCATGCTGAGGCTCTGCAGTGCAGATCCAAGGGAGAAATTGGAGTTCATGTAGCTGACTTGCAAGCAAGCTTGTTAATAAAATTTAACTCTTAAAGAAGACAGCTTAGTCCTGACAACTCTGATTGCCTTGGCACACTTTGGTGGAAATACAATTACAAGATTGGACTGCTCTCAATTTGCTCCACATACAGAAAAAGCAGGACAAAAAGTGGTTTTTTTAATTAAAAACAAATAAGTCAGACTAATTTGAGGGGCATCCTGATTATTGCTTAGCCCATCATTACCTTTTCATCTGTATCATGGTGATCCTGGATAGGCAGATCAATAAATTTCATCCCCTTCAGCAAGTACAGTCAGGCTCAGGCATGAGCTGACAGGCAGGACTCCCACCAGCGCTGCCTCTGAGGCTGCTCCACGGGCAGCCAAAGCTCTCTGAGTGCTGTCTGCTGGTGTTCAGGGGTGGGTTTCGGCACAGTAGTTTATAAGAGCATTATCAGAACCCACTGTTGATTATAACCTAGTTATACAGTAAAAATAGGGGGCCTTTGATCCTGCTCTACGTGTAAACCCCTTCCTTTCAGTTTTCACCTGCTTGGCAGCTCTTCTGAGCTGCTGGAATGGCAGGAAGGGCTGTGCAAGGGAGCACAGGTCCAGATCCCATCTCTGCCCAAAGCACCTGGCTTCGATTCCCGCCAGCCCAGCTCTCCCTCTCAGGATGTGTCAAGTGTTAATTACTGCTCCTCTACCCCTCACAAGGATCACTTACTGCAGTGAAAAAAACACCAAATATTTTTTCAGCCTCTGTGCGTGTGACTGGTCTGAGTTCCCCAGCAAGGCCCTGACTCCAGGCAGAGGTTGTGATGTGGGGAGCAAAATAAAACAAAGCCGAGCAAAACAGGAGGTGGTTTAAAGCAGCTGAATAAAGACACACAGCAAACCTGCCTGGTAAAGCGCTGTTGAATTAAAGCAACCTGATCCCTGAGTTAGCTATGGTGATGCATCTTATTCATCACCCAGGAGAAAGGGGCCGGCAGGGAGCTGGGGGGACAGCATGGGCAGTGTGGATAATTGTGGAAGCCTGCTGGTAGATGGAAAACATCTGGTTTGTGTTTGAGTTAAGAAGGGATATTTAACTCTATTATCCAGATTTGTATCTGTCTATTACTTATTCAGATTTATTAGCATAGGCTCACATTATCAAGGTTATGCAAGGCTGAGACATCTTTGTGTGTCAGGAGCCACAGAAAGCTGATGCTTAAGGCAGCAAAGTTACAGCAAACACCTGCACATTGGTGCCTGCTGATGGACTCATGGGTGATGTGTGCAGGGAATCTGTGGGATGCCTGAATAGGGATGTACCTGTGCCTGAACCCAGTGGTGGGCAAGGACAAGGTGATATGAAAGGACAAAGGAATGTAAATTTGAGACACTAACACTGCAAAACCTGAATACATGACCAGCAGCTCACAAAATCAGTGAATGGGTGGGTTTTCAGTGACTTTCTTCAACACCAACCTATCCTTTACCTTTCTGCTGCAGTGGTTTACCCCCACACCACCTACCTTCAGCACCATCCTCCATGGCCTCTGCCTTGGCCTGCCACACAGCCCATATTGCCCTACCTTCCTCCTCCAGTGCTTTTCCATTACTTTTCCATATCTCTTTTCCACTTTCCTAGTGAGAAATCCTTACTCAAGATATTCAATCTCTCCCTTTGCCCGTCTCAGTCTGTGAGACTGATGGGTGTGGAGACTTAGGAGTACTCAGTCCCCTTGAAAGCAGTGTCTTAAACCAGGTATCTGAGCTGAGGGGGATTTCAGAAATGGGCTGACCCAAGCTGATAGCCTTGTGACCTGTATTCACAAATTCAGGCACCAAACTGCACTGCACTGAGCATGACACGGTTCTATTCTCCCTCCTCCCTCCAGCTCCTAGCTTGAAAGTATTCACTTTGGGAGCAAGGACTCTGCCTGGTTTCTTAGACGATCATCCATGCTGTAGGAATAGCAAGGAGTGAAAGCAAGTAAGTTACAAGCCAACCCTAGGCCAAAATTGTTACCCAGCACTATCCCATGTGTCCCCACAAAGACTGAACATATAAACACAAGTGCCACTGTTTTGTGGGACAGTATCCATGCTGATTAGTCAGTGATGGTTTCAGAGATTTTTAGTCAGCCAGTTCCGGGCAGGTGTAAACCTATATTTAACATTACCCAGTCCCAATTGTTATTTAAATGAAAATAGGGACTTTCTTTCCATCCATTTCCATTTAATTCCTCCAAGATATTGGCCATAATTCATCACATTTATAACTTCTGAAATTAACTTCCCTCCCATCGAGTTCAATAAATAACACTTTTCCTGAATAGCTCATTTACAGTGCAAAAACAACTTCTTCCTCATATTTTTCACTTCATAGAATGAAACCATATGAGGTGGTTAAGATTTACATGGTCAGCTCTGGCAGACTTTTTATATTTATTTGGGTTGCAAGATATAAATCAGTACTGGCCTTCCTCCAAGAACAAGGTATTTGTTATCTTGCTACATGTGTGTTTCTGGGTCAAAATTTGATAAGGTGTTTTTAGCATTATTTCATGGCATAGGTAGGGTTTACATTGTTCTGTGCCAATTCCATGTTTTGACTGCAGAACATTACCTTGTACTGAATTTTATTACAACTGATCAATGGAAGTTTGAAAATTTTCCCAACTCAGAAATAACATATGTAATTGTGAATCGGTTTTCTTCAGGGACAGTCCATTTAACTGAATATCCCACATCCCTTATGTGTGATCAGAATTAAAATTTTTTAATGATTTAGAGCCATGATTTGAGCACAGGTCACAGTCCAGTAACCAGACTTTGGTGGCTTTGTAAATTGAAGCCATCAGGAAAGTATGTGACAGTGAGATTTAGGAACCTGGCAATGAATCAGCAGCTGGGCAACTGAATTGAAATCGTGATAGATAAATGTGCCAGTAACTTTAAGGGCTTAGCCAAGAGTCTTCAAGATCTAAGGCCTAATTTTATGTACGTACATGAATATGGAAAAATTCCATGGATTTTAGTGACCCCTCATTCACCCCATGGATCTTGGATTTTGTTGCTGGAATTTATTATCTACTGAATGAGTCAAAAGCAAAGGACTTTCAGATCAACCTGTGCAGAACATCAGCACTCAGAGATCAGTGTTGTGACACCTCCCACAGAGGTATCTATGTTCAAGGAACCAGCAAATGAATGCTTATTATTCAGGACTTCTGGATCCTGAATCATTTTGATAACGATGAAATAAACCAGGTTCTCCAGGGAGTCACCTGGGGGCCTGAATTCATGTCTTGGCTTTGAAAATTCAGGGAGAGCCTGTGAGGTGCCACTTGAGCCACAGGTAGCTCAACAGGACGGACAGATGGACGGACCTCAGAAGACCTCACTTTCAGGTCTGTTGTGTCTACAGGATGACTCCATTTTGCAAGAGACGTGTTGGTTCTTTGCTAACAGAATGGTCTGGAGAACCCTTCACACAATTCATCAAGACACTGAATTAGAGTTGCCATTCAGGTTTTCCTTAACTTCACTTTTGTAGACTAGATGATGGGAAAGTCCTAGATCTGTTTTCCATTATGCCTGTTATCTTTTGAGGCAAGTAAATAAAGGAATTAAAACTTTAGTAAGTCATATTTACATTCCTACAGATCCAAGTCTACCCTTTAGCCTTGTATCTATATGTACCTTTTAAGCTAACATTTTTTCTTCAGATATATCTCTCTTATGTGAATGACAGGAAAAACATTAGTTACACACCGACAATTATAGCTTAGTCCTTGTTCTCTGCACCAGGACAATGACAGTGTGCAAATTAGAAAGGTGATCTCACTTGTTACATGCAGAACTCTTCAAAATTCTCATTTTCAAAATTCTCTAATTTAAACAAGAGCAGGTTCTGGATTTCCCCACAGGGAATTACTAATGCCAATAGGATTTATGATGTTAGAACAAAGAAAAAACAATCCATATTTTCTTCAGAGCTTGAAATTTGTCACCCCATTTTCTCAGAGTTTTTAATTCTAAATCTGAATGATTTTACTCTCCAAGTGTCATCAGCACATGAGCTCATTTTGCGAAACAGAACTTCTCCACTGCATGAATCCCATGTCTTTCCATGAGAATTTAACTCAAAATCTCATCCAAGCTCCAAGCCTGCATCAGAATAGAAGAAAATGGCATTATCTCCTGGGTATGGTCTTTCTACTGTGACAGTTTTGTTATTTGATCCCTGTCTCATTCAACAAAACTCTTCCCCTCCCATGCCAAAGTATTCTCAGATCTCCTTCTCTCTTTCCTCATCTTCAGTTTCACTTTGCATTAGTGTGCTCATTATCTCTGGAAGGAAACCCTTGATGTTCTCCCTGTCCTTGAATATCTTTGATATGCCGAAGTTTCCTTCCGAATGCGTATTCCCACTCCTGCTCTGGACAGTTTTGTTACTTGACTCCCTGATAGCAGCCATCTCTCTTATATGTCACTGATCAAAAGTGGTGAGAGGAGAAGAATGCAAAAAAGAAAGAAGCAAAATACCTAGAAGTTTTGTTTGGCAAAGATTCAAAGCCTCCTATCTGATCAGTCATAACCTCCCTTCTGCCACTAACATGTTTCACTACAAATTACATTTAAATGGTGTTAAATGAAGACTTTTCTCTTGGCTGCCCACCCCAACCCCCTGACATGAGGGCATCCTTTCCTTCCACTTCATGTTACTTGTACAGAAACCCAAGGAGATATTCAACACCCCCCTCCTGGTGGCTCTGCTTTAACTCCATGTATAAAACTCCTTCTTTGTAGGCACCATTGTTAATTAACAGCCAGTTCAGTCAAAGGCATGGCAGGCACAATAAAGGGAGAAATTTCACTATGAGGAAAACCACAGGTCACTGCAAAGGATTATGCTTTGTTTATAAGAGGTTGAAGCTGTGAAGCATTTGCTATACTTTATGGAAAGAGTCTCAGGTTGTGAGATATTTATTGATGGGAAACTGTGGAAAACTAGCCCTAACAATAATTCAGGGATTACTGATAGGATGTAGGGCTGGTTAGGAAAGGGATTCCTAGGACCTCAGTCTTCCGTTTACTGAGCATGTCACCATCTCTTCCCAGTAAATTATCCACTGCAGTGTAAGGCAACAGCTGAATCCTCCTAATCCCAATGGGACCTGCATCAGGTCTCTCTCTTACAAAATTCCATATTCCACACAGCATTCAACAGCATGTGGTAATCAATGGTCACAGAATGATAATTACATTCTACTACACAACAGAAAATCCTGAGATGGAAGCAACCCACAGGAATCATCAAAATCCTGGACCTGCATGGGGGGCAATCACTGATCTCTTCTCTTGGGGACCAGTGACAGGACCTGAGGCAATGGCATGAAGCAATATCAGGGGAAGTTTAGGTCAGATATTAGGGAGAGGTTTTCCATCCAGAGGGTGGCACTAAAACAGGCTCTCCAGAGAAATGGTCACAGCACCAAGACATGTACTCATGATGTATACAAACCAGAAGGGCTTGGTGTCTCTAGAAGGGGGAGATGTTAATATGAAAATTAAGTCCCAAGAATTAATGTGGGATTTTTCCTGCTTTCACATGCCTCCACACCCACCCAGGAAAGTGAAGATGTGAAATTCAATAAAGACCTTGCTTTCGATATTCCTCCCCTTTGTGACAGTTAGTAATTGATCATATTTAAGAAATACTATCCTTGGGCACAGCGCTCCTATGCACCAAGTTATCAGTTGCATCTTCCTTTTGTGGTATTTATCAACTCTGTATTTTATAGGTTATTCAGGCATTTCATTGAAAACAGTTCGGGTCTGTAGGCCCCTGGTCCTTGTCCTCATTCTTGTGACATCAAAATACCCCATATTTGCAAAGCTTTTGATGATTCTATTCTTTGGGGGCAGGAGGAAACATTATCCACCCTGCACAGATGGGGAACTGAAGCACATGCCAGTTGAAGTGATTTAGCTGAAGGAAGGAAGTTTGTGACTGCTCCATAAGGAATTGAATACAGTTATTCCTAGTCCCAGTGTGGTCCCCTTCCCCAGACAATCATTCTCATGCCAAGTGCTCCAGCATTAGATCTGTCATTAGGCAGCAAGACGTCTGTGCTAATGATGTTTTAGTGACCCAGGCATGAGCACTGCACAGTGAAACACTTGAGTAAAAGTCTGATCTGCAAAACCAGCAGCAGAGGAACAAGGCAAGAGGAAAAAACAGGGCTGGACTGAACACACTTTGAGTTCAGCATGAATCTGGCCAGGATCCAGCTCTAGAAAATATCACACAGTATGATTTTGAGCAAGGGTTGTTAATGAGACCACATGTAAACTGGGAGTACAGAGTGTGTGTACAAGAAAGCAGACCTAGGGCTATATACGCTTAATATGCTTTTCAGATTATTCTCCATCAGCCAGAGAATTGCTTTTCTCCTCACTACACAAATGGAGCACTGAAACGCAAAATAAAAGCCATTATCTGTCCAATCAGTGTCTGGGTCACAAGAGTTTCAGTGTGGGTGGGTAACTGTGAAAAATTTCTAGCTATTACTGCCAAGAAAACTTTAAAATCTCACCGGAAACCAAAAATTGCACTAAGGATAAATAAAACCAAAAAGAGGGTCAGAAAACCCCCAAACGAAACCTCCTAACAACAGAACATTGGTAACTTAAATGAGAGAGAATGAAGGCCTTTTTGACCTAGAAACATTTTAAAGATTCTCGGCACTTTAGAATGGGCTTGGCAGATCAGTTGATTGCAGTAAAAAATTTGGGATCAGATCAGAAGTATAGGAGGTGGAGGTAAAGGTAGGTACCATATAGCAGTGCTAAAACAGTGATAAAGGCTTGTAAGAGCCCAGTGCAGGAAGCAGGATGTTGCTTTCTGAGGACACAAAGAAGTGAGACTTGCTGACAGCCTTCTCTGACAGTGAACTTTTAATAGTGCCTCTATTGCAGCACCTGAGTGTGGCAATCAGTCGGGAAAAACGGGGTTAAATGAGATATAAATATGAAGCAATGAATCAAAATGTTCATGTCTTGAGTGCAACAAATGATGTTCTGGCTAGAAAAAAAGCTATAGGCAATGTGTGGAAATGAGCACAATTGTTTTCTGAAACTGTTATAGTGACGTGAGGTGCTGCTATTGAACACTTGAGGGCTGGAGTGGCTGTTCTAATGTGAGGAGTGTCAGTCTTGAAACACCTTATTTTTTCTGCAATGTCCATTTAAGTCTTAGTGGAGACTGCTCAGTTTTCTCAGTGCTTTCAGCAAATGAATGATCTGTTTATGAAATATGCACAGATTAGCCCCATAGTGGGATTTTTTTTGGCTCATTTCTGCATGAGGCAAAATACATATGCTTAGAAGTACCAAAATAGTTCAATAAAATTTTCACAGAATTGGTCAGTTCTAAAAGGTGACTCATAACAATGTTAGTAATTGTTTTCATTTTCAAAACAAAGCAATCCGAAAGGATGTACATGTTGAAAAATCCTGATTTCTTTTGAAAAATGGTTGGAAGTATGCTTTAAAATAGGTTTTAATTTCCTTTTCAGTTTCTCAAATATTTTGGACACCATTTCATTAAAGATGAGGCCAAATCTGAGCGCTCACCACCACCAGAAAAATTAAAGCATGCATGCCTCTAGAACCTCAAAAGGAAAGCCATCATCCCACTGTACCCTCCCACATCACTGTTGCTCCCACGACTGCTGTAAAGCAGTGTTACCCTGCACTGTGAGGAGCCAGACCAATGCCTACTGGCAGAACTTCTTCCTCTCCCTTTGCTGTTCCACTGGTTGTCACCTTTCAGCTCAGGGCTCCACTTCTGGTGCTGCATTTTTCACAGGTTTGATGAGACCAGTAAGTGAGTTCCACCTTAAATCTGAAAGTGTGTTGGATGTATGAGGAAACCATCTCTCTAGCACTGGCCTCACTGAACTAAACAGGACTTTCCCTGGCATTTCTTAGCAGAAAAGCCTTAGACTTACATGGTCATACACTTGCTCACAGTCCTGAGGGAGCCAGGACTGGTTTTTTATACCTTATATGCTCTTGCTGAGGTTTTTACACCTGTGTATTAGATAACTGGCCTAGACATTGTCATTCAAAGAAAGCCCCTGTTTGAAACAAAAGACTTAAAGCCCCCAGAAGGATTGTCTGGCAGCTCTGTAGTCCAACATATTCCCCTGGCTTTCTTTCTCCTTTCCTGTTCTTTGTATACATTTATCTGCCTTTCTGGGCACCCACAGGACTGTGCAGTGATGCACATCACTGCTGGTGCAAGGAGAGGCAGTGGAGGAGGAGCAAGCCCTGGGGCTGACCCCCCCAGGACAGGCAGCCTCATTTCTTCTGTTGTGGAGCCACGTGGGATGACCTAATGCAGCCTCAACATGTGCAACATTCATTGTCTGCAGTTTAATGCGCTTTATTTAGGTCCAGGCAGCCAGAAAAGGGAAATGAGGCTCGATAAACAATAGAAAAACAGAGACATCTAAAAACAGATTATTTCCTACTCCTGGGTTGTACTGTGCCATTCCGTGTTCCAGCAAAAGTTGAGGGTTTTTATGGGAAGGCAAAACAACGGGTGTAGCATCACCACTGCTCGTGACCCACCTGCCTTTCCTTTGACACCCCTGCATGTTATTGCCCCTTCAGTTTTCAGAAAGGAACCAAGTGCCCCTGCTCATGTTTGGTTGTGCAACTTCCCTGATGAGGCTGGGATCCCACGTTACCTTGGACCCTGAGGGATGTGATCCACCCACATGACTTAGTCCATGAAAAAGAGGAGAGGAGCAGCCTGAAGCATTTAGAAGCTGCTCCTATTTGGCTGAATGATAGCTTTTCAGATGAGCAGTGCTCTTGCTTTCGGGCAATTAATTTACCTGTTCATCAATTAAGAAAACTTTCCCATGTGATCTGAACTAATGAGTTCCTCCCATGGCTTCAGTAAAAATTACATCTTGTTGGCCTTTAGAGAAAAGGTGCTCAGCTCAAAATCTCGTCAGCACTGAGTAAGGGTGGATTTGGCTTGGGGGTTGAGCAGGGGGTGTGAGGAGACAGGAGCATGAGGTGTAACCATACAGCTCTCTAACTGTCAGAGACCCAAGTCAGACCACAGACCTCAGTTTCCCTGCGTGAAGAGCTGGTCCTGGAATGCTGCACTTGCCTGGCTTCTCCTACCTTCTCTAGTCAACCCCTTGAGGACTTTCATTAAGGAGATTTGGGAAACTTGAATTTTTAGAATGAAAGAGCAAAAGAGAAGCAGTTCAGTTTTAGAATGCAAGTCATTTTGGGTAAGTCAGTCCATGACTTTGAAATACAAATAACATGAAAGGCCTCTGAGAATGGAGTCTTGCTACAATAAAGCTCTCTTTAGGAAATGCTTTGGCATAAAGTTGATCTGTTTGCTGCACTGCACTGTCTTGATCTTAAAGAAGACCAGTAATTGTATCAAATCTGTTTTTCTCTGCAGCTCACGGAGCAGTCTGCACATTTTTGGTGCTTGGAAGAGGCCAACACAGGTACATGAGCACTTGTGTTGCAAAACAGCTCTGTGTGTCAGTAATTCCAACAAAAAGGCTTGGAGAGATTTACAGAGAAATGTTTCCTGGCTGGTGCAAGCCTGCAAGTGTCTGCTTCTCATTTCTGAGTAAGTAAAAGGAGGGATCACTTGCCTTTTATTCATGTCAGAGTCTACTGAAATCCAACATTCCTGCATTCCACAGGGAGCCAGGGACCAATGTTAAAGGCTGGGTGGCTGATAAAGGAAACTGCAAGCAGAAAGCCCCAGCAGCAAACCAGAGAGAGGGCTACTGTGGAAGATATTTTAGGGCTTTCTGGTTTGTCCCTGTCTTGCTGTTTGCCAGTGAGATGACTGGATCTGCCAGGTTTCTGTTCTGCAGCTCTGATACTAATTTGCTATATATTCAGAAGCCTGGGATTTTCCATCGCTTGAGTTTGTATCTGGAAGTCAGAAAATTACCCTATCCACTTCAAAGGAAGGTAGTTGTGTGTCTATACAGTCTCTAGTCACAGAAAACACATCTTCAGAGGTGCCATATGGGCTCCTCTGGACTGGGCCATGTCTGCCAGGCACATGGGCTGGGACACAATACAAACATGTTAACAAATCTCCGTGCATTTGGTTATAGGTTCCTTCTATTTCTTGCTATTATTCGTCAAGCTTCAGGTCTGAAATAGAAGCACTGCAGCATGAAATCCTATATGTGGAAAAGTTGTCTATTGTCATTGATGTATTGTCATACATCAGGCAAGTATGGGAACACTATTGCTGCAGGGAGAGATTCACCCCTAGGAAGCTTGGTGTGTCTTTTTTATTCTATGTACTCTCAGAGAAAGAGGCACTGAAGGACAAGGAGCTCTGCTTTATTGTTATGTAGTAAGGGATATTTCCCTGGCAGCAAAGGCTTGACTTGGTAGGTTGGTGTTACTACTGCTCAGTGGGCTGCAGAGAAGTCAGCACTGAGCTGACAGCCCTTCATCAGCAAGAAAGGATTCTTTGGAGCTGCTGCAGAGTATCTAAATATTTACCACCAAAAAAATATAAAATGAGGAAAGTGATGGATTTAAGTCCAGGGGTAGGCACCCTTTGCAAAAGTTGAGACAGACCTTGAGTAACCAGAGGACTGTAGGAATGTGGTCCTTGAAAGGTAAGTGCTGGACCATGGTAGATGGCACCTGTCTCTTAGACCCTTGTAGCAGGGGCTGAGTAACTGGACTTTGTCAGTGCTACCAGGAAAGAGGTTCACCGCTTTTCTCTTGTAAGTACTGGAGGCCTCTGACTCTTCAGTCCCCATGAAAATTCAGAGACTCTGTCTATCAAAGGTGACCAGAGTAGCCATGGAATGTGCACAAAGTGCCACAGCAGGGGCCCATCACTGGTGTTTATTAACTTGAGGAAGGACTTCACCCCCTCTTCCTCTTCTGTTCAATTCCAGTCCTCACTGCCAACAGCTCCTTGCATCTAACAAGAGTTTTGTGGTTGCCAAGGAGAGCCCACCCCCCCAGAGAGGAGGAGAACGTGTGGAGAAGAAGTAGCAAAGACCATTATCATAATTTATACAGCAATGGGAGACTGGCAGCCAAGTGCTGTTGGCAGTAAAGCTTTCAGCTGCTCTGGGAAGATTGAGAGTGTTCTCCTAATGATTCCCAGACATCTACTTTGCACCAGTTTCTTGGACTGATTCACTCTTTGGAATGCTTTCCCCCTCTGTTTTGTACCCTCCTGGAAGCATGGACCGGCGGGGTGGGCAGAAGGTTCACTTTTAGAAACAGAGATCTGCAGGGAACCCCATGCCCCAGGCATCCCATTTCTGGTGGAACTGAAGGGAGGGCACTGACTCCCTGACCTGTCTCCAACCTTTGTGCTGGGGTCTTGAGTCATCCATCCATCCATCCATCCTCACTCTGGCTTTTCTGGATGTCTGCTAAGGCAGCTGCATCTCTCCTGGTCTCCTTAGCCCCGGGTACTGCAGGCAGGAGAGGCAGCAGAAGGTCTGCAGTGGAGGAGAGCTGATGCCTCCATTGTGAGCTGCCCTTTTGTGAGGAAAGCCTCATTCCCCATTTACCTATTGCAATGTCACAGCTCCCTGGGAATAACTCAGCTGCCCATGGCCACTGAGAACCAGGATGGTTCCCAATCCTCAAGCACAGCTGACTATCCTTACTAGCTTTTTATTTTTGAGGAACTGGGGCAAAGTTGAGAACACTTCCCCCACTCTTCCCATAAATCTACAACTGGGAACAAGCACAGGCATCCTCATCCAAAAATGTATAGCTCAGGCTCTTCACTAGCTGAGACAGGAGTGACGTGAAATTCCCCAAGCTGCAGCAGGCTGGAGCAGATGAACTCCAGTTTCAATGAAGGCAAGGCGATGGGGGAGGTGTACATCTCCCAGCACACAATGGAAAGGGCTCTGGAGGAAACTTTGTGGCTGTGGACTCTAAGCAGACTTGTTGTTGCATAACTGCTTAAGTGCAGCTTGGCTGCAAGCTGAGATGTACTAGGGATTTTTGCTTTCTCTTAGCCACCTGGAAAGTGACATCAATTCCTTTGTCTCTTGAATTCCTGGGTGAGAAAGCAAAGCCAGAAATTTCTCTGTGATAAGAACACAAGTCTAGGCATATAAATCCTACTTCTCAGTCATACAGGAATGGACTTCTGTGCCCTTAGTGCAGTTGCTCTGGCTTTTTGCCAGTACCACCAACAGCCCAGATTAACACAGTGTCATGTTTCCCCCGTAAGGTGCTAAGTGGCCACTGATGTTTTGGCCAGGACAGGAGCCCCTGAGCCCATCTGGCTGCAGCACGGGCTGGGTACAACTCCCACCAACTAGCAGGGAAGGGGACACAGAGAATCCTGGAGGAGGTGTTGCCTCATGGGTGGCTCTGTGCCCCTCTCAGCCCCTGACCTTGTAGCCAGCACCAGGTGGCAGGACAGTGGTGGGAACCAGCCTGAGGCCGCTGATCACCTTGGCAGACAATAGCAGCCAGGATCAGGGGTCACAGAGAGCTCTGCCTCTGCGTGGTCTGACAGACAGCTATTCCTGACTGGAGATGGCACTGGAGTGACTGCCAAAACTCTGTGGGAGAGGGGATGTCATTTGGGAAATAGTCTTCCTTCCAGCTGACACATTTGGGCTGGCAGTCAAGAATGTCAGCTGTCCCCAGGGCTCTTTTTAGCAGCTACTGTGGCCAAGAGAGGTGAGAAGACAGAGATGTGTAGGCTCAATAGATCAGAGACCCAGTCAGCTCCAATTACACCAGCCAGATGACATTAGAGATAACAAAAAATAATATAAGGCCTAGAGCATAGCAGCTCTGCCAGAGGGGACATGTAGCATTCAGGAGAAAGGGCTGGAACATCCTGCAGGTCATTCTGATCATAAGATTTTATTGGATCAAAACCCATTGAAAGAAATCAGTCTTTCCTTTAGTTTTTCTGATGTTCAGGATACATTGTGCAAAAAATTAAATCCCTCTTCAGTCTTACATCTTAATCTCAAACTGTTCTTGCTGCAATTGCTTTCCCTTTATACTGGAAATATAGACTGTCACGTGGCTCTGCAAACTCACAGACCATCCTTGAGCTTCTTAAGGAGTCTAATACTCTAGAAAAATATATGTACATATACTCAAAGATCTTGGTTTATCTAGTGCCGAATAACAGCCCTGACAAGAGAGGTCTTAGATTTACCCTCAATGAGGTTCAGGAATTTTTGTTATCTACAGATTTTCCATTGCTTCTTAAATACTGCCAAATGTTTTATCTCAATGTCTATTCAGTTTTAGAGAGTATGAGCAAGGCAGCACTGAAGAAAGTTCATATAACGTGAATCCTCATTTTCTGACAGTAACTAGTAGGTCGTTTTGAGAAAGACATGCTCCAAAGCAGGAGATAATGAAACTATCTGCTCTAAGAAGGTCTCCTTACATGTCCTATTAAAGATTAGTCTCAATGTTGAAACAGAGGTTTTATAAACCCTTAAATATTTCATTATTTACAACATTGGATATGCTTGTTATCTATAGAGAAATTAATTCCTTTTAGGCTCTTGCCAAGTTTCTTTTTCTATTTATGTCTAACAATATTATGGGAAATTAGTTTTGTAGCTTGAACACACATTGGCTATGAAAGTGTTTCCTCTGATCCATTTCAAATTTTTATTTCCATATTTTATCTTATGGATTAGCTTCTTATTCAAAAGCCTTTCGAAATCCTTTCACAAGCAACATCTGCTCAACCCCAGGGGCCTGCAGGACAAGATGACAGGCCCTAGTGAATCCTATCTTCTTTGTGAAGAGCACTGTGAAAATACACAAGTGAAGGATCAGATAGGACTGACTATTACAGAGTCTGTAAGAGGGAACTGGCAGGAAAACAAGCAGCTCTATACTCATTGTCCTGGAAAGCTGGACATTTTAGTTAATCTGAAAGGAATTAAAACCAGTAACAGCAAATATTTGGGGTAACAATAACATCCCAAGAGAGGGAAAGTAGCTGTTGGGGTTTTTTTCTTTTAAAACATAGTACAGATTAAATAACACCAACTTAACCTAAAACACTAATATGAAATTAGTCTAGAATTTTAATGTAATAAAAAAGCTGATATGAATCAGAACAAGAGCTAAAAAAAACCCTCTGACACCATTGCAAACAAGTTTCTGTTTAAATTGACATGTTTTCACCACCCCTCCATCATTGCCTCCCTTCTTCCTCCCCTTCCTCCTTTCTCTGAACCAACCAGAAATTACTCTGGGACCTGCTTCTGAAAATATCTTGGCAATTCATGAAGAGTGAGGGGACCATGGCCTACGGAGAAATCTCCCTCTGTACTTGTTGGAGAAAGGGCTTGGTGACTACATAAGCTTGAGCTAGAGATGCCTCACTTGGGTGACAGCTATAGGAAGGCTGAAAAATTGCTCTGGCCATGGTACACATGGCTGTCCTTCTCAGTGATGATTTTGCCTACAGGACATCCAGGCAGAAAGCATGCACCCACAAATTCACAGGGCAGTGTAATCTGCTCCATGATCCCTGTACCAGACCAACAGACCAAGAATGCAGTGCTGAGACTGGCCTGCAAAAATGTGGGAGGGATATGGACAACCCCAAAATGAAAATGGGCTCTCAGGAAAGGTGCCATCATTACCTTTATTTGGTCTATCTCCCTGCCCTCAGGCAGCACAAGGTACTTTTGTGCAATGTAATTTTTTACAAATATTCCTCTAAACTCTTGAGACTCTTCAGCAAAGGAGATCCTGCAATGACCCGAGACAAATCCTTCTTGCTTTGTCAGTAACCATGCCCCCCAAAGATTTCCAAATATCAAACCTCAAATCTCTTTACTGCATGCTAAGAATATTACAAACCTCTAACTTTTGGCTGCTGTTGGGCCCTCACTGACCCACAAGGTGCTGATGGAGGGGCACAAAGAGGCCAGGCTAGGGACCCTAATCACAAATGCTCCTTACTGACGCCACTGTGGGAGGGTTTTCTCTTTGTTGTTGTTTCTGGCACAGAACAGCAGGGCAGGCGGGGGCCATGCAATGCCCTTGAGCTTTGGGCGATTCCTTACCCATACCAGTGGGAGAGGTACAGGGATCAGGAGTCAGACACCGGCCTTTGTCTCTTACCTGCCCCAGAGGGTCAAGTTTCCTTCCACTTCATAAGTATTTATTGTTTCAGATGAAGGATGGTAGAGGGTCACAGGGGAGGGGGAACAGTGAGATAATAAAGGATAATATTGCTTCCAAAAGTGCGTCTGGTTTTTCCTACAGTATTAGCTACTCTAATAAAAGATGTTATCTCTCCCTACAAACCTTGACTGGCCTATATCCTTTCATCACGGCTTCAACAATGTTACTACTGCAATAGAAATATTTGCAGGCAAAAAAAATGCCTCTGATTCTTTAGTAATGGGTTGCATAAGCAACTGGAAGGCAAACCTCCCCAGGGAAATATTCTTCCACAGCCCTTTCAGGCAACCCTATTCCCAAAGGAAAGACAGCCAGTCTGCTGTGCACTGAATTAGTGAAGCAACAGTGACGTCGTGATTTTGCTTCCTGTTGTTGCACTTCTTGTGTTGTGTGTCATAAGAAAGGAAGAAGGAGCTGAGGGGCAGAGAGGGGCTCGGGGAGCTTTCAGCATTAGCCCCAGCCCCTGCCTGCTGGGCTGCTCATGGAGCCACAGCCTAACCAGGTATCTGAGCATGTGAGCTGTCGCGGGATGAATGAATTGGGTGCTGCAAAGGGTGCAGCAATCCCTTGGGAAAGGGACATCCTCAGTGGCTTGCTGTTGGGTACCCTGCAGAGTTGCCCTTCCCCTCAGCCAGAAGTGACCATGGGACCACCGCATTTGTAGCTGATGGGCCAATTTGTAGCTACACAGGTTTAGAGCTCAAGAGAACTGTGAGCAGCCTTGGCAGGTTAGCCATGGTGCGGATCCTGTTGCATGGTTTAAGCAGCAAACAGGAACTTCAGGCCTGACATTAGAGCCTTTCAAACACCTCTGGAGTTAGATGGGGAACAGTTCCTCTGTGCTTTCTACTGACACCTTCCTCTGTGCTTTCTTTGCTAGTTTAAAGTTGGGAGAAGGGCTTGAGCCAGAATTTGCCCATCTGTGGGGCAGGTTTGTATTCATCTCTCCTCTGAAAAAAGGAAGCAATCAGGAAATACAAACAGCACAAAGTTGTTTGTATCCACTCAAATCTACTCAAGATGAAGTGGATTCTAAATGTCTCAAAGGTTCAGCTGCAACCATTGTTTCCATAGGAAAATGCTATGCTAGGGCAAGCACTGCAAGTGGCAGGGCTGTATTGGGTTGGGCTTAGAGAAATGAACTGAGAAGGTTTCAAAATATTAAGGGCAAATATGTTTTCATTCCCCATTCTTGAGCAAACTTGGGACAATGGAGACTAGTATTACATTTCTTTAAGGAAAGAAAAGTGCCAGAAATTTAATGAATCATCACTTCTGGGCACAGAAAGTGCAATATGACTGAGGGTCAGCACATTTATAAACAGAAGGCATATTTTTCAATTTGGGGTGACACCAAATTTTTTAGCAGCTACAGCAGAAAGTCAGTTTTATCACAAAGAGCCTCTTCCTTCTTCTTTGCCTTAAGTTCCCAGTGCTATTCTAGTGAACAGAGCAAATCTGACTCCAAGAAAAGACAACAGTAATGTGTGCTCAGCATCCTGGGTGCTTGGAGGCAAAGAGCCAGTCACACAGTTCAGCTCTGAACAGGGAGTCAGAAACCCATATACCAAGCTTTTGAGGACAAAACTCTTTCCCACAAGATCATGATGAGAAGTTGTCAAGTCTTAAACCAGCTGCCACTGTTCTGATCTAATAAATGTTCTTACACAGACCATTTAAGTCAAGCTTCTTTTCCCAGTAGAGAGGTTTCACCCCTCGGATATAAGGCCATTGGCCAACCCCTTCCAGTCAGGAAGCTCCAGTCATCTGTTTGCAGCTATCTAATGATAGAGAGGAAGGGGACATTTTAATTAAAACACTTGAACTCAATTTGAACTCCACAAAGCCTGGTGAGGTTCATGATGTCGGCTCAGGTGCTGTTCAGTTTACAGAGCAAAGGAAGTGAGAGAGAGTGAGGGAGAGGGAGAGAAGGATCCTAATAAGGACTGTGTAGACAGTAGTCTGAATCCCTTGAAGGCACCCTGGTGGGCCATCATAGCTTTGGGTGACTTATCTCTTCCTGACACATGCTGGAAGCTGCTCAAATGCTACATTTTATTTTTAAAATTGAATCATCCTTAAAAATGAAATAGATCTAAGTGATTGATGCAAGGGGTCTGGAAGATGGAAACAATTTATGAATGGGTTTAAGGGCCAAGTTACTCCAAATTTCAGAACAAATGTTCCTGCAAATGTTCCCCAAAATATGTTTACAGAACCAAGCTCTCGCCTGGAAGGATGCGAAGACTTGCTGGAGTCCCTGACCTTTGCCAAAGGTTTTCTAAAACTCTTAAGTGCTGTCAGGCTTTGAAGTGGGGGAATTCATCCGGGCAGGCCAGGACATGGTGACATAAACAGACTTCATGTTCTGCTGATGGGCCCTCTCCCAGAACACTCTGATTTACACCCAGAAGAAAATTACACAGCTCCTTCCTAGGAGCAGCCAGGATACCTGACACAATCTTCAGCCCTAAAACTTGGCTTACTGAAAATCCTGGTAGAAGTGAATGGAGCAATTACGAAGCTAAAAACCAATGTCAGTGCAAGAAAACTCAGGCCTGGAATTAAGCAGTAGTCCTCATCTTTCAAAGTATTACTGGGACTGAGTCATTGTCCTCCCAAGTACTGCAGCCTGAAGCAAAAAATCCTCATACTTTCACCTGTAGCAGCCTATTAAGTGATTTCATTTGGACACAGAAAGGGGTAAAATGTTCCTCATGCTTGACAGTGGATCAGACTATGGTTTTTCACATAAGGAATTTATTATTTAATAGATACAATTAGCCAAATAAAGGGCTTCCTAAGGAAGTGTCCATTCTCTGTATTAACATATGTAAAAATGTATATTGCATTGGAAGTGTAATGCAATATTTAAAGGGAAATCCAAGTGGGGACCTCCCTTCTCTGTTCTACAGAAACACTGTGGTTTCTATAGGATCTCTCACACTTTATACCATGTATGGTGGGTAGGGGATCAGGACCACAGGGTTCATTTAAAATGGGTCTTTACCAACATCAACATGTAAGATACCATATGCATTGCTCCCTAACTCATTCCCACCAGCCTGGAAGAACCTGTCCGGACTCAACCGGTGGCAATGGATATTCATTAGGTCCAATCAATGGAAACCCCATGAAAAACATCACTTTTACCAAAAAAAGCCAAGAACACAAGCAGATAATTTTATTCTGTGAATGAAAGTCAGCCCAAGAAGGAAACCAGCTCAAGATTTTTGTACATGTCTTAGCTACTGACTGCCAAAGCTGTGTCATTTTACTGAACCACATCTGCTGTACATGAGGACTGCAAAACTGAGGTAAAGAGGTTCTGAGCCTTGCCTGAGCTTTCCCAGGGGTGCTCAAGTAGGGCCACTTCACAGCTCCTACCAGTGAAATGGCCCAAGTTGCCAAAACACATCAGGTGTTACCCGGGATGCCAGCAAAACCTACCCACGTGCAGTGGCAGGGGAGTGAAGCAGGCCTGCCCGAACCAGGACCTTCTCAGGCACACTTTGCCAGCAGACAAAATATTAACACCTCACTTCTGAAGAGCATTAAACAGGGAGGAGGCTCTGATCTCCTGCTTTATGTTCCCTGGCCTGCAGATGAAGGAGGACTTCTCACTGGACAAGACAGCGTGTTCCAGTTATGCAACACAGACCTACCAGAAAATGGCTTATCACCAAATGGCCAGTGACCCTGTGCAGAGAGTAGTCAGGCCTCTGCGGGCAGTCCTAGCTCAGGCCTTGTCACTGACTAGGCTGGGCAGGACTGTGCTTTGCCATGCCTGTTAATAGATGGAGTAGTTGTGTTTCTGCTCTTAGGGCTAGAACATGTCCCTCCTCTTGGAGGCGTGATTTGGAAGACCTGAACTAAATATATAAATATATAGTGCAGTCTATTTCACTGTAGAGACAATGGATTCACAGCAGTGTAAATGGACTCCAGACCTGTCCCACGGCAGTGCCTAAGTGAGTAGGACTCATGGGTGTATTTGAAACTGTAGGAGCATCCTGAAATAAGCTTTATTTGAAAGACAGCAAAATTCTCCAACCTACCGCCTGAAGTCTGGAGAGTAGCAGTGATAGTTTATACATGGTGACAGTCTCCTGCAGACACATCTGCCCTCCCTCTGTGTCCAGCCTCACCTGCTCCTTTCCTTAAGCTTTGGGCTTGGATTGATGTTTAAGACTGGACACTGCCTTCTGCCCAGCTTCACTGGCTCTTCAAGCAGGAAATAGCCTTTGGCCATGTAGGGTCTTCTGGTTTATTTGTTAAAAAGTTTATCAAGAGAAACAGCAGAATGAGATCTGGGTGCCACTGAAGTCAGTGACTAAACTGCAAGTGACTGAACAGGGCCAAGGTTGCAGCCTGTAGGCTTCATTTGCAGTACCAGCAATGAATAGCAGACACTGACTTTGAAGCCACTTTGTGCACTGATGATATAGAACTTCAGAAAAAGCTGTCACTAGTAAGTAAAAGCCCTCAAATTCCTGAGAAAGGTTGTGATCATTAATCAAAAGCTTTTTTATGTCCACATAAGAATGGAGATATATTGAATCCATGAGCTAATCTGGTACTTGAAGTTAATTAATTACATCTCCCTATAAATGTCAGTGGATCCAGGACTTGTGCCAATATCCTGGGGAAAGAGGGAATATGGATGCATTGCTTTCTTCCCCTTTTGTTGAAAGCAAACAACAGATTTTTAAATTAGATGTCACATATTTGTTAGATATATTGTGTAGTTTGCTTTTCTCCCTCTCGCTGCTATTAAATACTTCTCCCAGAAGTTTAAAATTTCATTCAAGACACAAATATCCTGAAAGCAATAAGTGAGTAACAATGAAGAAATCACATACCTGAGACTCATGGAACAAATTAGGCTTTTGTTGTGCTGGGGCAATCCCAGTAAGATGGGGGCAGAGCTTGGCCATATATCTGAAATCAAGTAGTTGAATCTACAGTATTAGAAGTTGGCTCAGCATGGACATGTTTCTTAAAGCAGTTATAGACATGCCAAAGGAAATGTCCTGGGCTAGCCAAGATAATCAGCAAAGTTCCTTGAGCCAACATCCCATATTCTCCTAAGATAAACTTAAACAACATTTCTATTTATTGTTTCCTGAGTCTCTTGATAGTCCCTATCAAAAGGCAAGAAGAATTAAAGGAAAGGACTAGAAAACAACTGTACAACAGCTGCAAGGGTAGCATTTTGAAATTGGATTGTTCAGTACAGTCTGTACCAGCCTGAAGTGGAAAAGTTTTGAAATATATCAGAAAAACCACATTTACCAAGAGGCATTGGGCACTGGACTTTTGGTTCCAGGACAGAACTTTTTGAAGACATCCTATAAACCATTTCAAAGGGCTAGTGAAGAGTGGGAACAGCACCTTTTTTCTGCCGCTGTTCACAGAAAGCTGAGCAGAACAGATGATTTTGCTGAATGGAAGTCAATGCCTCTGGCTCCATCTGAGCTGAATGACAAACAGAAGGGCAGAGAAGGATTTGTCCATGTCCTGAAAATGTACAAAATTAGCTTTCTCTCTACATCTGCCCTGGTCCACTGCTATAAGTGAAGAACATTGCAAGCTGGAGACACAGCCCATCTGTAATCAGGGAACACAAAAGGACAGACCTGGCAACATATGTGAACATACTGGTCTAGAAGGAGGCACGATGTGGGTTCCCCTTGGTTTCTAAAAGAATATTGCCTCACTACAAAACTGTAAGCAGTGATGTGTGGCACAAGCCCAGCTGTACCAGTGCTGCTGTCTTCCAGATGAGCCATTAAGTCACTCACAGTTATTAAAATACCATGGCAACTTGTGCAAGTGCAGAAATGTTCAGGGTAACCCTGTGGCCAGATTCCAGCTTACAATGCTTCACCCTCCCTGCTCCTCCACTTTCCTGCTCTCAGTAGCCTCTCTCCCCTCCAACTGTGCTCCTGAGGTGGCACATCAAGCATCAGCCATGCCCAGGACCCTATAGGCCCTACGAAGCCAGAGTTTACCAGACCATAGGTCAGTAAGTAGTCAGTGCAGCCCTTTGCAAGGATCACTTACATTCCCTTTCCTTTTGTAGGTGCATGACTCCAGTGAGTCCCAAAACCCACAAAAACCGAGGCATTCAGAGGAAGTGTCCCCCGTGAACAGGAAGCTCTCCTATGCCAACTGCATCTGCCCTAAGGTGGTTTTAAGTCGTGAAAGCATGGCATGAAAGTAGCATGCACTTGCTGGCCTGAGCCTGCAGTACCATGTGAAACAATAAAACAGACAGTAGAGCTCACTTACAGGGACTGAGAACAGAGCTGTCTCAGGCAGGACCATCGCCTGCTCCCTGTCTGGCCATCACAGCACTGGGCCACTGTCCCCCTCCCAGTACTCTACATCTGTTAGGAAGGTCAGCACCAAAAGGTCCCCACAGTGAGCACAAATATTTTGCTGCATGTTAGGTTTGATTAAATCTTTCTATGCAGAAGCAAGAATAATTTCATGCCCATGTTGAGTAACTCTTCTCTTGAGTGGTGTCTGAGCTAACACCGGGGTGCCATGTACTATTTGAGTGTCAACAAGTGTTTGTAGAGAATGTCTGTAAAGGTTTGTGGTTCCTCTTGTTTCTGAGTCGAACAGATGAGGTTTTCCAGCTTTGGCAACCACCCTGCTTGCTTACATTCAAAGAATTCCCATCCCAGCCCTACTGCTAGCTGTGGCTTGATGCCTCTGGCTGAAGTCGCCTTGGGCAGACCCAAGGGACAGGACTGGCTGTGGTTGCCTCACAGAGAGTGACTGAGCTGCCTCCAGCTCTCCTGGGGACACTGTACTCCTTCAGGAACTCCAAGAACCCAACTGATATTTCCTTTGCCTCCCTCATCCTTTATTCGTGGTCCTTTCTGTCCTCACACTGCATTCACACTGGGGCTGTGGTGCAATAAGGAAGCAATACCATAAAACCTCCAAGAGGAATTCTGAAACAAAATACCCATAAAAGAATTTAGAGCCCATTAGCAAAATATTGGTTCAGTGAAAACCCGGTTCAAGTAGCAACAAAACCAGGACTAATGCCCTCTGTGCATCAGCTCCAGACAAGGGAAAGGGGACTGTTAAACTCAATACCCTGGTCATTCATGTGACCCATGTACCCCTGTGTGTCTGGGGAAACTGCTAAGCAGATGATGATCAGTTCCAATTTTCTTTTTTTTTTTTTTTTTGGCTAAAGACACCTGTTGCCCACCATAGGAGGTGTGTGTTCTACACAGACCCACAGGATTGCAGGAAGTCAGTGGAAGTGGATTTGTCCCAAACAATGTGTCAATACTATCAATCTTCTTGCTTATCAAGCATTCTTTGTTGATTCAACATGCAATGTAATGAGCCTAAACTAAGACTCTCTTAATATCACATAGTGAAGAATTAAAACCAAGGCCACGCACAGCTCCTGGGGTGGCCATTGGCAGCCCCAGCTCAGGTGCTCCTTTCTGATGGGAACTTCTTATTGCTGGAGTGGAAAGTTTTAGCTTCTGCGTCCTGCACATTGCAGTTTCGAAGTGATGCTGCTACATGCAAATTGGGGCCCTGAAGGCATTTCCTTTCTCTACTAAGTAGTAAATTATAAAATAAAATAAACTGACCCATAATATGCTTTCCTCTCTCCAAATTAAATAACACAGAAAACAGAGCCCTTCAATCAGACCACACACACAAACTCTTGGCTTTTTTGTTTTGTCTTGCAAACTAAGTGCATTTTGCCTATATAGTATCTGGAAGCCTACCAACAATCTCTATGGTCAGACTGCAGCAGGTTTATAACAGGTATGGCTCAGTAAATTCCACAGCTTGTCCTTCTTAAAGAACTGGTACAGCTTTTAGTAGTAGCGTTAGTTCTGTTTTTTACTCAATAAATCCCATTTGCTGACTTTATCATGCATCCTCTGCCTTAATGGAATAATAGGAATAATGAAGCAGAAATACCACACACACACACACACACATTCACACACACATTTGTAGGCAACAGTGGGATGTGGCAGCAAGATGATAAGACTGAGAGCGACTGTGCAGGACTGTACCATGAACAGGAATATTTTTTTACTCATTAGAAGATACCAGCACCCAGGAAAAAAAGCCTAACAACAACAAAGAAAGGGTCACTGTGTTCTGGTATCCTCCTCCTGTCAAGAAAAAAAAAAAAAAAATCTGCCTTTCAATTAGCTGAAAACTACAAAAGACTCTTGGTTGTATTGAGTGTTTTTATGTAAGTTGTCTGAGGCATAGGAGCAGAGTGGAGTATGTGCAACGCTGGATCTGATCAAAAGTGTGAAATTGAAAAATTCTCCTGACAGAAAACACAGCCTTATCAAAACCAGAAGCTTTCTGAAGATATCAAATGTTAGGAAAGTTAAATTTTCCAGATGGAAACTGAGAAGAGAAACTGTATGTTGGAAAACCAGGTTAGTGCTAATTTTTGACCGAGACATATGTGCTTCTGGCCCCATATCTGGAAGTTGAGCTTTAACTGGAGCAAAAGTACAGAGCAGGCAGAGTTTCTCTTTTCCCTCTTCCCTACACTTTTGGTCTCTTCCCTGCCTTGTCCTCCACTCAAAGAGGACAAAGAGCACAAAAGGGTGAAGATAGGGAAAACTCATGTGTAAATATACCTACGGTTTCCTAGAAAGAGAGACTCAGAGGACCGGGAAGTGTCTGAAAAAATAACATTACAGGCAGAGACATCTAAGCAGCAGAAATACTACAGAAAGGCTGGAGGCCCCTAGAGTCACAGAAAAAATGAGGATTGCATGACTGATCTGATCACAAAATTGGGTAATTAAATAAATTCTGTGGACTTCTTGATTAAGAGGACCTAGAAGTTGCTTGTTTTCAGACCACCTTTTAAAGTGAAAAGCAAGTGCACGTTTCTGTGAGAAAATAGCAAAAATTTGAAAGATGGAGTATTTCAAGAGGGGACTTTTGCTCAGGATGTTAATGGGGTAGGAGTGAGGGAAGGACATGGACTTTCAGCCTAGCTCTGCTGCCCAAGCCCTGCTGTCCAGATCAAAACCTCTGGCATAGGACCAGCTAAGGCTGGCACATGCACAAGCTTTATCATTTACAGATTTCACTAAAAGAAACAGAAATTAAACATGACAGGTAAATGCCAATCCATGTATTGCTGAGCTGTCAGGAATCCTGTAATCATCAGTCACTCAATTGGAACCTACATGATAACAATGGAAAAAATCCCACCTTTCACTGCAGCCCTCCGGCCAAAATAGCCTTTACACGGCCCAAGAACATGCAATATAACATATGGGTTTATTTTTTTTAAACAGCACCAGAATGAACTTTTAGTTTTAATAAAACAAACAACTGCTAATGGTCCTTCCCCACTTTCAGTCCCTTTGGCCTTTTTTATCCCTTTTCCTTCTAGGTCCTAGACATTTTACAAACACTTGTAAATAACCATACCCAGGCCAAACAGAGAGTCATTCTTCATTCTAAACAGGACATCAGGGATAGTGAAAAAACAATGTTTGTGGCTGGAATGCATTGTACAAAGGTGGAGGGAATAGAGGACATTTCTGTGTCTGGAAACAGAAGATGAGTGTTTGTTTATAATGCAACATGTTAGAGACCAGATTAGATAATAACATTCTAAACAGAAGAACTCACGCTCCACCAAATCTGAAATAAACTTTGAAAAGATGTCTTAGTGAACTCTGTCTCCTTCTGGGCCCCTCACTGTACCATGAGGTCAGAGCTGCAGGAGTGGATCATTTCACATCATTTGCTCAGTCAGTCACTGGGTGAGTACGAATAACCCACATACTGTGGCCCGATGTGATCAGGAACAGCAGATCTCATTTTGGTCTCTCAGGAGAAGTTAATATGCCATTGCTGAGCTGTGTGTGCTCTAATCATGCATTTCTATTAGAGCATGCACAATTGTCAGCCTGCCTTCCAGGAAATATGTGTAGAAATGTAATTTTGGAATTATCCAAGAGATTTGGGAATCTTGTTTCCAGGTGTGACTTCAGCTATTTCATTCCACAGAGTGTGAAGTCTCATTAAAATTGATAAGCTGTTTTCTTAAGTACATTACAAATTGCAATAATTTGCAATCATTAGAGTATATTAACAGGGTTTTGCCAAAAAACATTTCTGGATTTTTCCGAAAAGCAGGAAAGAATTACTGTGGATTAACCTGAGACACTTTGATCACCTTGAAGCATTTAAGAAGCTATGTTGAGTTCTTCTGATGCAGGTCATTTTACTTCCTGGCAACATATGATTTTGAAACAGAACAAAGAAAAATGAGAGCTTTCCAAGCAGTATAGCTCATTGTTTTAAAACTTACAGTTACTTGTTATTTTTGGATGAAAAATAAAAGCAAGCTGAGTTTTGTTCCTTCTTCATTATTGGGTATTTTTCCCTGGAACTCTATTTAACAACAAATATAGTAAATCCATTGTTTTTGACCAACAGATGAGTAGTTATTCTGTTAAGCAGAGTTAGTTGAAGTATTTTGAGCAGATCATTCCTCCACCCCCACATTTTCTCTTATCAAAAATGGGTCTGTTTCAATATTATAAACATTTTTGATTTGAATGGATTACTTCCAGTGGAATTTTCCACAGAAGTCACTAGACGAGGTGCTGAAGACCCGCAGGGTCTTGTGCAAAGCTTCCATGGTGCCTGGTGTCTGCGCCGTGCCACGGGGTCTGCGGTGGCACCGCACGGCCGTGAGACCCCATGGACCACGGAGCACCGCAGGCGCCTGTGGGAAAAGGGTATGCCAAGAATAAGGTCAAACCATAAACTGAAGGCAGCTTTTCAGCATTTCTAAACCCATGGTTTTCTTTAAAAAATAAACTCAGTTGAATTTTATTTCAACTGCTTGTCCCAAATGTTTGTTTGTCCTCGGTGATGAAATTACATTTTTCCCATGGGAAGGACATTATATTTTTCTGTACCCTTTAATGTCAGTCACTGCACTGCTCTAAACTTCATTGAACCACCTTAAGCATAGCTTTAAACACCTTCCAAAGCTTCTATTCAAAATGCCCTTTTTTTCTTTTTTAGTGTGCTTAATTATTTCTACACATCTGCTGCATTCCTATCTGCACCACAGCAGTGCATATCAAACTGAAACAAGATGGTTCAGTTTGATAGATAAAAACTGAATAAAAAAGTATGGGAAGTGAGGGAAAGTTTAGACATCAAAGAATGACCATTTCCTGACTTTTAGGGCTACCTTTAAGAGTTTTGCAAGCAGAAAATCTCTGCTCACTTTGACAGTCTTACTTTAAGCTGTTATAGCTCAGCTTCACATGGCCCATATACCATCTGATTTCTCAGGTTTTAGTGGTTTTCCTACCAGCTCTCTCTGGTCCTTCTAAAGTACTTTGTCTATAGAAACCTGAGGGCTGAGAAGCTTGGGTGGAATTTGGCGAGAAACCTTGGATTAAATAAAGATTTCTTTAGAATATCTGCTTTCCTCTGTTTTCTTTCTTTCTGATTCATCCTGCTAGGCTAGAAATCTGAAACACCCTGGTCCTACTTGGAAGATACTTGCAGTGCTTTTTGCTAAATAATTGTTATTTTCTAGCGAAATGTCAAGCTAATTTATTGAAGATTGCCATAAAAACTCTGATCCTACTTTCTCTTTCTGTTTATTGCTTTCCCTGGAAAGGGGAGGATAAAATGATGGGAAGAGTAGTCCCTCAGTGTCCTGAAAGCTGTGTGCCACTGGCCATGGGGAAGGGAGAGCCAGTGGCCTTTGCCAGGACCAGGAGCTAACCCAGGAGGGAGGCACACTGCACACGGTGCGTGGAGTGACCCCATCCCGTGATGAAACACAGACTAGCTCCATGCTGTGCTTGTGATTCACCTCCCCTGACATCCTTGCATGGAGTCAAGGGGGAAAGGGAAGGAGCAGAAGGTGAGCCCTTCATTTAGCACCCTGAACTCCTGAGTGGAAGGATGGGGGTAGGGAATTCCTAAGAGGAGCAGCATGCTGTTATTTTTGGCCTTCTCAGAAATTTCCACAAAGAGAACAACTTTCAGCTGAGTAAGCGTCAGAAGCTCAAATAGGAGGCCTGACTCCCTATCAGGCTTCTCAAAACCTTCACTTCTCAGGTTATTAAGTTTGGTCTTTGCCCTCTTGAGACCCATGAAATGAATCAATGTCTCCTGCCAACCACCAAGGGATTTGCTGTCTTCATGCCTCATTGAGACATCAAAAACTAACCAGTGAGGTAAGGGTTCCTCAGTCACGGATTGGACAATGCTCCAAACACTAATGCTCTGTGTACAGAAACAATATCCTGAAGGCAGATCTCTTCACATTGATGTTGTTACATTTTCTAGCCACTATTGCTCTTTAATATCCCAGTTTGTACTTAAAGGTAAAGGCATGTAAATGCTTTTGTGCCTGCAAAATATCATATGCAGACAGCTGCATTTTGGCAGGAGCTGTGTGAAAATGCCAAAACGTTTAGCTGGTACAGATAGTGTGCAGATTAAATCCTCTAAAAATGCCAAAATCATACACAAGAATAGACTACTGCCATTGGTGTAACTGTGGGACAGTTTGGTTAAAAATGAAGTCCCAAACTTTCCCTTGGGTATTCTCAAAACTTTTTCTTTTAGGAAAAAGTTACTTAGCCCTCATACCATGAGAACTGTGGAGGAAAAATCAAATTAGTGTTAATATGTCTCAAAATTTAATGATGAAAAAGTTCTCGCTCTGTAATTTGTGAATCTGAAGTAAGTTGGTACCACTGTTCACATCCAAAACAGCCTACACAGGCTGCACAAATCCAATGCTACCTTCCAATATGCATAACAACGTGCTAAAAGATGTTCTGAACAAGTCATTAGATCAGAAAATTAGTGATAAAATTGTGATTAAGAGCAGCTGGAAATAGACCAGAGGTTAACTGGGAATTTCCTGCTCCACATTAAGAACTGCAAGTTTAGGAGAATTTGATTTAGTCCTTTTCATGAGCTTAGCAGAGCCAGGCAACCTTTCAGAGAGGGGTGATGTACTGTGCACAATTAAACCACTGGACCCTTTCCATTAACTTTAAAAACTATTGGAAAGCAGTCCGTATGGATTGGTTTTCCATGGCAATTCTGCAGTGCTCTCTCATCGGTGAGATATATTTTCCTCAGGAAACTTGTTGGCATGAAACTCTGGCCCAGGATAGCTCCAGGAACTAAATCTAGAAGCCTTTGAGAGTTGTTAGCAGCCCATAATTTCAGTCTCATATCTCACACTTATCACTTATTACTTCCTTCAGAACAGAGACTTGATTTTGAACTTGGACTTGCTTCAGAGCAGTCCTGTTCCCCCAGTGTAGGAAACATCCTCCAGCACCACTAGAATCAGAGCAGACACTCTTGAGCCACCATCCTAATTTACAGCCTCCTACCACAGCAATCAGTGGCTCCACATTCAAGTACAAACATTTAAGTATTACAAGTTGGTGTCTTGAGTATCAGCAAATGGACATTAGCAGTGAAGGAAATGACTTCACACCACCTGGTCTCTCATTATTTTCACCCATCACCTACAAAGATGCTGAGGAAAACCAGGAAATGGTTAAGCTGCTATTTGCTTGCACTGTCATGGCAAATCTACATTTTTCTGGTAATTTCCAGAAGATCATCTACATTTTTTTCTGGTCGTTACTCCTTCTACACTACAGTGTCTGATAAGCTCAAGAACTGGGTCAGACTTAAACATATCTGACTGATCCCACAGTGGGGTTCACCAGCTCATCAGACTGTGTGGCAATAGTTATCTGGTAGTTTGGGATGGTGCCTAAGTCTATAGGCAGAGAACAGCAGGAAAGGCTCCCAAGCATAGCCACATCTGAAAAGTCTCATTCATCTGACAATGACAAGGAAAAAAATAAGCTTAAGATAATGCTGACCCCTTACTGGAAATGTCTGGGGAGCTGTACAGAGCGTGTGGTGGAATCAGAGTTTTGTCCAAGCAAGCCTACAGGTCGGACAGGGTTTTTTCATTAAAATATAAACTCCACTTTCGGCAGAGTTGAAGAGACACATGTTTTTGTAAAAATTCTCTGTGCAAAATGGTTTGTTTAGTTATTTTTCGGCAATTTGCTTTTGTGAAAACAGAACACTGCCAATTCTCATTCCATCTCTGCTGCATCTCATGCAGAAGACAAAGGTGTATGGAATAGGACATATGTATAATGTATATAGGACATATACATTTCCTATGGCAAGACCATGATGCATTCCCATGTTACTGCACAAAGGGCTGGCTGGTCCTTTGTGGGAGCCCCCTCCCGAGGCCATGACCAAGGGACAGAGCCCTCAGAAGCCCAGCATTTGGTAGCCATGTGGAAAAAGGAGACAACATAACTATGGCTCCTGGAAATCTTTGCAACATACACCACACAAATGTATGTTCTTTTCTTCCAGAATGTTTCAAGGTTTCATGTAAGTAAAACCTGAAGCCTACCTCTCTTTTCTACATGTTTGCTGGAGTTATGAAAAACTTTTCACCTCTACTAATGCAGCACGTTCAACAATAAAATGCTGGTCTTAATACAATCAGTTTTATACTCAGGTTTTGACATCAATTTTGAAACATTTCAGTGCAGCCTTCCTTACAGAGTACTTTACTCAAAGTAAAACAGTGATCTGGAAATGGAAATACTGCAGGTCCTTAAATCTGAGCATTAGCCTGGAAAGGCAGAGGAGATGTCTTAAGCTGTTTGATGCAGACAAAAAAGTGATTGCTGATCTCATAAAGGTTGTGTGAAATGCCCTTTTCCCCCATGTCTCATTTCTGTTCTGGGGAGTAAAGAGTGGACATAGATTCCAGTCTATTGGATTTGAAACCCATCTTTCCATCAATATTCCTTGTGCGCTCACTGAGCCCCTCCTCTCCCAGCATGCTGGCTTGAGGCCAGCTCCTCAGCGTGAAGCACTGAACCCTCCCATGCAGCCAGCAGGCAGAGCTCTCACTGAACCTGGGGCTGGCAGCCCCAGCCTGCAAATACCATAAAGTTGCTACAATATGAGGCTTTTTGTGGCTGGATGCCAAAGTCTACTGGCTTACCCCTCACTGTAGTGAGGATAAGAAAAGCTAGCATTTCACTCAACCATCAGAAACATGAATTGACCTTGATAAGTGGATGAATGGAATTTTTCAGATTTGGGGTAATAATAGTCAGTGACTCCACGATCACTGGTGGTATTGGAAAGTTTAAATAATCAATCTTCATAAAACTCCTAATCTTTGCCTGACAGGCACTATATACAGTGTGTGGAATATTAATATTGCATTCAGTTCTGGACAGCTCAGTAATGGTAGTGAGAACAAATTGGAAGGAATTCAGAGAAGCACAGCAAAATGATGGAGTGGCTAGAGAGACTGATTTATATGGGGTTATATCAAAAGAATTGTGACTTCCATTTTGGCCAAAATACCAGGGAGAAAGGATGATCTGTGGAGTCATAAGAGCATCGCTGGGTGTCTGGAGGGGAGATACTGCAAGAGGAAAGCAAATTATTTGGAGTTCTTTCAGGGTGTAAAGTTAGAAAGAATTAAGTAACTTGACAGTTAAGGCAGAAAATCAAGGAAGTCTTGTTTCTCTGTTATCTCCCAGATCAGCTGGTGAAAATATATCTCACAAAACTGAAAATAAGTAATGGATAAAACATTAAAAGCTAATGAGGAGAAAAGGAGAAATTAAGAGAAATAAGAAGACATTGACAATGAATAATGTCCCAGAGTCTCTGAATGTCCTCTTGAGGACTCAAGAGGTCCTTCACTGTAGGGAGGAAAGGGAAAATCAAGAACCAGTAGGGAGGTGATGAAAAATGATGAGTGATTTGGAAGAGACCCACAAGTCATGTTCCAGCCACTGACTCAGAGACAGTGAAGTTTGGCCAAGGCTGGGCTGCTTACTCCTTGGGTGTCCTGACTCCAGGTCAAGCCCTGCTATCAAAAAAACCTGAACTAAAGGTCCAGACTCCAGAGGACAGCCAAAATCTAGACTTTAAGCATCCATCTCTGACTCATGTCTAGTTTAAGGTGACTGTTTTGCCTATTTTAAAGGAAGAGAAATGATATATCCAAGATGGGGACTTCTGTCCTCTGTTAATCCCTCTTCCCTGCCAATGGCAGGAGCTTGCAGTGCAGCTGTCAAAACCCCCAACATAGCACATAGTGGGAAGGGACATGCACTTCTCTTTGGCAATCTTGCTGTCCAGAAACATGTGTGCAGAGGATCACCCAGCAAGGGTCTGTGCTGTGTCTCAGGAGGGAGGGCTTTCTTCAACAGGACAGCGAGTTCCTCTGGAAGGGGATGAGTACAAATCATGTACAAACAAGAGATCAAACAGGCCTCTTGCATACTGGCCAGAAGGCAAAGGTTTAGTAACCCCACTTTTGGAGGAGGATTGGGATATCAATGACCTCTGCACAGCCACCCTTTGTGAGGAAAATGCACATTTTCAGGCAGCTGTCTGAGCCAGAACTTCTCTTTGCCAGGTGTGGGCTCCTCATTGCTGCTCTCTGACTACAGATCTCCTTGTGTGGACAGAGGGATACACAGTAGAGCTGTGATGTGGAGGTGGTGTCCCATCTGTTTAGTGTCCTTATTCCCTTTTAGAATTAGGAAATTTTAAACAAATAAAGGTCTCTGAAGAACAAATATTTTGAAAAGAAACCTAATATTTCTGCTTCATATTCTCAAATTCTCAAGAACTAATGCTGACTGTGAACTCAATTCTATCATACTTCATGCATGATATTGTTCCTTCCATTTTCTGTTGAAGGTAACAGAGATTTTTCTCAGCCCTTCACCATCACTGGATTAAGAAATTGTATTTTGACCTCTGAAATATGCAACCTGAGTCCTTCCAGATCAAGATCTCATGGTGCCAGGATGATGCTTTACTCTTTGGCACAACCATCTCAGTAGCATGGTCCTCCTCAGAAAGACCATGGCTTCTCATACTTCCCCTCCTCCTCGAGACAACGACTATATTTTTTATGAAAACCTGCTTTGTCTTTTACTAAAGGGGGCTAGTAGTAACTCAGCTTCTTCTCCTGACCTTCCACACACCAGAGCATGTCGTTCTGGACAGTTACCTCCCAAATCCTCCTTGACATATCCCCAAAAGCAACCGGGCTGTGATCTCCTGCCACAGTAAGCACTGCAGTGATCAGCAAATATTGCTGATGAAAGCAGTTCATGGCCCACACACATTCCTCTTCAGTGCGACTCAGGCCAGCAGAGCCAGGCACATGCTGTACTGAGGAGACTTAACATGGATCCTGACGTAACAGGGCACTTTTCCCACTCCCAGAATCAAAATTTAGGCAAAGAAGCAGTTTGAACCCTAAGTAAAAAGAAAACTATTGCACCGATATTTCACCTGAGTAACTCTTCTGTGTACAATTTACACAACTTCTGAAGTCATGCTGGTGAAAGGGCTGGGGAGTCCTCACTGGATATGGTCAATTTATGTAATTTACAACTATATATTAAAAAAAAAGTATTTAAGTGACAGTCATCTTACCCTGGTGGGTGACACGGTCCTTATTGCCTTTTTTCTAGCACATGGAGTTGAACCTGAGGACATAATGTTGGGATTAATTGGGACGGAGCTCCTCCCCATGAATTTCCACGTTTTAGGGACCACTTGTAAGTAGAACTTCAAAAGCCACTGTATTTAGAGTAGTCCCTTGTGTAGGCTGCAACACAATGGCTCATTTTGTTTTGGCCATCAGATTTTACCTGCATCCCCAGGTTAAAAAAAAAAGATGAAAGAGAGCTTGGCATGGAATTTCTTCCTACTAGAAATAAAGTGAAACAATTGAGAAAACTGATCTGGATACAGAGAATCATTTAATTAATTGAATGTTTCAGAAGAGATGTTAATAACATTTTCCCGCCCTTCCTCACTTATATTTCCAGCCTAGCGCTTTTTGAATGCTGGTCCCAGGGACTCTTTCTGGAGGCAGCAGCTGTAGATTCTGCAGCAGTTTCCCACCACCCCACTGCAGAGCAGCCCCTGCCCTCACACACGTGAAGCCAAGTAATGCTGATTTCAAGACATTGTTGAAGCAGGATCAAAGCTTTGGTGATCAAAATACCATTGGAGTTTGCCCGTGACACCATCTGTGTTGGCTGAAACACAAAACTTATCACCAGCCATATATCACTCGTTATCTTGATCCAGCAGCGTACCAAAGGGACATTCCTATTGGATGAGCAGTCCCACTGATTTTAGCAGGACTACTTGCACATGTGTATAAAGAGGTGTGCCTAAGTATTTCTCTGAAGCAAACCCAAGGCCTTTAGCTCTTCTTGTTTTGATATAGTAATTGTGTTTAAATTAATCAATGCTAACTCTTATTAACTAGCAGACTAAAACTCAGTTTAAACATTTCTTTAATTGGGATTGGGATTATGAGTGAGACTAAATTTTGCTCAAAGATTTAAGGATTGACTTTTAGCTCCACCTCCACATATGAAACACACAAAAACTCACAGGGTCACTCCAGTTCCCAAAGGAAACCAGCTGGAAGGTTGACACTCGCTGCTCCTGGAGTGACACACACTTACCTGGATCCAGTGGCTGCTGATTTTAATGCCACAAGTGTGACTGGTTTGCTTTGTGGCAATGACACTTCTGCAGAAAGGATTACCTGTGTCAGGAATCCCATTTTGGGCATTATGCTGACCAGTGTGTTAGCTGGTACATCTTCAGCAAAACAGTTTGGTTTGCATTTTTCTTCAAATGTAAGCTAATTATGTAGAGGCAATATCTACCAGAACCTTGTATGTTTTCCTTTGAGACAGATCAGATACATTGCCTTGTGCACAAGTGGTCCTGACCTTGGGAAAAGTCTGGTCAAGCTCAGAACCATTTCACTCCTTAATCTTTTTATTAGTTGCCTTAATCACTAGAATTTACCAGCATACCTATGCTGGAGTTACACCCCATCTTCACCTGATCACCACAGACAGAGGTTGAGGCAGTGTGGACCTCTAAATCCACTGAACTGTGTAACATGTTACTTTTGGCCTCCCATATTAAAACCTTTTAAACTCTGCAGCAAGCTTTAAAACAATCACATTTCCTCAGGGCTGCCAGAAGCAAACGTAAATACAGGAGTTCAAAAGAAGAATCTAGTTTTCACAGCTGCATCTTAGTTAAATTAAAAAGAAGGAGGAAAAAAAAAAAAAGGCGAAAAAGAAGAAAGACAAACTGACCTAAAAGCTTTTGAAAATGCAGACCAGGGCAGACAAAAGTAATTGTTCTAAAGCTGTTCTGGATGTTTGAGGAACTCTATAATTTCCAGATTTGAAAAACTTTTTCTTTCTAAGACACTATCTTTTTTGAGTAATACAGGACTTAAAAATATCTAGGTTAGAACTATTATCAGGTCTTCAAGAGGAAATAATATATACCACAGTTAGGAAAATATACCATTTTGGCTATAGTGTATAACTAATTGATTTTTGAGCATTGCCTAATTGTCTGACACTGGTTAACCAAACAATGCATTTTTTCACAGGCTCCAATATTAGCTGAAACCATTCTGTGACCTCCCCCAGATGAGAGACACATTGTATTTTTTGTCATAAATCTAAGAGGGTAAGGACTGAAAAAGGGATTCCTGCTTTGTTTTTGCATTTTTAACTGAGGATAAAAAAATTCTAACTGTTGCCATTTATACAGGGAGTAATATGTTTTAGTGAGGGCTATGGCTCAGAGAATCTCGATACCAAAGCTGTGCTGCTGAGCTTTGTGTTTATTTTGACACAACAATGGATTGGATTTGTGAGTAGAGTCATGCTTAAGTCATAGTTAAACTCATCTTTGATGGTTGCAGTAAACTGACTCCTGAAATTACTTTGAGGAACTAAAATATGCCATTAGAAAAACTTCAAATGAAACAGTATTTTTGATATGAAAATCTTTAAGAGCTCAAAATATTCTCCCTTCTTCCTCCACATCAGGGATGCTAAGCAATGTATATCATTTGAGCCAAACAAATTTCCACTGAAAAACATGTGCTTGAGATAAAAAAACTGTACAAATTTATATATTAACTAAATTTTAAGAAAGAAAAACTTGAGAAAGATTAAAATTTTGCAGTAACATAGTCTAAAATACAGATTATTACTTTTAAAAGTTGTTACTGATCCCTAACCAATAAAACTTGTTAAAAAAAATTATAAATTATTATAAACCATTATAAAAGAAAAATTCGGGGAAAAAAAGAGAAATAAAATAAATTATTTTACATCTTATAGTGGAAAAGCTAAAAATAATCATAAGCACTTCAATGTGATTTGAAAGCATATTGTTTTGGGGTTTTTTTCCAGCCAACTAAGAAACTGATATTCTTATTTTCATAAGGGGGATGCTGAAAGGATTTAAAGCACCATTTAGTTTGGAGTGTGTGCCAAGGAACTACCCCACTGAATTTTGGAGCAGTTTTACAGTCTTCTGTGCAGTTTTTGTTGACATTCCACTGAGAAGGATCAATGGGCAAGTTACCATTTGTGACTAGACTGTGAAGGGAATTTTGGTCTATTTTTGGAGACTATTTCCTAATCAAATAAACAGCTCATGATGCATTTTTCAATATCAGTTTGAAATATGTTCTTTGATTTTCTTGAAGCTGAGCATTTTCAGCCAGAAGCTATTTACCTGGGCACCAGAGTAGTGCTAGAGTTATGGGGACTGCTTTGGTGAAAGGTTTTCCATTTGCAGAAATATTATATTTATTGCCCTGTGCACAAGTCTGGGAGCAAAAATAGTGTTTGCACATTCAGTGGCTTTCTCATTGTGCTTTATTTCACTGATTTGTTTTTGTTTGCTGATAAGGGAACTGAGGAAGTGAAGGGAGTAATTGATGAGCTCCATTGCAAATTCCCCTCTCACAAGACGGTAGGTAAATAAAAACCCATCCTAGTGAGTGATGGGAAAAGGCTAAAAAGAAAAAAAAATAAAAAATACGAAGTAAAAAAAGAAAGAAGAGGCAGACAGCAATGTGTTGATCACAGCCTGAGTCTGTCAATGATAGTAACTCAACAACTGTATGCATCTGATCGAGTGAATTCTCTAAAGGAAGAGTCCAAAACACTGAGGTAAAATGAAATTCAAGAATGCCAGTATTTCATATTTGATTACTTTGCCATGTGTTCCTCTGCTTTGTTCTTTGTGTGTGAATGCTCAGTATTTATGATGAAACTGGACTGTGAAGATGGAGGGTGCGTTCTTGAAATGCTTTGTGGGAAACTGGCGCCCTGTTATGTTACTGAAAACTACCTGGCCACATCCCAGGTCCTGACTTGGAAATGTGCCTTAAGGAATCTTCCTGGCTTTTCCTCAATTATCTCCCTCAGTGATAATGAAGAAGAAAAAGGAAGAGCGATGTAAGGTGCATTCACCCCATCAGCATTGGCTGCAGCACACAGCGCACAAACTTCGGCTGAGAGCGATGTAATGGTCTGATCCAACTGGGAAAAGACCATAAAACTCCACTGCAAACACTTGTATAAACAGGACTTTTTTGATGAAATCGAAACCATATTTTGAGTTGTCGTTAGAAAAACAAATCTGAAGAGATAGTTACATATTGAATAACCTTAGAGCTTTTCAGAGCCAAGCAATCAGCTGCTGGCTTGAGGAGTTGGATGGCAACATGAAACATGTTGACCCAGGCCAATTCCTTAGTGCTCTGTGGCTCAGCAGCATATTCATATTTTAAGATTGCTCTCCACCACAACCACTGAGGACTTCTTGGGACCAGCAGGTATAAAGCTGTTACTCTTTCCTCAAAAGTTTTCGCCAAACAAAAGTGAAATTCCCAGGAACTGTTAACAACACAAATGGCACATAGGCAAGCCTTCCAATAGTGTCAGGAGACGGGTGGCATAGAGGCAGCAGATAAACATGGCCCTACAGTGTACACAATTTATAGAAACCAGGAGCACAACTGGTGGTGTCAGCTGTGTGCTTCTCTCCAAGGATGTAATTTTGTTTACAGTTCACTGGTTGGCATAAACTAATTCTGAGTACAATGCCAGAGATGTGCACAGGAGGGGGATCTGACGGAGCAGCTGTCCCTCACTAGAGCATGGCACTTTTCACCACTTGTGTCTATGGTCATTTCCTACCAGGGGCTGGAGATGAGGTGGCCCTGAGGAAGCTTTCCTTATTTAAGAAGTTAGGAAATGCAAAAGACACCTTTGTCCAGAGCCATAAAGCATGTGTACAGTAAATTAGCATCTCATTAAATAAATACACTGAACCTCTTAAACACCCTGCTCAAAAGGAAGTATGTAAGATGTGTTACATTATCCAAACCTTATCCACATGGTTATGATGAGGTGTGACTGCCTGCAAATGGAGTAAGAACAAAGTCTCAAATGAGCTTTAGTATTGCTGTATTTTTCTATTTCAGTAGCACCTAAAGGCCCTGAATGAGACACAGGTCTGTGGCTGGGAAAACTTACCATCTTAGGGAAGACAAAGGAAAACTGAGAAATGGACAAGTGGCTTGCCACAGATTATAGAGCACATAACAGTAAAGGCAGAAAGAGAATACAGACCTCGGGAGTTCCACCCCATGTTGTGGTGACTAATTGAAATTAACAGATTGCTAACACCTGAAGCCTGCTGCTCTCTGCCTTGTCACTGCCCTTCCCTCACTGCAGACAGATGTTTACTTTCAGAACAGCAGATTTGAGCCAAGCTCAGAAACTCCATGGTAACGAGAAATGTTCAGTGATCAGTCTGGCAATCAAATGTCCTTTGTAACTGTGATTTTGGTGCCTGGGATTCCGGATGTTCATCTGCACTTTCTGCAGGTTGCTTCTGCAGAGATCCAAAACTTTTAGCCAAGTCAGGTCCTCCCGAGGATTCAGCTGGCATGGCAGATGAACTTACTGTTCATCACAGGCCCACCTGTTCCTTCTTTCCACTGAGGAAATACTACAGGGAGTTGTTTTCATTGCTGTTGAGATACCATAGCAGCTTGTGCAAGTGTTTCCACTGTGTTCCATTGGAAGACAAATGTGTGCACGAGGTGATTTTGTGCTGTAAAAGATTAGGAAAATGTGAGATTGTGACGGCTTGGGCTGTAAGACTGCTAACCTGCTGGAAAGCCATCCTGGAATGAGAAGAGGACCATCTCCTCAGCTGATCCTTCCTATGTTCTGTAGCTGTAAATCCTCTCTAGTCCTATCAAGCACCTGACATGATGGAAAGAGGATGATGTTTGCAGATGTCCTTGAAATATGATCCAGTACAGACTGTCCAGTGGAGGCCAGTGCTGGCAACAGTGATGTCCCCTTTGCACAATTCTCCTTCAGCATTTATCCACAGTTGGAGCAGTTGCCAAAAAGGGATTTCCACCACTGACTTCCCAATCTCCTATTTCTGGTCAATCAGTCATTTATTCCCCTGCTGTGAAAATCTGTGGTTGGAGTAGGAATTAGGAAAGAGGTTTTTAGCGGATGATGGCCAAAATCATTGACAAGAAACCAACAGTGCTGGCAGGGCTGACGTTTTAGCAACCTGAACTGATCTTGAAGGGGAGAATGAAGAATCCCAGGGCAGGGCATTTCTGAAACTCCTGCAGGTCCTTTCATGTTGGACATTTTATGCCTCTTCTGGGCAAGCTCATGTGGGACAGATCTGTGGTCTGGAACTGCACTGGGGACCATCAGCCAAGCTAGGCGGCACAGAGGCCAGTGTAGCGTCGCTTCCCCACCAGCTCTCTGCCCCTCAAAACCTGCTGAGGCCTACATAGGTCCTATGGGGAAGATCACAGCCAGGGCCAGCCCTTTGCTGGAGACTTGTACATGTGCAGTAGCACAGCCCATCCTGTCTCATAGGAATAGAGACAAAACAACAGTTGTGGATGGTCAAAATGTTACCAGCCGTGGCTTCCTGGTTAAGTTCTTGTTTAGTTTCTTTTTTTAAATAAAAACAGGTCCTGAGCTTTTAGGAATATTTTTCCATGTGAGAGGTGCCTAAAAATTCTTTTCATTGTTCTGTTTATTATTTAAATAAAAGTAAAATTATCAGTCAATCAAAATTGCCAGCCCCTAGATTTGATTCTGAAAGCTTCAGCTCTCCATGTGGTCTCTTAAACCACAGCGAGCTACCAGACTTTAGAGCTGACTGCTCACAGTACTACCTCAATCAATCCCTACTGCATCTAACCATGGTTGTTTTGTAACACACCATGACATGAGCACATTCCTTCCTTATAAAATAATCGACTTCTCTATATCTCCAATGAGGTTTCATCTTCCCAGCCTGACCCAGTGTGACAAATGCACTGGATCTATTTAAAACCGCGGGCCCAGGGTAGCTATGCAAAGCACCGCAATTAGGTGGGAGCAGCCTGATTAAAGTGTTGTCCTTAATTATGTGTGATGACAGAGAAAAACCTTTTTTATAGATTCTCTTTGTGACAGGGCCCAGACTGACTTGCCAAAGCCCTAATGCTAGACAGCAGGAAACTTGGCCCAGAACCAAAAATTCAGCAGACACTTCCCTAAGACAGCACTTGGTGCAGAAAGTAATCTGTCCTTCCCCATGTATATTTTAGGCAGACTGGCTGAAAGTCAACACAAGCTTGAATAAATCCGGGGACTGGTGTAGAAACTCATGTAATCTTCAGACGAGCCTCACCCTCAGGTCAGCAGGAGTCTAGAGTATGGGGTCAGAGTGGGACTAATGCTTGTAAGTATAGACTCCATTAAAATTATAATGTTGTTTACATCAATCTGCTTCATTCATGAAATGATGATGCTGCCAAACTTTCCTGGGTTTTTTCATGAGAAATGGGCAAGGCAAATTGGGCAATGGTCCAAAGGCCCCTGAGGCACAAGTTAGTTTTGATAGATTAGAAACAAGATGAATCTCCACGGGATGGTATTAAAACATCTTTTATTATGTGCAAGGCAGCCTTTTAACTTCCCGGGAGACATCCCTATCTCTCCATGCTAGTCCAAGCAAAAAGCTTTCAGCATTAATAACACCTGGAGAACCCCACTGGTCTGACAGCTCAAGGGGAACAGCTTGGCAAAGGCTGTCTGACCTCCTAAAATAACCCATTTGGGTCAAATACTGCTGTGCTCCAGACAAAATCACGTCCTTCCAAAGGCCATTGTAGCTTTGAACGCAAGATGCTTCACAGCTTTAGGGCCTTGATTTTTTTATGTATTTCCTGATAGATTTATCCACACATCAGCTGCATTACCTGAAATGTCTGACAGAACAAGATCTCTCATTTTTTTCCTAGTAAGTTAATAGCATTTAGTTGGTGGAAGGTAGATGATCTCAATACCATGGTGTTTGCTGTACTTGCTGGGATGAATGTGATATGGACAAGCAATTTTAGTGTATAACCTCTATCTCAAAAGTATTGTCCAGAAATATCTTCATGTAACTTCCCAAAAACTATTTTTGGTCATCCCGGCATGTTTAATTTTGTTTGCAAACATGGATATAATGTATTTACTACGTGAAATAAAAGTATTTTTCAATTTTTTTTGAAGTGATAAAATGTTGCCATATTCATTTTTTTCAGGTGTTACAAATTTAAAATAAATGGATGTGCGTCTTTCACCAAAAATTGTTCCAGCATAAATACTTTTTCTTGTTCTGATGAAAACAGCAAATTTCCAGCCACTTCTAGTATGCATTTCCAATTACTTGTCTCAAAAAGCATCCTCTCTACACAGACTTCGGAGAATGGCAATGAACATAATGAAGAACCTAGAAGAGAAATCTCTGAGAAGAGATTGCTAAATGTCATTTTTTCAAGCAGGAGAGAAGTAGAATACACATGGTAAACTGTATGCATGATAAAAGTGTCAGGGAACAGAGGGAAATATGTCTCTCCTTGGCTTATAATATAAAAATCCTTGACCAAACAAATGAAAATTCAGTGAAACAAATTCAAAGCCAGAAAAAGGAAATATTACTCATTTTAATTGCATTTTTCATAGAGTAATTTGCTGCCAGACTATGTCACTGAGGGAGAAAACTCAGAAACAGAATGGACATTTATAGAGATAACAGTAATACTTAAATCCATCATGAGTATTGATAACATATATTTTGAAAGGAACATCCAGCCTGAAAGAAAGAAGGTTAAAGAACCCTAACTGCTAAAGGAGAAGTGGGTCCTGGCTGTTGCTGGGGACACAAAGCTTGGGTACCACAGGTTTACTTCAGACAGGGAGCTGCAAAGCCCTTGGATGCATAAAGAGGATAACAGTCATAAAGCAGCCACAAAACATTGCATTTCTATATGAGCTTGGTATTTCTATGTATGGGTACTGCTATTTCTGCAAAATTTGAAAATCTCATTCTGAGCCTGAACGAAAAAAATCCACTGAATATTTTATTCTAAACATTCAGAAAAATATGTCCTTTTTGGGGAAGAAAAAGATCTCATGCGTATTTATTCTTCTGTTACTTTTATTAGTTTTTACATCATTTCTTGGACATAGCCATTCCAGTCTTTACTGGGAATCATGTTAAAATATTTTAAACAATAGCTGCTCATCCAATTTATGAGTTCTTTTTTGTTCTGAATGCTAGGATACACTAACACTGGTAGGAGACATAATCCAGAAAAGACAGGATGTTTCAGTCATTGTGAAGTAGCAGCTGCCCCTGTTTATCAAAA
>WBMY01005801.1:159081-178772 GCA_013397315.1 Donacobius atricapilla
AAAAAAAAAAAAAAAAATTAAATAATGGCTATAACAGAAGGTATTGTAACATAACTATCACATCCTGTATTTTCTTCTATGTCATATATTATCTCACTTGATGAACAGACTGTACGCCAGTGGCCACTTTCCCCTTTGCTTCATCTCCCTACACACATCCTTCTTTTTCATCCCAAAATATAACTGCCACAACTCCTCTACAATAGGTTATGACATGCTAGTTGGAAGACCTAATGACACAGAAATGTCAACAAATAACTAAAACCAGAGAAAAGTAAATAAACATTTTTTTAAATGTTAAAAATAAAAGTTATAAATATTGATGAGAACAGTCATCACTACAGATTATTGTGGAAAAAATATTTACTCAATCACTTCAGCAAAAATGTCCTGAGCAGCTCTAGTCAAAATAAGTTTGGTCCATCAATCCAGCTAATTCTAGCATATATTTACAAAGACTAATAACTCTGAAGAACCCAGGAAACTACTGGAAGAAGGTAAGAACCAATTTGGCTTTTAGCCTTGCTCTAGGATTTCTATTTGTATTGGAGAGTGCCTGGTCTTCCCTGACCAGGAAATCCCTGATTCATCTGCTTTGCAGACGTGAGAGAGAATGTAGGTTTTTTTCCTCCATCAGGGATGATACTCGTATAAGATCAGCCCTCATGCACAAGTCAGAAGACTTCTTCCCCCACCAAGTATTGCCTGAACCACTCCAGTCTAATGTATTGCAGGTTAGAGAAGCTCCATCCCATATTTTCTTGTAATTCAACTTGTATTTGGCAAGAATCTTGCATGTTTTCCCTATATAGATTGGATCTTTGCCTGTCTCCAGTTTAAGACCTTGGTAAACCAATTTCTCAGGAAATCTATTTCTCTCTGTGCCCTGGGAATAAAGGAATAGCAGGCTCTCATGACACTTCCTGGTGTTTCAGTTTCACCTCAGATCTTTTCTGTAGCTCAGCTCTTGGCACTGATCCCTGGCCAACTGCTTGAGGGGCTGCACTGTCTCAGCTGCCAGCTGTGATCCCTTCGACACTGCTCTGTCTCCAGATGTGGCCTGCATGTCAGTGCAGGGAAGGGGAGTGTCCTGCATCTGCATCTGCATCTGTACCTGTCCCTGGGAGTGTCCATGTGGTGCTCTGGCTGTGAAAATTGCTTCCCTTCAGCTCCCCTTGGTCAGCTTTTTTCTTGTTTCCAGCATGGACACAGAGGGGGAAGTTTCTGGGAGCAGCTCAGGGAAATCCTTCATGTTGAATAATTTCTTGTCATGAGCTAGGAATTTCATAAGTTACCAGCCTTCATATTTCTTTCTCCATGAACTTGCAGCACGTTTAACAGATACTGTATCTCCTTCCTCCTCAGCCTAGATTACCATGGTTGATCAGTTGTTTCCTTCCAATGAATGCTGGAAATTCAACTGGGTGTTTAATGTCCATTCTCCCTCACTTTGTTCACTGCCAATTCCCTGTCTGTTCCTAGTTTGAGTCTTGCTTTTCAGTCCTCTGTGATCTTTGGACAGTACTTCACCTCTTGAAATGATTCGGGATATTGCAAACTGGTCGCCAATTGCAATTAGAAACGGGGAAATGCTTCCAAACTTTTCTACCTAAAGCCCTGTCTTTGCAAGTATGACCCACTGACATTTCTACTTCCATGCTCACAAGGGACAAATTAGGAACTAAAAAGAAAAGAGAATGAGAAAAATGGGTTACAAGAGAAATTCCATCAAGTCGCTGCCTTTCAGAGAAGAAAAGCTCAGGAACTTGCAGTTTCATCCTCTGAGGAAAAAAAAAAGAGTTTCTAGTCATTCCTACTATGTGGCTTATACCTTGTATTTGGCTGGAGCCTATCATTCGGGAAGTCATTCCATTTGGATTTGAGGATATTAAAGGAGGGGGAATTCCTTCCTTTCTTTATAATTTTTTAATAGTGCTTTACCGTAGTCTATCAAAACTCAGCAGATGAGGAACAGAGGGATCTGAGTGCTCATTTTGGAACCTCCAAGATATTGTGAGCTAATGTCGTGTGTCTTTCACCTGTGACTGTGAGTTCAGCCCTCAGAGTGTGGTTCCAAGTTACTTATTCTCAGCCCTCTGGCTTGGATGTTAACTCTGTGCCATCAATCATGCTCAGAGATATTTGGGCTTTTTGTTTTCCATTAGATCAGACAAGTGTCACTGACTACACTGTGGCAGACAAAGCTCTCCAGAAAAGAGATTTGAAAAGCCTCACACTGTGCTATCCAAATTATCCTAATTACCTAATTATCCTTATCACAGCAACTAATTAGACTGGCTATAAAGTTAAACCCATAAACAGACCACAGGCTATAAAAGCCTGCAGGCAAGAGAGATGTTGAAAAGGGACTCAGAAGAACATGTGGGTGCAGGAATGCTTTTATTTAAAGGTTTGGTCAAGGATAAGTGCCTGCAGAAAATAACCAGTAGTCTCTCAGCCTGCTAAGAGCACAGACAGGCTTCATAATCTGCATGAGTGTCAGCAAGACCATCACTTACAATTGCCCAATTTTAACAATTTGCAGAGAAAGAGAAACGTATTTTTCCCCAAAAGAGTCTCTTCAGAGCAGGCACAAAATTAATCACAACCCTCTTCCTGAGAGTCTCCTCCTCCAAAAGGCAAAAAGCAGAAGCTGGCTGAGCATTGTAATAAAGGAACATGTTCCTCAAGTCTCATCCTTTGACAAAGAAAGGATGCAAACACATGTTGGCCTAGGTTCCATTGTGCATCACACCTCTCTTGAAGGTCATTCCAATTCCCCTGTACTAATGTAAAGGCTTTTTTTTTCAAGGTGTGAAGAGTGTCCAAAAGGGTTTGTTATCTTCCAAGATGAAAGTTTTTGCAGCAAGGTGAAAGTCAGTGGCATTATTTATTGCTCACTCCTGACTCTCAGCAGCACTAAGTTTGGCTGTTGGGGAGGCCATATGTAAACACTTTGTCAAAGTGCAATGTTTGTCCCTTCTAGCAGTCATTTGGGAAGGGAAAGGGAGTCTGACACGGTATCTGCTGCTCTCCGTTGCTTGGAAGAATTAGTTCCTTGTAAATAAAAGCCTGTGCTTTTTCCTGCTGAGGTATTTCCCTATTGTCTGTTATTTGATTTCCTGTAAATGGACTTCCACTGCTCTTGGAACGTTTAAATAGAAACCAGAAATGGCTCTGAGTAGAGCTGCATGCACACAGTTTAATGGCAACTCAACAGAGTCATCTTTTTCTCATGAAGTTACCAGGGTTGATTTTTTTCTCTCAAAGACCTTTGCTGACTTGTTATATAGGCAACCCCTCTTTTACAGTTCCTACCAGAGAAAAATCAGAGTGTGTAACCAAAACCAGACAGAAACAGCAGGCAGCATCACAGGCAGCAAACAACTTGCAAGCAAGGCAGGATGCTCATTTGGAAGTGATAGAGAGGATTCTGCTCCTTCCGGAATGACAGCCCCAGGGTGCTGCCTCGAACTTCCTTCTCTCAGTGCTAGAGCTGCCAGGAGCCCTCCTCAGTAGGGTCTGGTAGGAGCACGGCCCTGCTATTTTATTACATTGGAATGGTTTCCTTTTGACACAATCAGAAATCCTGGTTGAAGCATCTTGCTGGTTCTTAGCAGAATTTACGATGTCCCTTTATTCCATATTCTGGTATTTTTCCTCATGTGCAGGTTTCCCAGCTGGCACACACATTTCAAACAGCAATTACACAGTAGCATTTTTGATATTCCCAGCTACAGCCTCAGAAGTGAGGCGTCTCTGCTCTTGTAACTTTAATAGCCAAATATCAAGTAATAGCTCCAGAACTTGTAAGAATCAGAAAATATGGTCTGTTTGGAAGTAATCAAATGCACATTGCCATGGGCCTCCCAGTTCATGCACCTGCTGGCACAGACACAGCCAGTAAAAGGAAGCTTGTAATAACATAAAAGCTTGGAATTCAGAGGACTTTAATCCGAACAAATCATTGGAGAGGGACGTTTGCATTGCAGAGAAATAAGCTTAAAAGGCCTAGAAAGCCACAAATGCTGATTGTTTCTAGATTCTACTTCATTTTACTAACTTAATGTGAATTGGCTGAGGTTACAAGGTTAAGCTCTGCAGTGTTTACCACTTTTCTAACTAAATAGAGGGGAACACAAGCAGAATGCATTGGGTTTCAGGGTTGCAGCACCATTTCCGTGCCTCTTCTTGGGAGGTACTGGAAGTTCAAAATACCTTGTGGGAGTGCAAGGAGCTCAGCATCCTCCACAGTACAGAGCAGAACTGCTCCTAGGAGATTTTGGCTGCCCTAGGCTTGGAGGTTTTTCTTGCACCACCAGAATAGTTGAATAGATACATTTTCTGCTGCTCCTGTCAATTGAAACTCTAGCACCTACTACAGATATAACACTTTTTGGACAGCATCTTTCCTGAAAATTTTAGCACAGATTAAACTTTTCCAGGTTTCTATTTTTGACCAAGATCAACAGGGTTGAGGGATGTTTTGGGAGGATAGATAAGTTGGCTGGACATAAATCAGATAGAAATTGAGCAAAGTGTAGCTCTTTTATCATCATAGCATCATAAAAATGTTTAGGTTGGAAAAGACCTTCAAGGTCATCAAGTCCAGTATTCTAGCACTGCTAAGCTGACCACTAAACCATGTCCTCAAGTGCCACATCTACACATCTTTCCAACACCTCCAGAGATGGTGACTTATCCCCTTTGCTGGGCATCTTCTGTCTCAGCTCAGTTACATGAGTAGTGACTGTAGAAGATTTTTCTCTGGTTGTACTCCCTGATAATTCACAGAGCAGGGAAAGGAAGAGGTGCTCAGCCCTGTCAGGATGTTCAGTGGAGGTAAGTAATCATACACACTGTCTATCCTTGTGCTGAGCAAGAAAGAGAGGCTCTGCCTTGAAATACTGTTCACATAGCAGCTGTGGGCCTGTACTTCTGCAAGATTTATTCTAGCTCATTTCCCAGCATAATCGCTTTTGAAGCAGCCTACTTAGACCAAAGCATTTTAGCTCCTTTTTTAACATGAAACCCCAGTTTGTTTGAGGGATTGTTCTATCCCTGCAAACCCTTAATCACATTATCCTCAGTTTCCATTCCCAGGTCTGCCCCAGGCCCTACCAGCTTTGAAGACAATTTCCCCAGCCACATGCCTAGAGAAAGTCTGATTATTAAAATCAGCTTCTTGCTATAAGAGAGGCCTGAGGACCCTTCTGAGCAAACAACCCCAGGAAGCAGGACTAAGGATGTCACTGGGGCTAAGGTGGAGCAACTGTGTTATGAGCAAAGTTAGTGCCTCTCAGGTTAAATCTCTACCAATGTTGTAATTTTCATAAAACAAAAGTGTCTGCCTAATTCGAACAAAAAATAAAAATAGGAAAAAATTTGATAAGATTCAGGGGTTTTATTTTATAATTTTCCAGAAAAAATTAATTTTTTTTCAAGATCATTATAGTTTTCTTTTGAAAATGAGGGAAACAGAATCTTGAATTTCAACTTGATTTCAGGAGGCGTTTCAAATGACACAGTAAAACCAACAAAATAAAGATTTTGGTTTTTTATATTACTTTTATACTATACTTAAAATTTTCACTTGTGAAGTAAAGAAAAAAAGTGGTTGTTACAGTTCCAGCCCTGAATACATTATTCCATAGCTTCATTCACCAGTCTTTCTGTCTATCCCTTATTTCTACAGTGGTTTCAAACGTGCTAAAACCATTTAACTACTTTTGGTTTTCCTCTGAACATATTTCTAAAGTACACTGGTGGATTTAGAGCACTTAAAAACATGAGCAATTAAAGCTTTGCTCCGGGGGCAGACTGCTCCAAGGACACTCAAAGGAAAGCAGTTGGAGAGCAATAAATACACACAACACACATTTTTAGCAAGGGACTGAGGGATGATTCAGGGTCAGTAATTATGGCACAGCTTCTGGATTCAACCCTTTCCTCCTAACACAGACTGCCTGCAAACACCCTGCCTTAGAGAGTAAGCGTGGCTCTGCTGAACACTTCCCATCCCCTTTTGGGGACTGATCTATTTTTAAATTTCAACCTTCACCCTGAGTAACTTTGGAAATACAGCCTTACCCTTTGAGGAACTGAGGTGAACTAAAAAGAATATGAACCTAAACATTTCAATATCACATCATAGTTTGAAGCAGTTAGGTGCATATCTCACTGATGTTTTCCAAAATAGTTCCATTTTTGGAATCAAATTCTTTTCCCTGTAAGATATAACAATTACCCAGACTATCCATACAAACTTGGTGATTTGCAGCACTTTGGACAAAAATAATTATTAAAAAAGTGAACATGCCTGAGTGTTAATTTCAGCATAGTTCCCACCCTTTAATGTAATCAGCATTTGCAGATCAAATTGTCAGATGTGATGAGGAGATATCTGAGCAGAAACAGGAAGGTCCTCTGTCCAAAAAGCTTCCAGCTAAACTCAGAACTTTCCCAGCTCTGCCTCTGTTTTCACCAGTATTATTGAGCCCGTTCCCGTGGTTTAAAATACCATCAGGAAGATGTTGGGACATCATTGGAAATGGCTCTGACCTTCAGTTTCTTTTTATGGGGTTTTCAACTCGGGAAAAAGGAGCAGGGTGAGTTTTCTGGACAGCTGACTCCCTGCTCTGAGTGGATGGAGGTGATGCAGGTGAGCATGTGCTTGCTGCTGCCAGCTGCGGCTGTGCCCAGCACAGCCTTACCTGCTCACGCTGGGCATTTGTGACTAGGATAACCTGCTCCTGTCTTGTGAAGAACAAAGTTTTGCAACCATCAGTAGAGCAGCAAAGAATGCTTCAGAAAGGAAATGCTTGAGAAATTCTGATGGCCAGTTAGGTCTGTGTGAGTATGAAACCGTAGCCTTGGTTGACCACAAATCCAATTTGTATTTTCAGAGGATTAGGGCTATTTCACACAGTCCTGACCTCTGGGTGTCCATATTGCTGAGGAGGGATATACAACATGACTTAAGTGTGTTGCAATAAAATGTTTATTAAAGCAAACAGAAATTACCCAGGGTATGGCAAACTTTTACCCTGGAAAGATATAAATGTAGTGCAACAAGTTGTTTGGGTTGTTTCTTTTTTTTTTTGACCATTATATTGACTCATAATTTTTCAAAGCTAAGTTAGCTTTGATGACTAGGTGGACATATTATATTAGCAGCATAATGTCCAAATGTATTACACACCCAGTGTTGCTTTAATTAAGATCCAAGTCAGGAACTACGGAACTCATTTTTAGGTGACCACTTTTCAGAACTTTTGGCCTCTGTTAAAAAATAACATGCCAAGCAATATGGTTCAACAACAGCTTTGGGAGCGGCTTGAACAGAGTCTCTCAGAGAATTTAGTGGGACTCCACACCAAGTAGGTTAAATGCATAAGTAAATGAATATTGAAGGGTGAGACCAGGTTGCACAAGCAAAATTAAGTGCCTTGGAAATCCTGTGTCCATAAAATGCTCAAAGCCATTTTCCACCTGGGGGTGTGCAGAGGGAAGTTGATCTGTGCTGACTGGAGACACAGGGATGTTTTATACTGGACAGGCTGATGACAGCCCAGACTAGAAATAAGCGCCTTGTTTCACATATGTTTTCTTTTAATTATTGCAATGCAAGATTTGGCTTTTCAAGGCAATTTCTAGGGTAAAGATTAGGAGATATTGCACATAATAGGACTTCTTCCTTGAATGGAATCCAATAGTCCCAAACTAATTTCCAGTCCTTAGAATGAGGTATTTCTCCTGGGGATGGCAATATCTGAGGTTTCAATCTCTCACATCCTACCCAACTGCTTCCTCATTACAGTCTCAGGTTTCTTTGTCACCACACAGTTTATACAGGCTCAGATTTAATCAGTAGCAAAACATTCATCAACATGAATCCAAGCCATTTTTTTTCTTAAAAATACCTCCAAGCTCGCTAAATATTTGTCAAGCAAACATCTCCTAGACACAGAGAGCACCACTCCTCACTTCCTTCTCCTTTAGGTATATTGCAGTCTTGGGATTCTTCCCTAGGATTACAGTCAGTGGTATTTTATTCCAACACATAGATTTGACAGAAAGTCATCATGACTCTGGGCTATAAGTCCACAAGTCTGGACATAGAAAGTTATTTTGTGGTTAACTGCTATTTTGTTTCAATATTAGGGTATTTTCTGTTCAAAATTAAGATAAAGGTTCTCACTTGGCAAAATATTTGTCTTGTGCTGTGATTTATCAAAGAGAAAAGATGATTATATAATGATTATATAATTTTCAGTTCCACAGTAAATGGATACTCCTGCTTGAACTCTCACAGTGATTTATGAACATAAATTAATTGAAATTAATAGAAGAGTTCTGTGAGATAAGGAAATACTTTCCGCCATCTCATGGTATAGGAAAACAAGTCACATCTTGTGACAAGATCATACACACAGTTGGTGCCACGCTTTCCTTGACTGCTGCCACTTTTCCTCTTTGCCTTTCAGCTCATTCCAGTGTTGACTACTGTGTTTGTGCCATCAAATTGCTTTTAAGCCAGCTGTTCATTTATCAAAAAGTGATGCTTCCAAACAATTGCAGTGATTTTCATTCCACTCCCTCCCCTCCAGTGCTGTTCTGCTCATCTCCATTCTTTTCCCCAGATTTCTGAGGATTGCTGGGTCTAAGTGTCATAAAACCACAGTACTTTATGCCTGTTGAAAGCATGTGGGAAATGCCACCCCAGGTTGTCAGTTTCCTTGCGGAATTCAAACATCTGGGGCTTTGGAGAAATGTGGAAGATTCAACTGAGTTTTCTGTACAGAAAAACAGCTGTGGTCTCTGCATTGCACATTGTGGTTACACTCTTCAGAATATCTCCAGTGTTTTCATACAACACTGATGCCCTCCTGCTCAGGGAAGGTTATGTTCAGTTAAAGACCTCAGGCTCTGACAAATGAGCCCTGGAAAATCTCAGTGAAGTGGTTTAAGATGCTACTGCTCATGGCTTTCTGCACTGCCTCTGCACTGGGGTTTATGGACCCTAGACAGAAGCACAGGAGTGTGCCTGTGCCACAGCTGCTCCAGGAGCTGGGCTGGTGCCTCGGTTTAAGTCCCAAAGGAAGTGGATTTATGCTACAGCTGAGAATCAGAAGCATTGAGGTGTGGGCACGCTGCCACTGGCTGATTCTCCAAAAACCAAGGTACTAGACCTCTTCTGCTCCTTGGCTTTATGGACCCTCAGTGCCAAGATTTCCCCTTGTCAACAAAGCCCAAATTCCCCAAACCCGGTCCACAGGCAACAGTTTCTCACTGAGGTGCATTCTAAAATTAGAGGCTGATCTCTTGAATCCCAGAAGAGGCAAGACATGCTTGGAGAATATTTCACACCAGGAAGTTCACATTCCAAATATTAAGTTATATTTACTCTTTTTTTTTAGAGAAGAGGTCTCCTCCTTCCCTCTTCCACTTACATACTTAGAAGGGGATTGAGAAAGAGCTGAGACCTCTGGATTTGAACTCCTCTCCAGCCTGGGAAGCCTTGAGCTTGCAGCATCCTCTAGCCTGGAGTGCACTTGGTGCACCAGGCCAGGGATGGAGCAATTGTAGGAGCAGGCAGGGAGAGGCAGAAGCTGAGCCCTGGTCCAGGAGTTTTAGGAGCCTGTTTTGTGCAGGTGATCAGTGTTGTGACTCTAATCAGAAACATTTTGTCATCCTCTGCAGGGAAGTGCACAGGAGATCAGTGTTGCCATCTGAACTCCTGCTGCTGGTTTACATCCACTCCTACTATTTGTTGAGCCCTGACGTTCACACCTGCCAGAGCTGCAGAGCCAGCTGTGCATTAACAAAGCCAGCGGGAGCCCTTGTGCTTTGCTCATCCTGCACATCAGTGCCCCTGGCACGAGAGCAGGAGCAGGCTGCTGGGGGCAGAGCTGCAGCCTCGCTGCTGCCCGCTCAGGGGAGCAGCACAACCAGGGGAGAAAAACAAAGGCAGAGCATCCAGAGGCCAACAGCCTAAGCAAGGGCAAGGACCAGGGTAAGGCGGGCCAGGCTCTGACTGCATTACTCTGTCTCCATGGGGGTTGCATTGGAGCAGTTCAGTGTTTGGAGTGGGTCCACGGGCTCCTCCTCCATGCCACGGCTGCACTGCAGCCGATGTCACACAACTGGAGTGACTGTGCAGAGAAAACATCCTTCAGCAGCGTCCCAGCCACCAAAACTGGAACCAGCCTCAGCTCGGCTGGGCTCACAACCCTCCCTTCACTGCAGACAGCCTGCCTCACAGCCATGAATAAACCCCAGGAGGCTGAAGCACCTCTCAGCAGCTGCTAAAAAAGCCCTCCCCACTGCTCACCCTGCAGCCTGCCTGCTGAGAGCCAGACAGGCACTGCCCTCCTGCTCTTTGGAGGATGCTGATGATTCTGTAGGACCGAAGAGCTCAGTGCAAACAAAGGCACCAGAAACCCCGCAGGATTCTCACTTGGAGGAAAATCTTTCCTAGAAAGAGAATTAAAAGTTCTCTACTGGAGCAAGTGTTTTCTTTTTAAAAAAAAAAATACAAATATACCTAAAAATATATTGAAACGTAACAAGACATAAATGATACTGAAATGGTTGCTTTGTGAAATCCTATAATGGGAATTTCTTTAACAAACCTTTTAAAATTGGCAAATGTTACTAATATTCCTCCAGGCAACACTTGGGCTATTATTTAAAATGGGATGTGTGGTGTCCCAGAGAGACTGTTCTCCTGAACTGCAAAGCATTTTGTAGGACCTACAAAATATTAAATGATTTAAGGGGGGAAGGGGGTTAGCAGTTCTGCTTTGTGTGGTTTCTACTACCTCTAAAGTAGTTTTAAAGGAGAATGTGTTCTGGGCTGTAATTCAAGTAATGTTACAGATACATTAAAAATGTAAAAATACAGATACATTACAAATGGATAAATTAGAAGCACCTGATGAAAAACATGTTACTCTCTCTGTTTGGTGCCTCAAGCACACAAACATGATGCTTAGATTCTCATGGGTGCTTATATTAAATGCAACCAAACTTATTAAGGGGGGGCTGAAGTGAGTTTTAAGCACAAGAGCTGGACAGCCTCACTTTATCTTGCTCTGCAGAGCATCCTCAACACAGGATGGCATGAATCAGCAACAAATTCAGCATGCAGGGACCCCTGCAGAGATTACACTTTTTTTCCATCTGCCTGACTCCTATAAACAGTGCAAGGACAAGCCATAGCTGACCCATCTGCGAAAGGCTCTTGGGGTTTTCTGCATATACCTGACCTTTCTGCTCCAGCACAGAAGTAGATTATTTGGGATTTTCACACTGAAATGTAGTCTTAATGCTCCAGTTTTTCTCTGCAGTGGATCACTGGAAAATGGGACTCATTTTTAAAGGCCCTAACCCCACTGCAGGCTTCAGAGGATCAACAACAGAATGGGGGCAGGCTTTGGGATGGTAGAGAGAAGCCTCAGCATGGCATTATGTGAGGAACCCTGTGAAAAGTGACCCGAGCCTCTCCAGAGTAGCTGCAGGTGCTTAGTCCTGCTGAGGACCTGTCCCTTGCTGCAGAGAGTGATCCCACAGAGGGGAAGGACACTGTGTGGGTAGGCCAAAGCAACGGGAACAAGTCTGGAGCTTGGTGCCTGTGGGGAGCAGAGAGGCAACACTGGTGTGACTGAGCTGCCTGGGGGTGCACCTTCCCTCTCACGGCAGCCTGACACTTCTGCCCTTGCTCAGGGCATCTCTTGCAGGGTGCTAACACTTTTCATTACACCTTTCACCAAACCATTATGTTCAAAAAACAGCACAGTTATAAAAGTCCTGTTTGGTGTTTTAAATGCCACAGTGGTCTGCTCATAGTGTGATGTGGCAGCAGGAAGGAACCCAATGCACCAGCAGTCCTTTGCTTGCTCTCTTGCAGTGCAAAGGGACTGAACAAATGGCTTTCAAGGAGATTAGTGGATCAATCCAAGAACATACAGCCAAACAGATGAGCAAAGTGCAGGTGAGGATTTATCTTCAGCAGGGTTCAAGTTTAGGGAATAGGCAGATCCCAGAGTTGTGTTAGGTACCAACACAAGAACTTAGGAACACAGAGCAGGTAATCCAGGCCTAAGGGAAAGCAGGTTTAAATAGAATGGTCACAAAAAACCGAAAAACAAATCCACATTCCAGCATGGAAAGCATCTGTGGGAAAAGAGATCTCTGGGGCAAGAGGAGGCAGACTGCTAACAGGAATAGCAGATTGCAATATCTCCAGCCAGTGCTGCAGGCTGAGCTCTCCTCTCCTAACTGCAGCTGTGGACCAGGATGATGTGAGAAACAGCAGACTGACACTGGCTCACAAAGCAGTGAATGAAATCACATCCAGGCTGTCTGTATCCTGCTTGCCACCTCCCTGTGACAGCGCTGGAAGCAAAGCTGTCCTGGTGAACATTTGGGTCTTCCCAGGCAGGGCACGGGTGCACTGGGGGCTGTGGGGTCCTCTGCTCCACTTCCCGGGCACAAAGGGGCAGCCCTTTGGGACACCATCCCAGCAAGTCATACAAGAAATGGCTTTCAGTCCTGGTGCAATTCCCACAAGGAGATTCTTCCCCCAGCCTTATTCCCTGTCTGCCACCTCTCATCGGCACCACTCTGCTGGGGTATTACGAAACATGAATAAGGTTCACGTGCCAGACTCCAAAGTGCTTTCAGGGTTTTTTGGGTAGAAGCAAGGGCCTGTGGGGAAGTGGTAATTTCTGTCCCTCTGGATGTAGCCTCACCACTGCTGAGTGCCTCCAGGAGCTGGTCTATCCTCTTTCCCTGGGATGACGCTTGGTGTTCTTTCTCTATTCCATACTGAAGGGAATTCATGGAGGCAACACAAGCTGAAATTATTCCCATCTACTTATAATTCCCTATACACTAGTTAGCCTTCCTTTATGCTGAAGACTTGTAAGAGAAGGATGCTAAGCAAATGTTGAGTATTTTGCCACTATCACGAGCAACGCCCTGGGTTCCACAGTACTGCTGTGTCAGGCACAGGGACATCTCCAGAAAACATTTTTGCAGCCTGTTTTGCAGGCAAACCACAGTGGTGGTGTTGAAAGACACAAAAATTTTTTCCCTTTCTCCAACTGGCCAAGAGACAAAAAGGAGTGAGATTTGCAAATTGCCAAATTAAGCTCAGCCAGAGTCTGTGGCTGTTGTCATTAAGAAAACCCCTGCAATAAATGTTTACAAAAGCGTTTCAGAATTAATGGCTCTCTGTAGAACTGGGTTGGGAAAATTCCAGCAGAACAGGTTTCAGGAGAAAAATGCTGATTCTTGAGACTGTGGGGTTTGTGGAATTGTATGGGTTTTGACAAACTTTCTATGAACTACAGCAGCAATTGCCAAACTAGGGGCTGGGAGCCTGGTGGAAGTTCAAACATAACTGAGGCTTGTGTCTGGATCTGGGGTCATGAATCTGGAAAATACTACTCTGTGGGTAGATTTAGTCTTAGAGATCATTTATGCCAAGGCAGCCCCTCTGTGCTCAGTGCCCTTGGCCTGTGGGTCACAGGGCTCCAAGGCTCCCCAGCTACCAGAACTGGGAGCCCTGGGGTGCTTTCAGGTTTGCCAGAACTGCCTGGCCCCTGCTCTCAGACAATGCATATGGACATATACCTTGCAGATATAACAGCCAGAGAGCAGAGCAAAATATTTTTAATGAGCAGTAAAAGGAAAAAAAAATCAAACAAACCTGAACAAGGCCAGCTTTTAAGGGATGGAAGCTATTCTTAGACCTTGTTCTAGTTCAGAGATTAGTTTTTATATGAAAATAAGAACACAGAAATAAAATGTTCATTCCATTTGAGATAGTGGGAGTTTTCCCTACAATGCTTTTTTTCTGACAAACTCATATTTTTAAAGAGTTTTTCAAAACAATTTTTAAAAATAAAATTAAATGTTTGATTTGGGGCTATTGGACAGACTTTTGAGACAACTTCAAACAAAAACAGCAGTCAGCTGCTGCTGACTGGTAAGTGCATTTCCCCAGGCACCTTTCTTTGACAGCTGCTCTGGCACAGCCTGCACACCTGGTCACAGAGCAGGAGATGTGGGGGCCCAAACAGCTCTGCTCTCCCCCTAGACCACCCCACCACCTCACTGGCTTCATGCTGCACTGCTGCTCACCTGGAAAAGACCCAGCTGGGCTATGGGTACCCATGCATTTTAACCACAACATCAGGAATTGTTCTTTCCATCCCGTCCCAGGGAAGAGATGGGGATGAAGTGATGCTCCTACTTGCAGGGTGATCAATGCCATTAGCATTTCAAAGGAACCACTGAAAAGCAATATTCTGTCTTTAGAGAACTTCTGCTGATTACAGGCTTTAGCATGCCCAGAGACACTGGCAGAAATCTGTGAAGCATGTGTTCACACTCTGAAAGCCAGAGCTACTTTATCCTACCATGTAGCCCAGCCTCCCAGGCACTCTTACTGCTGTATTAGAAAGTATTTATATGAAAAATATAATACTTTATATCTACAGGGAGGATTTTCATCCTGAAGTACAAAACCTGAGCTATAAAAGAATGACTTATTGCAATCTTGCATTCCTCAGCATGGTAATCAGGTTTTTAGTGAGCCTGTGCTATATTTACCCCTGGGGACTAGTTCATTGACTCATTTGTGTTACTAGCTGATAAATACCATGCTTGGTATCAAGCAGGAGGAGAGGGGGAAGGGAAGGAGGTTACCTCAGGAGGGTACCTGACCCCACCAGGGTCATGTAGGAGGAGCCCAGACCTGGCTCTGCTAGGTTTTGCTTATTTAATTACATTCTTCTATTGTTCTTTCTACCACTGCCTTTCTTAGTCAAACTGCCCCTTCTCAACAGCAATGCAGTGAGGATTTGCATAAATCCAACTCACCTTATCACATTTCTGTTGTTCAGAAAACTATTTGCTGAGGAAACAAACTACTCAGACATAAGTTGTTCCATTTGAAGCCAGGTCTCATATAATTTTAAATCTTCCCTAAGCCTTCCTAAACGTCTTCTAAACTTTTACATCCTATCAAGGGCTGACTACCACACGAAGAGATAGTGTGACTCCCTTGCCCATGTCTTGTCTCTTGCCCAGGACCTGCATGTTATTCACAAGCACCAAGTTGTCATATCAAGCATCTGGCAGAGCTGAGCCCCAAATATCTCTGGACTTATTCCTGCCTCAGGACCTGAGCCCTGCTGGAATATCTGCTGAGGCTCCTGGGCTGAAGCCACGTGGGAGCTGTGAGATGGGGTGTGGAGGCACAGCTCACCTTGGATGAAGGTAATGACACAGAGCTGGAGCTGACACAGCTGGCCCATGACTGCGTGTGTTTGCTGTGCCCAGTCTCCTCAGTCCTAATAATTCTTTCTGACTAAAAAGGACCTACCAAAGGATGCAGCTGAGCTCTGCAATGGGGGATTGTGTGAATTCCCTTCTCCCCCTCAGTTCACAATATGGGCTTTCATAAAAGAACTGTGTCCTTTAATTGTGAAACCTGAGACCCTGCTAATGCACAGAGGAATAAAATCTCTTTGGAAACAACCAATCACGTTCCATGTGCAAAGAGAACTTTTATACATGGGCTTCTCAATCACATTATTAAATATTTTAACCGAAAAAATATATTTTATTGGAAGTAAAAGGGTTGCTTAAATGATCCAAAGATTCAGCTGTTAGTGAAATTGTTTGAATTTTTTTTTTCTTTCAGCTAAATAAGGAATAGCCCACGAAATTTTTCTCTACTGGGCCCATAAATAATGCTCAGCTAGAGGAGGTAAAATGGTGGAGCTGATCTTCTTTTTCTCTTTTCAGTTAAATAAATATCAGAGGAATGTGACTGTCAAAATTATTTTAATAAGCTTTAGGTGATCTCATTGCACCTTTAAAAAAAAGAAGCAAGAGGAGAAGTTCTGCTCTGTATATGTTAATCATGAACAAAATTTAACAGATGTTACAGTAAATCCTTGAGAGCAAATACCATCATTTGGTATCCATTCAGTTGTTGTTTATATTGGTGGTCTTACACTAAGCTTAACAAGGTCCCATTGCTCAATGTGCTGCAGAATAACTGTGAAAGATTTTATTCTCAGGAACTTACAGTGCAAAACAAAACTATTTTATAAACCGAGTTTCTGTGCTGTTCTTATTTACACGTTAAGTGAATGCAATGGGCTCTGCTTATTCACAGGTGATTTTGTCAGCAGTTCTCAGCAAGTGTTTCATGATTTTGCATGGGATCCTAGGACATGGCAGAGGTAAATTTCCTCTGCCTCTGACTTCTCATGATTTGAAACAAGTAACTTTATCTCATGGTTTTTTATTAGGAAAATGGGCAACAGCCCTGCTCACCTCAGAAAAGGTTTTGTGAGAAGTATGAGAAAGATACTGAGGCATCAATACCTCATGCTGAGTCGCAAAGTTCCAGATGTTACAATTCACCCTTCTCCCAGGGGTGTCAGGTAAGGGAAAGCACAGGCACACTGCAAGGCTTACGTTCAAAGCATCCAAAGAGCCATGCTTTTAAAATGCCATTATCCAGGGCATGTTCCACAGAGGTCTTCTGAAACTAGAGCCTGGTAGGTTTCTTATTCTACAGATTGTTTTTGTGTCCATGAAGATTTGCCAATAAGTTAAACTGTTCTGCAGGCAGAAGTGCTGATGGCTGGTTTCTGGTGGCTGCCTTGGCTGGTTATGCAGAAGCACCAGGGGCTAACAAAAAGTGTGGCTGGCAACACAATCCTTCCCTCAGGAGGGCTCTAACAAGATTCCTCTCCTTCCCTTTCTTGTTCAGTGTTGCAGTGATTGTACAAACTTAAGAACTTGGAGAATCCACCCCTTCACTCCAGTCTGCGAAGAAGTTTGAAAGTCATTAGGGAGGGATCGAGAGGCAGATGGATAGGTATGGTGATCCTGTAAACCCAGCTTCCTTAGGAAACTGAGCTAAGGAATGCAAACTGCTGTTCTCAGTGGTACGCTAATTCTGGCAGCTGATGTTTAAGAAAAACAATATTACAAGACTTGAGCACTGGCAACTCTGCAGTAAACAGCCTATACAAAAGCCTCATCCTTTTATTTTTCTTCTGTACCACAGGTGTTCTGTGACACCCCAGTCATCTGGGTGCCAAATTTGTGACAGCTTAAATCTGATCAAGCCTTGAATACTGAGCACAGGGACCACACAGGTGGTGTGTCCTCCCCCACCAGAACATCACCCTACATTTTTAGCAGCACCAGCCCCAGCCCCAGCCCCAGCTCCAGCCCTACAGCCCCAACCTTAGCAGGCTTGTGGGCTCCTGGATCTGCTGGCTACCAGGACATAGAGGGAGAGCAACAGCTGCACTGCCCAGCAGCATACATGCCTCTTCCAAATAGTGGTGATAGCATTCAAAAACTGTCTAGTGCAAAGTGAACTCCTGAAAATGCTGTGTGCCAGCTGCCCTTCTAATGCCCAGCTGGTTATTCCATAGTGCCACAAGGATGCACTGCAGCACAGTGCCATTCTCTCTGTCCTTTCATGACCAGGAACACACAGACCATCCTGGCCACAATCGAGGTCACAGCATTCACAGGGAAGGAGGAGACAGTGGGGATGGGTAGCAGTAAGAGAATGAGAGACAATGGAGACAAAATGGTTTCAGGAATCGCTACAATCTGTGACACATTGATTAGTGATACTGAATAAAAAACCACATGTTCCATTGTACAGAAAAAAAATCATTGAATTAATGCAAAAGAATTGCAACATCCCATAAAATTACTCTTTTAGGGATCTGGACTGAACCAAGATACTTCTGGCAATCTCTTCATCATTGAAGTGTTTCCTACATTAAACTCTGTGTGTCCTCTTTATGTGCTTCCCACTGCTGAGTGATTTCACTCTAAGAGCAGCAAATTGATATGCTGGAATAATTATATGAATGGATCCCTTCCCAGACTTGCTAATATAGCCTGAAACTGAAGAATGCACAACACCAAGCCATAAGGTCAGGAATATCTGTCCAAAACTTTAGTTGGGATAGCTATGCTTGGACTATGGTTTATGGTTTTGGATAGCAATAGTTTGGACAGAAAAGCTGAGGAGGCTGAATAGTTAGTTCTTTGGATCTGCCAACAAGGTTTAAACCCTTCTGCAAGAGCAAAGGGCACTGCAATAGTGCTAAGAGCCATTATCCTACATTTAAAAACCTTGGAGGATATCACTTCTGTATCATTATGACAAAAAAATCTTTCTGCACAGAAGCCTTACAGAAATGCACAGACCTTTTTTTCCAACAAATTCCCCTCAAAATACAGCAAAGGTAATCCAATTCCTTGAGAGAAAAGGCAAATAATTTTGCCATAATAAGCTGAAAATTTAATTCCATTTGTAGCCATATTTTTTCCCATGAAACTTTAGAAGAATAAAGAAAAGGTGTGGGAAGGGAAAAATGAACACCCTCACTGGTTCTTTTTCTGAGCCTTAGTGGGGGAGTTCACCATCATAACAAACTAGGCTAACCTGGGGGTAAGAGGCGACCCTGGTAGTTCAGGGACACTGTCCCCAGGTCAGCTCTTTGCACCTTGCACAGGTGAGTGAGAGTATTGTCTCATGTCTTCTGGTCCTGTCACCAGCAGAAAAAACACTGCCTACTTGTGAGATATAAACCAGACTTGTTGGAGGAACTTGGCAGAGGTTTATGCCTCCTTCGGCCCACTTGTCCTTTGCACAGTGGTCCCTCACTGCACCGCCTACCACTTTTCCATGAAAGCCTAGAAGTGCCTCTCCCAAGGGATGTCCTGATCCTGTCTCTGGGCTGAGCTCTGCCCAGTTCTTTCCCCTGTGCAAAGCACATATCCCTGGCCATCACAGATGCTGCTCTCACACCCTCTCCTCAGGGAACACGCTGTCCCAGTGTGGAAACAAAAAGAGCATTTCAAAATATTTCCTTTTCTCAAAGTGCCAAATCCTGAGAAATTGCAGTTGCTCCTGTCTTTGTGCCAGGGGTTGTTCCTCAGCCAAGGTCTGTCATTCAGGGCACAGGAGAGGTCCCTGGTGCGGGGCTGCCCTCCCAGAGCCCTGATGCACAGAAAAACCTCTGCAGAAGTGAACAGCCAAAGAGAAACAAGTGCAGGACTTCCCTGGGGTGGAGAAGTGATATTTATCCAAGATCTCTGAGGATAGCAAAGTGTGAAACAGCAGAGGCATTGGCAGGCTCTTTGAAACAAAGGAGAACAGACAGTTAACAAGTCCCCATGGCCAAGCAGGGTACTGTCTTTGTATCTGCCTGTGGAGCAAGGCTGTGCAGCACTGGGGGACAGGGCTCTCTTTCTTTGTCTTGGAAGGATGCTTTTCTGCTCTGCCTGCCATGCTAGATGACCATGAATACCATGGGGACACAGCTGAGGACTACAGGCTCTGCTGGGACAAGTCTTGAGGCCTCTCTGCTATCGCCTTCTGTTTACCTCTGCATACAGGTGTGTGTTAAATTCTGCCAGGATCTGTGTGAATCTGGTACCATTGCGTCTTAAATGCCTCCTTCTCCTCCTGCATTTCCCCTTGGGAAATTTCACACTTTGCCCCACTTTCTTCCCTCTCTGACCTATTGCCTGGTCTCAAAAAACCAAAAAAACAAAAACAAAACAAAAAGAACACCCACAAAAACAAACAAACAAGCAAAAAACCGCAAACCAAAACAAAAAAA
>WBMY01005801.1:178793-268757 GCA_013397315.1 Donacobius atricapilla
AAGAAACCCCAAACCAAAACACTTCATTGCTGTGCTTTCTCACATATTCACCAAATGACATCACACCTTCCTCAAGCCTGTACTACAGACTCTCCAAATAACCTTGTGGAAACCTGCCTTGAACTCCTGCCTGCAGACTTACATAGGACATTTTTGGTGCAGATGTGCCTGTATTGTCAGCAGACTCTTAGTCTGAGCTCTCCAGGACCCTCAGTACCTAAGAAGCACCACATTGACAGGCACTCATAGACATCAGAGAACTCAGTGGTCAAGCATCAAACAGGACACACATAGGATCAAATCTCACCTTCTTATAAATCCTCCTCTGCAGTCACCCAAAACCCAAGGATCTAAGGTACCTTGCTATGACAGGACAAGAGCAGGGTTTCTTGGAAATTTTGGGATAGCATGATCAAAATTAGGTTGATATCCTTCTCGTCCATTTAAAGGTAATCAAACTGGTGTGAGTTTTGTACAGTCTCAAAACCAACATTGTTGATTTATAGGGCCCACCTCAGCATTCCAGCAGCCAGTTAGTTAATGCAGGGAACCTTGCAGCTCAGAGGCTTCCAGGAAGTGCCACGGGTCTTGCAGGCTGTGTGGCTGCTCCTGGGGAGTGATCTATGCTCCTCTGTGACCCTGGTCTTTTCCGTTCCGTGCTGCTGTGCTTTCAAGTTGTCCTAAGGAGGTCCTCCATGCTGGCCTTTGAAGAGAGAGCTGTGCTGCCCAGGTGGGATCTGCTCCCTGGCAGTGATGGAGCAGCATATCAGAGGCAAACAGCACATCCTACTGTGCAAGGCTCTGCTCTCACTGCATTTCATGGCAGATCAAGCTGTCACCTAGAGGATGACACACTGAAGCGATTTACTGTGGGCTTTTTTACAAAAGACTGGATTTTGTTAGGTGCATTAATAGCACGTGTAAGTACAGAGCCCAAATGAGAGATTCATAAAGATTTGCCCGCTGTGGCTAGGGAGCAATTCCAAAATCTCTTTAGGCAAAATATTTTGTACCACCAGCTATTTCTTTCTTTCTCTTCCTTCCCTCCAGGGGATGAGATATTTTCTGGCAGCATCTGCCTAACTTTTCTGCTATTTTCCCTTATTAGAGACTGAGGCTTACGGGAAACATAAAGCATATACTCATCTGGGCTTGGACTGGTCATATTACAAGTTGAATTTTGTCATGATACCCATAAGCAAAACGTTTGCACTTTCTTTTCCTCAAGGCTATTCTTGGGAAACTGAGTGATGAGAAGGTCTCTGGCACTGGTGGTTTGCTACATATCTCTAAACTCTATCAGCCAACAGTAACATGGAAAATGGAAGCAGACGGGATATGGAGGGATTCTTCTTAATTTATTTCAGTAAAATGTATTTGGACAAGGCAGTTTTGGCTAGCACACTTATGCAGACTAGGGCTGGGCACTAAGTTTCTTCCTGAAAGCCTGAAGATCCCAAGAGAAACACCATTACCAGCAGCAAGCTGCTGCACCTCTCCTTGAATTTAATTCCATCTCAGTCCCAGTGTGCAGAAAATAATGGGATTTTGTCACCATTAGGGCTTAAATCTCTAGTTGCTGGTGTTAAAAGCCAGGAAGAAAGGTTTTGACATAACCTCTGAATTCCAAAGGGCTAAAGTTCAACTTGGATCAAAGAGGAGTCTTTAAAGAGCTCCATGCTGCACCAGGAGGGTGACATAAAGATGCCATGTACAAATTGCACTGCCTCTCAGGAATGCCTTGTTTTCTGTTATGGCTTTTGTCCTCCAATAGCAGATCCAGGGTCCCAAAGCAGAGTGTTGTATTAAAGTACTAACAGAGGCTTTACCAACTCCAACGTAAATGGCCAGTTCAGAAATCCACTCTGGTCTCAGGACAGGCAGGATTTGAAAGGGATTGTCAATTAAGTGGTGCCTACGAGACCGGCAAGTCCCGGAGACCTGAGACTTGTCATAATAACTTAGTCCCCAGATAATACACTCGGAGGACAAAGCCACGGGTTGGGTGAATGGATTTGGCAGCCTCAACTGAACTGTTTGTGGCATCACCTAAATCCTTTTTCTAAAACTCTGATCCCGTAACACAACTGCTGGCTTCTTCCACACCTACAGGAGTCCTCCAGCACACACTCAGCTGGTTGAAAATCAAGGAGGATGCATTGAACACAAATGTATGATCTTTCTCTCTGATCCAATATCATGTCAAAATGAAAGAGTGAAAATCAGATTTTGATTCTTCACACATTACTTAAATTGTATAAATCTTAGGGACTTGTTTAAAAAATTAAAAATGCAAAAGTGGACAATGAGCTCTAAAAGCCTTTATTTCTATGTTTCAGGGGTCATTAAAGTATTAGGATGTTCTCAACACCATCAGGAAATCCCAGTGGCTGAAGAAGCCTTCTACAGTGCAAGGATCTGTACAACTAAGGCTGGGGCTAAAAGGCTTCCACATTCATTTGTTCCTGGAGCTGAGTGTTGCCTTTGAACCTAGGCCATACTGCTGTCTGTGACTGCCACAGGTCTATAATTCCCAAGAGGACAGAACACAAACCCAGATCTAAACAGTGATGCTTTATACTGCAGTTTCCATCTTCCGAGTATTTTAGCAGACAGGGCTTTCTAGAAACAATGTTTTCAGATCTCACCACTCTGGAAATGCACTCCATGAATGAATTACCAAAAGAGGAAGGAGGATTGGATGCCTGCACAGCCGAAGGATAAGATGTGCATGCTCCAGGCTTCCCTAGGGACCAGGATTCACTGCCTGCCAGGTGGTTTTCTGCACAGGGCCAGCTGGGGCCCACCAGCACTTATTAGCTCTGCAGCAACCCAGCTGGCTATTGCTACACAGAGGTTCTGGGGACGTTTATTAATGCTAGAACTAATTTAGCTGAATGAACTCCCACCTCACCATCACTGGCAATGGTTCTCTGAAGTTCCAAAAATTCCTCCAAAGATAGCTCACAGCTGACTGTGCACAGGTGGGCAATTTATACACATTACAATGAATAGATTTGTTATTTATATAATACTGTAAGTAAAACCAAGCGAAATAAAATACAGTTTAATGTTTTATTATTTTTAAAATATGATTCAGAAAAAACCCAAAGGACAGATAATATGTGTATTTCTTTGTTAGGATGTATACACTCCCCACCCAATCAGGATTCAGAAAACAGGGCACTGTTACATGTGCTTAAAATAACTTAAGACTGTCTAAATTTGAAACATCAGATATAAATATAGAAAAAGAAAAATTATTGGGTAATTCCTAAAAAAAAAAAAAAATAATAAAAAAAGAAAAATACTGCCTGATTTTGTTGCATTGATATTACTAGAGCTGCAGTAGGATGGAGCTTTCTCAGCTTCTCCTGCCTACAGCCCTCCTAGACTTGCCTGGTACAGATGCACAGTAGATTTCCAGGCATAAAAAATGGGGTCCATCGAGGAAACTCAAATACTTTTCCTCATGAATGGTTAGAGTTGATCTTTTCAGAGAACACAGGGAGAGTCTGAACTACTGCAGCTGCAGGATTTTTTATTTTATTTTAATGAAACGCCACACAACCCATCTGAGCTCCTACATAGTATTACAACCATGATTTCCATTCACTACTGGAAGAAAATTGAGTTCTGAGCACTTTTGCATTGTGTTTTCCTTCCTCTCGCTATGCTTTGGCACCCAGGAGGGTGTATGGGGAGTTTGCAACAGACTTTCTGCATTGCTTTCACAGACAGTCTCCTGATACCTTTCAGACCAGAGGCAGAAAAATACTGAACTAGATGATGCTTTGAGGTCCTTTTCCATCTTGCTTTTTATGAGTCCATCAATCTGTCACAATGACTCTAATGGTTCATTTATTAATCTGGAGTGCAGACTTTTGGCTGGGGTTGGTGCCCCAGCCATTTCAGAAACACCTGGCAGCTAATGGGGTCAAACTTCAGTGCCTCCCTGTTAGTATTACCCACACTGGGAAGGCACAAAGCATCCTCATGGAGTGACATTAAATACCCCACAAAGACTGCAGCTGGACACATTGGAGAAAGGCATTCTGCTCTGGAGGGGCTTGCAAGACAAAGGTGTTCCCAGAGGGAGTGCAAGGCAGCAGTTTTGATGCTGCTTTCATGCAGTACCTTTTTCGTCGTGTCCATACCCAATGCTGACCACCCAGTTCAAATCCAGACAGAAATCCCTGCTGGCATTTGGCCTCTGCTTCTCAAGCAATTTTCTATGAGACTGGGGTATATCCCAAATGCTCAATGTCCTGCTTGGCCATTAAGCCTTCTACCACCCACCCCGCTTCCACTTGCTGAAAGAGAAGCTATAGAGAAAAAGGCAATGGACCTTCAGCTACCCACTTGCCCAAAATGGGGTCAGTCATCAAAGATATCACAGAAGGAGCTTCCCTTTCCCTGCCCTTCCCCTGTTGTGCTTTGTATGTTTCCCAGTGATGCAGCTGCCAGTGATGGACACAGATTGGCAGTGTTTGCCCTCAATTCCAATCAGCTACAAAAAGACATTATATAGAGAAGAGATACTTCCCTGGTAATTAATCATGGGTTTACCTCCCCTGTTTGGAACAAGTTATGATAATTTTGAGAATTTATTAATAAAATATCAATTAGGACATTTGGGCCTCTGATGTCTGGCTTAAAGCAAGTTATCCCCTATAAACTCTTGAAATGGGCAGCTTTCCATTGCTTGAGTGGATGAAGTAATTGAGCAGTGGAGTTATATTAAATCCAGACACGTTCAGTATTTAATGCCAATTATGTCCTACTGACAAGGGAGTAGGATGCTGGAGATCTGGCTTATGTCATGCCCTTCCTTTATCCCTTTTTGACAAGATGAAGGTGGAATGACCTCAAATAATGGCATTGCCCTGCTGTTACTTTTGCTACAGTTGGCACATCATATTTTTTTGGTTATTGATGGTTCACAGCTTTCATGTGTTGCAATCAAGGAGTTTTAAGGCTTTTCCCACCACCAGTATTGAATACAGCTTCCAGCTATCCCTTGCTATTTAATTCCAGATGGGTCGAATCTTTCATACTGCCTGCAGGCACATTGCTAGCTAATGAGTTGCACTGGTCTGAGATCATTGTTACAAGCATTATTTCCTTGGTAAATATTTTTGGTTCAGACCTGAGAAACGGCAGAGGTACAAGCAGTCAAGATTTATAATCTGGCAAGAAATTTGAAAGTCAAGTTGCAAATAACAATGGTTACATTTGTATTCTCTGTTTACAGTTCTCTTCCTGCAAGCACATTGGAGGCTAAAGCCAAGCAATGAGCCCTGCCACAAGGCTGGCACGTTCCTGTGCTGAGTGCACAGGGATGGGTGTCAGAGGGACTTCTGTTCCTCTCTTTTACAGAATCTCAGCCCCTCTCAGAATCTCTGTTACAGAATCTCAGGCACTCATGAATGCACCCATCCCAGCAACCACCCTGGCAGAGATGTGAAATGTTTTCCTGTCACAAATGCAAAGGCTGATGAAGAAGAAAGGGATTAAAGTGCCAGAAATACTTGGAGACTAAAAACACATCCAAATGCTTCATGAGATTTTTCAGAAGCTCCTAGATGCAGCTCAGGGCAGGATGCAGCCGTGGGGAAGCCATGCAGCTCTCATCTTCCTCAGCATCAGACCTCTAGCCTTAGTCCTGGAAACCTGGTTCTTCTTGGGAGAGCCCCAAGCCCATGAAGCCACCTTCCCAGAAAACCTGCACCTGCTCTTGATGCCTGCTGAGGCTTTCTTGCAGATCCTACCCAGCAACAGTCTGATCCTCCATCTCCTCTGAAGGGATGAACCAACGGCTCCAGTCCTCACAGGCCTTTAAATACCTCCTGAAACAACCAATGTCTCGCCCGTGGTGGGTCAGGGGTACTGTGAATTCAGCAGGAGCCCAGCTCAGGTTCCTACCTCTCTGCTGGCTGCCTGCACTCTGCTGGCAGCCTCTCACAAAGAAAGAGCCTCCAGTCCTTGGGGCAGGTTTGATATTATGCAATACTCTCTATATTTTAGGTACAGTCCTGATTCTTTTACCCAAATAAGCTATCTCACTGGAGTCACTGTGGTAGAATCTGATCCCAGTTAACCCAGAATCACCTCAGCAATGCTAAGGGTTATTCTAGTTTTAATCTGAGGGCACTTTTCATTTTTTATGGTATTACACCCTATTTACATAACTTTTCTGACCCAAGTTACCAGTCCAAAACTGCTAATCCAAAACAGTGGCAGAATATTGTCAAAAAAGAACTGCAAAAAATAAAGCAAATAATTATGAGAACTGGTTAATAGACATAACAATAAGAAATATGCCTCATCCAAATTTCTTATGAAACAGAGGATTAATAGAATGCAGAGATGGGAAAATGCCAGTTTTCATGTAATTATAGAGCATACAGGAAAAATCAGACGGTCTCAGGAACTAGAATAAGATAAATGGGGCAAAAATTATTCACACAAATATGTGTGCACAGGGATTAGGCTCAAGAATTGCCCCTTTGGCAGACAGACCATCAGTGGGAACTAACAACTCTGCACTTCCTAGACACAGGCTATGTCAGAGTCCCCACTACAACACTGACAGAGGAATGCAGAACCATTTCTGCATTTCTGCCTATTTCTCAGGCAATAGGAAGAAAGGTATTTCCAAGTGGAGAGGGAAATATTCATGCCAGGAAGCAGAAGTCTAATAAGAGCTTGTCTGCACACATCTGGTCATCTATAATCCAGTAAAACAGGAGCTACAAGGATGCTAAGGAAACTGGAGAGTCTGTCCTGTGCAAGAGAACTAAAGCAGCCTGCCTGGCTTGTGCAGCTCAGCAAAGCAGAGAAGAGGCAGTGTGGTTACACCTCCCAAAACTGCCATATGACTGTTGGCAAAAACTGCAGAGAAGAGCCAAAGAGAAATATTGATACAAGACCTAATAAGCCTAATTATATTTTTACTAGAAATGAGAGGCAGTGGTATTCAGGCTCAAGTATTCCAAATATAGCCAAATTGGATATCTACTTTTAGGCTGGGTTTATTATTTTCAAGTGAATGCTGGGGTTATAATACTCATGTCCATGACAGTAGGAAAGTGGAGTGGATGAGTCATCTGACTCCATCAGCTCTGTGTTCCTACCACATTCTAGCATCAACCTTTTGAAACACCAAATGTTGCTCCAACTAGAGGTTTTGTCACATCAAAGCCATCAGCACTTCCTTATCCATGGAAAATTACCATTTTTGAGGGTTCAGATTACATCTCCAGGGACATCCCATCCCACAAAAAATGTTAATTCTTGTGACTTTTCCTTCCTCTTAGTTCCTTTACTCCTTTCATTTTTGTCTTAAGATTAAAGGAGAAGCTAAAATATCTACATTTCCCATAGGACAGAGATTCAGAGCTTTCACGTCTCCCATTAACACTTGTGCACACTAACACAGCTCTCAACACTTCTTACAGTCTCTGGCAGGAATAATAACAGGTCAGTGAGAATTAGCCCTGTCTAGTGTACTTGTCTAGGATGCAGACAGAAGGAGAAGATCCATTTGTTCCCTTCTTATCTAAGCTTGCCAAGTTCAGGGCAGCTCTCAACGTGTTCCCTGCTCCAGCAGAAGTGTCAGGTAAGGGAGCAAAGTAGGATTTGCTCAGCCTCACCTTTTTGAAGGGAAGTTTGCTCCTCTAACCCACCACAGTGTAGACCCTTGAGAAGTTCAGCTCTGCTCCACCAGTACTGACAGTGGCTGAAAGTCTCCCAGGAGTGGCACCTGGAAAACTCCTCCAACCTGTTACAAGAACAAGTGCCCACTTTCAAGTCACACCCTACACTAGGGGCTGAAAGACAGACCTGAAAGCTTAAATCTGGAGGGCTGGAAAACATCACTTTGGCAAAAAAGAGCTTTTCTTGCCCGCTTCTACAAGAGGAAATAGTAGAAGTGAACACCCTCTAAGCCTTTACATCAAATGTAAAGTCCTTTTCACCACCTCCTCTACCCACTAGAAGCCAGCACCTTGCCTACTGCAAAGCAAATATCCCCTGGAATGGATACACGTTCCAGTGTTACGGGGCTGCTCTTACTATTCTGGGATTATGATGGAATTATTCTACCTCTAGCTGTTTCAATAAATGTTTTGTGATTGCCAGGGAAACCCTGAGGACCAGAATAATAATGACCCATAGTTCTGAATTCCACCTGGATCTGAGTCAATTGCTCTAATATGTAAACTAAGTAGTTAATGGATTAAAGCCATTAAATCTGAGACTGGGACATTCTGGGACTAACTACGCCTCTCTGATCCAGCAGAAACTTGTTTACTCAGCAATTTCATTAACAGTGAAAAGTTAACTTGTCTAGAAATAGTGGAAATATTTCCCAAGCTGCCACTTCCACCGGTGTGACACTTCTGGGACAGTCTTGCAGAAGGGACTGTGGACACACCTGATGTCCTACAGACAACCACTGAGCCACCAATTTCTGTCTGAAAACCCTCAGTTTACAAGGCACTTCTCTGAAAGACAGCTTATAGAACTTTCCTAGAAAACCCAGATGTTTTGAGTTTGCCTACATTAAGATTTTTCCCATGTTCATAGATTTGTTCATTATTTTGTTTTTCTTAAACATAGCAAATGACACCCTTTTTTTGCAGCTTCTTAAAAGTCAAAGTCTAAGTTCTGGGTACAAAGAGGAAATTGTTAAAAGGAACTTTGTCTGAATGAGACTGTTTCTACATCAAAAATCTCCAGTATTTCCACTGGATATTCATTCATATTCCTAAATCTACAAAGCTTTTTTTTTCCTTTTTTTTCCTTTTCTTGTTAATTCTTATCCTAGTAAAGGCTCTCATCTTGCAAAAGGAGTCCAAGTATACCAGTCCTGGAACAATGTTCTGGCCATAAAGCTCTGTGTGACGAGGGCTCTTGGCAGGATCACAGTCCTCAGCTGAAATCTCTTCCTGGTAGATCTGGGAATGACTTGGGAAGAGGCAAGAAGAGAGATGACAATAAGTGCTGAGGATGCAGGGGATCTCAGCCTGAGGAGAGGGGTTACTGAGCAGTGGGGAACTGAATGAGGTAAGTTTCATTTACAATTGGAATGCTAAAAAGCACAAAGTATTGTTTCTGGGAAACTCTAATTCACCACACACAATAATGGGCTATAAGTTAGGTCGTGACGCACCTAAAAAAGAAATCCTGGATTAATTATGTGGTCTGTGGAAACAGCTGCCTGCTTGATAGTGATCAGAAAGCATGGAAACCTCCCAGTGCAGTGGCACATTGCATCCAGTAAATCTGAGCAGGCTGGCTGCTGAAAGGGAAGTTGCTCTGTTCCCTGTGTGCTCCCTCCCTCTCCCAGGCACCCTCCTGACGCTCATGGCTTCTCAGAAGCAAACATATCCAGGAGAAGGAACAGCTATTTGTGCCATAAGTGTTCTAAATTATGCAGTTTAAATGACATTTGTTTTACAGGAATATGCTAATAAAATGTCCTCACTGTGCATTTGAGCCCTGCTGTGGGGACATGCCAAATATAGCCAGAACATAATATAGGTACTTAACCCCGCAAATGACACCACTCTCCTGCGCCCCTCTCTTCACCAGCGTCCTCACTGAGTGATTTCCATGGTACTCCAGCCCCTGGCACTCCATGCCTGATTGCAGTCCCTATCCCTGGGCAGCCTGGCGCCTTCTGCAAGTCTGCACTGCATAATGTAATGGGAAATTGGCCTATGGAGGGGGGCACTGGAAGTGGGAGATGTTGTTTGCACTTCCAGGGTATGGCAGGAGGACTCAACCAGCCTTAGGGTCTGCCTGCAGTGGGACAGTGGCCTGGTAGTGCTTCCCAGCCCCCCTGCAAAAGCATTTAGCAACAGGAAGGGGCTAAATCCTCTTGATAACCTTTGGTTCCAACTAGGCAAATCCCCAGCCAGAACACAGAGCAGCATCCCAGCCCACCCCATCCCACTTCCCCATCTCCTGGGACCCATCTGCCCCGTTAGCCTGGAACCCTGTGACTCCCATCTCCTGTTCCCTGGCCCTGCTCTCCAGCCTTCTCTGAATCTTTGCATCCTGCAAGAGGCTTTCTGACCTTTTCCTGCCAACACTGCCATGCCACACATGGGAGTGGGTGCTGCCAGACATGGAGCAGGAAATCCAGCTGCCAGTTCCTAAAGTACAGTTCATTATGTGGAGAGCAGAGCCTGAAGTTAATCAGTCTGCAAAGGTGTTGTGTTCCACAGGGTTACTGCTCCCCTGCACAGAGAAGGCAGCTGCTCTCTTCACCAGATGACTCAACCTCCTGGGATTCTTTGGACTTGAAAGAATTCAAACCAGACCCTAAAAAGGCTGTTAGGCTTGTGCTGGCCAGACTGCCCCCACTGTGCTGTGAATTACTGCCACACATGCAGGGAAGGTGGGAAAGCAGGTAGGGTGAAAAAGTTTTGGGCACTTCTCACCACCTCCAGTGAATAATTGACCCAATTGATGGTTATACTATAAATTATTTGGTACTATTAAATATTTCATTCATGATCACGTATAACAGTAACATTCTGTAGTTCACATGAGGAATTTCATCTTTCTCTCACAATGCTGAAAGAGATCTTGAGACATCTTCTAATTTTTTCTCCTGCCCAGGTCAAGATAAGCTTCATCTAAAACCGTTCTGAGAGATGTCACGTTAGTTTGTTTGAACATTATCATGTTCCCTTTCTCAGGGTTTGTCCTTCCAAATTTTTGACCTGTATGACATCATGGAAAAGGTAATTGTGAGTTCTGCAAAGAATTCAACAGTCTGCACCTACAGGCAGAGCAGTGCCTGTGGTGACATCAGCTGTAATCTCTGGCAGCCTGCAGCCAGTGGATCCCCTGCACTCACCCGACTTGGGGGCTGGAAAGGCAGTGTCTCCAGCAGCTACTGGGAGCCCACAAAGCCAAGCTGAGCTACAGAAAGGTGTGAATTTGGATAGGCTCAATTAAACTGCATTAAGGTGAATCCACTTTGGGGAGAACAATGCTACTGGAATTCTGCAGCTGCAGGCAGCTGTGTGCCACAAGACAGCTGTGTATTCTGCAGACAGTTGTGTATCCTGAGCCCGCTGTGCACCCCACAGACAGCTGTGTGCTCTGAGATAGCTGTGCACGTTGAGATAACTGTGCCCTGCAGAGCTGAGCACCCGGGGACAGATGCGTGCAGGCAGAGCTGTGTGCCACACTGTGCCATGTGAACCCTGGGACAGCCTGCAGACAGCTGTGCATCCTGCAGACAGCTGCGTGCCATGTGGACAGCTGCGTGCCATACAGCCAGCTGTGCTCCCTGCAGACAGTCCTGCACACAGCTGGGCTGCAGAGGAGCCCTCTGCTCAGCACCACCTCTCAGAGTGCCAGTGCTCAGGCATGCCAGTAAAGCTGCTTGGCAGAATGAGCATTCCTGGCAGAATGAGCAGTCACAGAGATGCACATTAGCCAAATGTGCGCCGGGCTCATGGCCCTAAGCTAGCCAGAGCTGGAGACTGTTTTTAAAAGAGACTTTAAAAAGAAGATGATTTGCAATCACTGTAAAATAATGAGCAGATATCCTCTCCTTTTGAAACAAGACCTTGGATTCACTTACCCCTCTACATAGACGTTGAGGGAGAAAGGCAGCATGGATGTCAAGAATTCATAAATATCCCTGTTTAGTGAACGAAGCAAACTGAGGTTTGCACAGAAGGGAGATGCTTTAAGTGGATAGGCATGTACATAGGCATATCTGTTTCTTGCCACACATGCTCTCAAAAGGATGTAATGTTAGCAGGGCTTCCACAGATCAGGAGGATGAGATCCTCACGTGCATTGACTGGCTGTATACACCTTCTGCAGGGATGCTTGTTGGCCTCAGACAAACCAATCAGTTGTTTTTCAATATCAGAACAAAACTGGAGTGGACCTATCCTCACATTGCTGCTCTCAGTCTCCAAGGAGCTAAGCCATCAGATAGTTTATAATCTAGCAATGGAACATTGTTTGTAATAGTAAAACAAATAGGAGCCAAACATTTCCTACTGAAAAAGTAAAAACCCACAGAGTTTTCAGTTTTTATTTTGCAGCTCCTTTCTGGGGAGAAAAATATAAAAAGTTACTGGCATCCTTTGAAATTCCTGTTTGGTGTGAAATCTCCTTTCTTCACAACCAGCTTCATCAGAAATCCATCAATCAATCATCCTCCCACACAAAACCCACTCAAGGCCACTTAATATGCAGTAGTGTCCTGTTATCACTCAGTTTCCATCTATTTGTATTTTTTAAGTCCTTAATTGTCATGCCTTTATAGTACAGAGCTTTCACAAGACACTCTTCTTGAGGCTCACAGATGCAGTAACAGTCCCACACCCCAAATGTGACACTGCCACAAATCCAGTATCCCCCAAAGTGACAGCACTTTACCCAGCTGTAGATGGTCTGTAAACATATCCTGCCCCTGCTCTCATTACTGAAAGTACAAGGTCCCAAAATTATGTGATTCCAGAATTCAACTTGAAACTTTTTTTCCTGAGGAGTTTTATATGGTCTATGCATTGCAAAGGAAAAGCTGAGAAATGTGACTTTAAAAGGTACCAGAAGAGATCGTTGTGCACCTCTTAAGGATGGAAAACAAGTACAAGTTATTCCTGTACAAGCTTAGACTGTAATTATCTGTTCTTTGGCTTTTTCTTTCGCATTGGTTACAAGTACAGGTGATCCAGACAGACAGGACTCCATTTCTAGGACTTCTCTGTAGAGACATTAATAGAGGCAGGGAGCAGGCTACTATTAACGACACACTGCACCAGTTTTCTGCACTTTCCTTTATTGTCTAGCTACCTGTAGCTACAGATGTGTCTTTTACAATACCTGTAAAAAAAATATATTAGGAGACTCATGAAGTCAAAGTGGCAGAAGTGAGGAAGTACCAAATCTTGCAGATGAATGGACTTTTTAGGATAAGATCTTTAATGGCCAACTACTTCAGACGTTTTCTCAGCCTTCCCCACCAACGTACACATTAATTCTGATTTTAAATATATTGCTTTTGAGTCTCTGTGAGGTCTCACCTGCCTGAGGTGGCTGATCAGCTTATGGTGCTCTGCCTTCTTCCGTGGGGAAAGCACTGTGGGGAGAGATCCTGCCCGCAGGCAGCAGCCCTGAGTGCTCCCTGTGGCCTGCAGAGAGTGGGATACCCCTCCGTGCTCCACACCCTTGTGAAAATGGTCTCTCACCTGAATTTCTCACTTTTCTGTTATTCAGGTCCCCGGCCCTGGAGGGGGCGAGGGCTGTGAGATGGAGGAAAGCTCATAATGCTTGTCAAATTTCCACAAGGAAGGAAAATTCAACCAAGCTTAGATATCCAGCTGTGGGGAGATGATCACAGCTGTGCTGCTGCTGCTGCTGCTGCTGCAGAGTTAAACAAGTCTCCCTGCAGGGAAATCTGATTTTCCTCCCCACCTCTGCTCAGGAGTTTAGGCAGCTCCTCACATGAAGGATCCTCTTCTGCAGTCCCATTCCCTGGCTCCTGGCTTCCTTTGCACCCAAGGCTCCACCTGCGAGGCAGCAGGGCTCACAGCTCTTCTTTCTCTCCTACAAACGTAGCTGGAAGCCTCTAGGAACGGGCTTGCAATGTAATCTCACTGTCCAAATGCCTCTCGGGATCTGGGCTGGTTTCAGTCCCTTGATCAAGTGCTTGCTAAGTCAGTGACATACCCTTGGGAAACACCATCATTGATGCATTGTAAAATGCACCTGAAATCACTGTTTCCAGCTTTGCAGTACATGTGATGCCTTATTTAACAAATTCAAATGTGTCTGCTTTTTCAATAGACCTTTCTCAGGGTTATTCTTGTGCAAATCTGGAGTAGCTCTTCGAATGTCACTTAAATTACTCTCAGTTTATACAGTGGGATCAGAATTTATTCCACAAGGTTTTGCACCAGATCCAGTTACAAATGATGGAAATTCTGAATGCAAGGAAAAATCCATTAAATGTGAGAAGAATTTTACAAACAGTGTCCTTATAATAGGGAATAAGTGGGTTCTAGATTATTTATTAGGAATGCTTTTAGATGCAGTCAAAATTTTACTGCTCTGGTAGTAAAGGGATTCAAACAAAACACACAAAAGGATTGCAAGTCCGAGAAAAAACTACAACTTATTAACAATAAATTAGACTGTTTAATGTGAGAAAGCTTAATAATGTTGGAATCCTTCCCTGCATACCTTTAAAAATCACACTGGATGACAAATTTCTGCCTACCTGCTGTGTGTGTATGGACACAGAAGGAAGGGAAAATGTCCATGGGAATGATGGGAATACCTGACACGCGAGGTTAACAAGGTTATTCAAAAATGAAGTTTAACTCGAGAAGGAGAGATCAGTAGAAAACTTTAAAAATCCGGGGTAGTTTTTCATGGTTCACCACAAACCTGTGGCCAATGTTGTGCTGCCCAGATGACACCGAAGTGATTTTCTGACCTTAAAAGCAGAGGACTAAAAAGCTCCCAATGTTCCTCCCACCATCATATAGCTTCCCCCTTTCAGTCCCTTTCCGCCCTCAACCAAATTCTCCTTGCCAATGTTCACAGCTAAACGTCTCCATGTAGGTTTCCCCTGCAGAGATCTTCTGCAGAAATAAAAACCTAATATTGCAGAAATAAAGCCAGACAGGACCATGGTCCCCCTCCTGTTTTAGTACAGGCAGCCCTTCACAGACGCCGCATTCCCAGCAATCCCTCTGGAATGAGCTGGCTTTCAGCCAAATACAGCCCGGAGAAGTCCTTTGCATATCTTTGGGCTGCTGTGAAAACTGATCCTTAGATCTTTAGCTGCCCAGTGCCAAGGTCAGCTTTGTCCCCTTGTTTTCCTTCTGAAATTTGGAAGCCTGTTTCCTCTAGCCCGAAGGCAAATTGTGGGGGCATCCTCCAAATCCTAGAGTCTCCAGCTGTCGACCAAGAAAAATAAGCTGGGAGAAAATTTCCAAGTGCTCCACTGTCCCAGAGTTGTGCCAAAATCAAAGCTGTGCATACAGTGTTTTTACTAAGAAATCAATACATTATAAAGTCAAAAATGTTTCTCCCAACAGGAATCTCATAGTTGAAGGTCTATTCCTTCTTTCAGATTTGGGATAAACATTATGCTCTGTCTGTGCTCTGCGTGAGAAGATGTTAAAAATATCTTGGTTTTGAAAATGAAAGATTTACAAAGCCAGAAATATCCAAAGTGTTTTTAAAATCAAGGAAAAAAATATTAAATCCTGATCATATTTAAATGCTTTTAATTCTAAACACAGACAGGAGGGTCTCTTGAAGCTTTCTCATTTAGTTATCCAATTTTCTTTCTTTAAGTATAATGAGTTTAGAGAGGAAATATTTTTCTTTCCTGTTAAATTCCAGGAATTCAAATTTAATGGCATTTTTTAATTCAGCCAAATATACATCACTGTTAGTGTGGGCTCTGTAATCTAATCAAACCATCTAGTTATCTGACATGATGGATGGAAAGTAAGAATATTATATTTGCTTTCCCACTGAAGGGTAAGGGCCAAATTTTGCTCCCACTATCAGCACTTCAAATTCAGTCTATCCCTTGTTATTTTCCTCTTGATGTACTTGAGAGTGGAATTTAGCCCTTAGGGTTAACTAATGCCAAAGGCAAATAATTTGCTTTGCTAATGAACCAGCGAGCTTCCCTTCTTCACAGCTACAAAAACAGCAATCACATCATTACACTTTCAGATAGCTGCATTTTTCTAAAGAAAGAAAATATAATTAAGCAGTATGATAGTAATCTGCCCTGGAATAGCTCAGTGCTTTTGATAAAATTACCTGTATTTGAAACACTTTTAATCAGATTATTCCATTATGAAATACTGTACAGATAAGAGGCCTCTGCCCAAGATCAGGGTTAAGTCAGAAAGTTTTCTAACAAAGACTACTTTATGTCTGAAAGCCATATATATACATTTGTGTATATAGATATATACATAAAAGACTGCTTTTGGATATCATTCATCAAAACAAATTTAGCTGAAATATTTGTTCTGGAAACTTACATTTTTCTGTTCTTTCACCTGTGCTTTATATATGGCCTTTCCACACAAAGAAATTTGCACATACAAACAAAAAAAAAATGGACCAGTTTCAAGTCTCTTGGTGCAATATATCTTTACCATTGGGCAAGATGCAGTACACTCAGCTAAATCCAAGGTACAGCTACCCTCAAATACATTTTTAAGACTTACCATTTGGCAATGAAGCTCTATTCTAGACACACAAGGCAGTCTTTTAGAATTTCATTGCAGTCTATTGCTTACCACACATGGTATTAAAATCTGAATTATATTTATGACCAAATACTACCAAGAGCTCCACACTCCAAATCCCTTTTGGAAATCATCTTAGCTTAAGTGTCTAATTATTATGAATTCCTGATCCATTGAAAACCTCCACACTGCCCTTGCTAAAGCTGACTGCTTTCCAGTGATCTGTGAAATAAACTCATCTTTCATGAAGCAGTTTTTCAGAGGACATTCCATATTCTTCATGAGAGAATTGTTGGCTAAGAAAGGATAGTTCCTTCCAAATGGAAAAAATACAGAAGCCAATTTTAAAATTTTGTTTAGGGGGAAGCTCCAAAACAAAACATTTCAAAAGTAATGACACCACCTATTTAATGAACTCAGTTCAGAGAAAAATTCATGTTTCTTTTTGAAAGTAAATTTTCAGAATGACTTTTTAAAAATTATTTTTAACATATAAAAGCATTTCAAGGCTTCCAAATCAAAAGAAAAATGAAGACTTCTGAATCTTTTTCATACACGGTGCTAAAGCAATTTGTCTTTATGTGTTTCATTTTAGAATAGAAATGTTTTTGACATCTCATCTGCATTTCCCACAAGACACAAAAAATCTCAGCTCAGTCACAGGCTTGGATCGAAGAGTATATGGTTTCTAATGAATGAAATCTAGCTTTTGGCACTGATTCACCAAGAATACACAAGTGACAGTGTAAAACTAGAAGTTACTTCCTTAAGCTACTTTTTTCTTCACTAGCATTAGGTATTTTCTTCAAAGAAAACCTCTTCTAATGGAATGCACATTTGTCTAATCTCATATGTGTTTAAATGGGCAAAATGAATCTCATTTTCTTAACTAACAAAAGACATTTTTTCTGCCACTTGATCTGGTAGACCTATTAAAATCCACTATAAATTCTTCATTTAAGAATCCTCATTTGACTGCTTGCCATGATTTCAGAGTGGGATTGACGCTTCAAACAGGTGAAAATCAGGCTATCCAGAGCTAAGAGCTCTGTTTTGCACAGCTTCACCACTGCTGGATGGGTCCTGACACAGCAAACCCTCCAGGGATGCGCCCTCCGAGCGCAGCCTCAAGCACATCCTCACCTCAGAGGGCTGCCTGGTTCGAGTTACTGCAGCCCTCCCTGCCCTGAGCGTTTAGCAGTGCTCAAGGTGTCCTATTTCTGGCAGGAGGGAAAAAAGCCCAGTGCTGTTGTGAGCCACTATTTTTGCTGCATTTCACACATTTGCGAAGAACAAGCAAGCTTTTGCTGAACGCGGCAGGACGAAGCTCTGGTCTCTTTCCAAGCAGCCCTGTGCATAGGTGGCCCTGCCCATGCAGCTGCTCTTCAGGCAGTGACCCAAAGCTTGGGTATTGTATTCCTTGTTTCGGCAGCTCAGAACTTCTCTGTTCACTCTGTGCTCACCTATGTCACAGCTAAAAGGGACAGGAGGACCCAACCACCTTGATGGTAGAGGTACCAGCCTGTGGAAGTTACACAGGGGGCTACATCCTTGTGCCACGAGGCACTGCCCAGCTAAAGCTGGGCAGTCGCTCTGCTGCCTCCTTCTAGAGGTTCTTGTGGCAGCGTGTTTCAGAAAGGCTGCCTGCAGAGCTCAGTTCCGGGATCAGGGGATGCCTTCACCCCTCGTGTGTGCATTCACTCCCCACTGCTGGTTACTGTTCTGGTAGCCTCATGCTGTACATGCTGGCCTCCAGCCAGCAAAGTACTTAACCACACGCCCAGCCTTGAGCAGACAAGTCAATATTGCCTGTGTTACAATTTCAGGCTAAGCACATGCTTCGGTGTTTTGCTGAAGTCACAGACAACACTCCGGAGATGTTTATATTTGACCTCTACAGCACCCACTGTAACCCCTGACTCAGATGCTGGCATATGTTCATCTGTTGTGGATGTCTGAAGCTTACAAGAGGACCATGAAAGGACTGTGTTTGCCCCATGGATTCACAAATGACCAGGTTATTTATTCCCTGGAAATGATCTCTCAGAGGTGAAAACAGAAAGGTCAGGTGTGGTTATGAATTTTTTAAGCCAGGTCTATTGCCCTTGCAGAGTTTATGCCTCCTGATTGGTCCTGCTCTCAGGACAAGCAATATTTTGCAGGCTGGAAAAATGAAACAATCTTCTGTAAAGAAGTTCCTCTGTCTAATGACCTTCTGGCAGCTGCCACACCTAGAGTAATAGCCATGTCCGCTGTCATCAATGGAAGGATCCCGATGACCTTCTTCTTATGGTGTGGCTGAGAGCAGGATGGAATTGTAATTGCAATTCCATGTTCGTGACAATTTCCAGATTCATGCTGAAAAATAATTTTTAGCTATATTTTTTTTTTTTACTTTGCATCATCCTTGGGAAAGTAAAGCTGTTGGCTCTGTGCTCAGGTTAGCATCACTCTGCTGTGAGCTGACCCACCCACACAAAGCCTGCTGTAAATTGCACCCTCATGAGCAGGGCTTGGCTGAGGGGATCTGAAGAGCAAAGTTGTCTGGACACCAGGAGGGGCCTGACACAAGGCAGTAACAAAACCTGATTCTCCATCTACCTCCAGGCATACTCAGCCCCTGCCAAGAGGCATCTCAACTCTCCTCCCTGGGCATGTAAGAGCAATTAAACATCATTTGCTCTAGGAGCATTTCCCAACCAAGGCTGGCCGAGGCAGTGGAGCATGCCAGTTCCACTGCTCCCTAGAAGGATAATGGGAAGGATCATGTGTTGACTAATGTGACTGAACCCAAGTCCTACACAAATCCAGATAAGGGATGGAAACTATTAGACCTGTGAAGCCCTAGCATGAGATCTCACAGACTAAGTCCAGCTGGTCTGAGGCGTTCTTCTGTGTGTCACTATCAGCAGTGATAACATTACTCAACCCCTGAGAATCAGGATTTTGCCTTCCTGCTTTTTCCCAAGCAGCCCGATATCTCTCTGTCCCCAAGCTGGCCAACAGACTCTCTATCACCTCTGTTTGCCCTGTAATTCTCATCTACCTGGAGATAGTGAAAAGTCTCCTACAAATCATGTTCATTACTTAGGTCCTTTCCTTGCTGCTGAAGACAAGAAGACCAAAGAAGAAAATAATTGCACTCTATTATCTCCCAGTATGAAAGCATTTGTTGGGTTGTGTTTTGTTGATTTTCCCAGTTCTTTTCCCCTTACTGGACTGGTTTACCAGTTTTCCCCCTCCAAAACCATTCTGGAATTTTCCTACCCCACTGTCAATCCCCCCCTGAACTTCCCATTCCCCCAAAATTTCTGTGTCAATCCCCTTGTTCCCTCCCTGGCTCCTTGTCAGTCACCTGGCTCCCCTTCCCTCTCTTCTAGAAGGTTCTGTGGGAGCCGCCAAGTGATAGGGCAAGGGCCAGGGACCCCCTCAATCCCCAATTGGTTTGTGTGTCTGTATGTTACCCCCATTGTCCACTCCCATCCCTCTCCCAGTTAGTGGATGGTTGTTCTCTCCCCTTGTTTGCACCCTGTTACTTAAGGGATTGACTCCCGGACCTCAGGGCTCAGAAGGGACGCCGGGGCCCCAAGCTCGCCCCAGCCTTCAGTAAACCTCCTCCACCTCTCCTCTGAGTCATCTCCCTTCCCTGAGCTTCAATAAACCTCCTCCGCCTCTCCTCTGAGTTGTCACCCTTCCCTCGTTGACCGTGGCTGCAGCCTCTCTCCTGCCAAGGGCTGACAACCCTTAGCAGGGACACCGAGAGGGGGCTTGGGCATCACGGCCACAGGCATTCACAGGGCCATCACCTCCTTCTTGTTTAACATTTAATGTCTTTAATGCAGGCAATCCTTGCAGTGGTATTTACCAGACTTGTCCTTGTCTACACTAAAATCACCGTCCTTCACCCATGAAGTTTTATAAAAGCTTCTGGATTTATTTTAGAGGCAGAAATTTATCTGCCGGTTCCTGGAAAGGCAAGGTTGTACCTATATATACCAGCTACACAATATTTGTGCCTGCACACTGGGATGTATTTGTATAGACTATACTATAAAGACTTCAGGACTGTTCTCAGATGTGTCTAAACTGGTTAGAGCCCTAAACCTTGAGATTTGAGTGCAGTAGCTGCAGGCACAGTTGGGACCAGCTACATGAGGGACTGGTGTAGGGAAGGTACAACACACGGCCTTAAGCCCAGGGGTCACAAACCTGCCCAGGAAGCACAAACCTACCCAGGAGCTTGTGAAAAAACACAAATCTGTTTGCCCACTTCAGATGCCGCTTTACGCCAAATAAACAGGGACCTTCGTACAGTAAAATGCAGGTCATAGAGAGTGGGATTTCTAATCCATGTAACATTTTGAATCAAAGCAGCTCTGCCTTAACTCAGGAAAAGTCATCATGGTTCAATTCCATGACAGTATCGGCTAAAGCATCATGGAGCTGTCTCTGAATATCTTTGCAGTGCGTTACGTGTGAATGTATCTGGATGCAGAGACAGATGATGTATATGGGCACTTCTGTGTGTCTGTCTCCATATATGTATGTATGTATGTAAATGAAGGGGGAGATTTCACAGCAGGTCTGTCTGGAATAAATCTTTCTCCTTTAGAAACCATTTGGATCTTATCTAAATGAAGATAAAAATGATTTTTTTTTTCTCAGAATTCAAGAAGAAGAATTATTCAGTCTTCAGGGACAAAAAAAAAAAAAAAAACCAAGAAACACCCAAACAACTTAATAGAATTCAAAGAGTGGCTTGGAAATGCCAGTGAGCATGCAAAAATTATATCCCCGGACAGCATTGAGATACAATGGCCAGGAGCTGGCTAGGAGCCACACACAGCCCTGCAGGGCTTCCCACATCTCCTGGAGGTGGAGAGGGCTCCAGAGCAGCCATACCAGTGCTGGAGATGGCTGTGAAAAGTGTGATTTAGGTTATGATACTCACTCTCTTTGTTTATCAGTTAAATGAGGTGCAACAGCAAGGTATCATAAAAATACCAGTGCTGAGACTTCTAATTTTTCTCCCAAGCAGGCATCTGGATTACCACGTGTCTCTGCAGAGTGCAAAGCCATGCTGATTGTGTGTGGGGACTGGGTAATCCCAGTACAACTGGCTAGTGACCAGAAATGATGCGGGAATGATTAGAAAACATCTGCTCCCCTGTCATATCCTGCACTATCTGCATTCCATCTGCTTTGGCTGGACATAACTTTTGTATAAATGTCTTGTGAATTGGTCCCTTAGGGAGTCATTTTATTTTTAAAAGTATATAACAAGTGATGGAGGGAAAAGGGCTAAATAAATCTGTTGTGGTGATCGCATTCTGCGTTACTAGCACTTCTTGAACACTTTTGAGAGAAGACATTTCTTCGCTTAGTTACTTCACTGAATGAAATAATTTCTTCTGCTTGAGGAACAAAGATTTATTTATCTCCAATAATGTAAAAGGTCATTCTTCACTGGGCCTATAAACTGGATCATTCTTTTGGCAACAGCTGCTGCTAAACTATTAATGTCACTGGTAACAGGAGAAAATAAATAAACAGAAATGTCTTCAAAGAAGCTAGAAGAACTAGAAATGGATGTAAATTACTGTGTGTGAACATGTTATCTTGTCTCCCGCACTCTAGGATTTATTCCTCAGTGTTCTCCGTGTCCAAGGGTGGCAGCCTGATGTGGAGCTGGCAGGTCTGCTGTCCAAGTCTCAGCAGGTTCTAGTAATGGATCCTAGTGCAGGTTCAAGCCAGCCTGAGCAGCATCCTGGAGGTGCCAACCTTGCACTTTGCATCCAGGAATTCTAACTGGTGCCTGCGGGAGCCCGGGGCTTCCCCAGTCCAATCCCTGGGTCAGAAATACAGGGACTTGGGGTGGGCTGACAGCACTGCAAGGCAATTCAAGGTAGAGACGGTGAAGTAAGCAGGAGGGGAAGAGAGGAGGTGAAAGTGCTCACCCAGCCATGCCAGCAGAGACCTGGATCTACAGATGGTGTGGGGAAAGCCCTCCAGAGATTAGGGATCTTTCCCTCAGCAGAAGAAAACTCCTAAAATAATTCTGCTCCCTCTACAAACCTAAAATTTGCTGAATTTACCAGGCTCACCAAAAATCCACTACAGTCCAGCATCCATTCAGAAGCATGCAACTCCTCCAGCCAATTCTTCATTTCTCTTGTGTCACCATCTCATGCACACACTTCACAGTGCTATTGGGAAGAGAAATTCAAGAGACCTACTTCAGTGGCTTACAAGTGCTTATCCCAGGCTATTCCTGCTCTTCAGAAGTCACGCTTCCTCAGCTCCTTATCTCTCCAGCTGGGCTGGAATTCAAGCTGGCTCTGGCAAGCCCCTTGAAACATCAGCTGTGGGCACAAGCAATAGCCCCAGCTGCCTGTGCTCTTACACATGAAAAAACTTTTCTGAATCAACTTTGCTCCTCTGCATGTTATCAGGAAATAGGAATGTTTGTGATTATGTCTGGTAAAAACTTGTGCTGGAGAAATAGTAGTAAGTAGGCAGTCTGGGTTTGTGGCAGATAAGCACAAGGAGTTGTACTGATTAACCAGTGTTTATCCAAGTTATTCCAATTTCTACAGTGAGCAAAATGAAGCTGCAAATCTCTCAAGCCCAAACTTCCTCCAGAGGTTTGTGACTGGTCTGGAAATGCCGCAAACCAAGCCCTGGCTAGAAAAAAAAATCTGTATAAAAATACTCTCACTAACCTCAGACTGTGCAGTTTATAGGAGCATGAATGGAGGTTAGAGGACCCTGGTGTACTAGCACCGGCCCTGTGTAAGGAAATCAGCAGTAGATATTGAGAAAATTAAGAGGAAAGAAGACAGAAAATTGAGCATTTGAACCTTAGTTGACTTAAGGAGTAATGTCAGAAGGTGAAAACCTCAGGCTTGCCAAATTGCTTGGGACATCTGCATCAATATCCCAGCTCTGGTTATATTCAGAACCAGGTGCTCCTAAGGAAGAGGGAAACTGCCCGCTGGGGAACCTGCTTACTAATTTACTTTATTAGCAGTTGTCTGCCAACATTATAACTGTCCCTAAACTCTTGTTTATAAAAATGCATTAATATAATAGTGAATATTCCCATAGCTTTGAGAAGCATCCTATTTTACTCTGAACCTCCCTATCTCCAAGCATCAAATGCAGCATGTGAAGAAGCCATTCCTCTAGATACATTTAAATGTTATGACTCAATTCCACAGTGTATTGGTGCACATCCAGGATGTTCCTGTGTTAGGAGACACAGCAACAGAAGCTCTGTGATGGTCTGGCTTCTACACAGCTCTGATAGTCCTGTCTACTTCTATACCATTCCTAGTTTTTTCATCTCTGCTGTAAAGCAAGTCCCCCTGTTTTCAGTGTCTTCTTGCTCAACATGTTTTCCTAGGCTGTAATCTCACTTCCTGCCTCTAATGACACTGCTGATTCCAGAGCTTCCTTTTGGGACAGTGTCCCCACTGATAGATGCAATAGCGTCGTGCTGTTGACTGGATTATTGTCCATCCTATCCGCAGTGCTGAAAGGAGCTGTCCTGCAGGCTGTGCACATCAAGCAGCCCATTCTTGGCATGGCGTTGGTACTCTCTGCCTGACAGCTTTCCTTTCACTGCAAGGAAACGCTCTTTGGCCTAATGCTTTTCTGTGGGAGCAATGTGAGACAGGAGTATGAGGCCAGTGCAGAAAACATCCTGGTACTGATAGAATCATAAACTAAAAGAACACTTTCTTCTTTGGTTGCTTTGCTGCATTCAGAAATGGTTTGAAGGGTTTGGAGGGGAGCTTGGAGGGGATCCTCACAAAGGGATCACTTTCTCTGTAGCAAGGCTAACTTGTTTTAAGGCCAGCTCTGTAACCCCACAACAGCTTTGGTCAGGAATCTGGGGGGGTATTTTTTGGATGAGACGTGCAACCTTTTGATGTGAATGAGATTATATAAAAAGAAAGATTTCTTACTTTGGCTCAACACATCTCCAGATGGCTCCTGGAATGAGCAATCCAGCTTGAAGGTGCATTTCTAGAAAGGAAAACAATGCACAGCAGTTGTGTGAGATGTACTACTTCCATGTTCCCTTAAAGCAACATAATGTGTGTAGACAAATCCTGTGCCAACAAAGGTTTGATTTTTTATATGTTTGGGAAGGGAATGATGGGCAGATGGATTGATTGTGTGATGTTTGCTGTTCAAACTAGATCTTCACTTTGGACAATGACAAATGTTACTTTTCTTCTCCCCTGTATCCTCCCTCTCTGTATTTCTTTCTTGTTTATTTTTCTGCTTCAGGTATGGGGCATTTTTGAAAACTGAAATACAAACCTGACTCTTTTTATTTAAAACACTTTTTAAAAAGCCCACTCACTTTTTTCTTTCCCTTACCATGAATATTCTTGAAAAAATGGAAGAGAAGAAGAAAACGACAATATTTTTTTACAAAGCCAGTGGTTATTTTTATGAAACATAATTGACTTCTCCCTCCAGATCTCAAGGGATATTTCAGAAACAAAAGCAAAGTAGAGCTGAGGGACTTCTGAAATATTTTCCGATCATTTAGTAAAGGGATAAGCAGGTCCCAGATCACTTCATCTGTTCAACCCCTCTGCGCAAGTCATCCCTGACCTGAACCTCATCAAACATAGGGACCAAGGGTGGGGAGCACAGACCCTGCCAAAGCTGAGTGGTCTCACTTGAAAATCACTGTATAACGTAACCCTTACCTTCTGACCGGCCAGAAATATATGAATAAACAAAATAAAATCATTTGCAAGGGAAGAAGGATTAGTCTTACATCCAAGCAGAATTTTACAGTAAGAAAAATAACAATACTACACTGCAAATTGCCATGCTGAAATCAGGCAGAGGAAAAAAAAAAAAAAAAAAAAGGAGAGAAGAGACTGGGAGCAGCATTTGCGTTCTAGCCCTGGCTCTGAGCTTGCTGTGGATGGTGAAAAACCGGCGAAGGCAGTTCCCAGTCCCTGTAAGGCGGGCGAGGCACACGCTGAGTGAGGGAGGGCAGGGGTCTCCCTGCTGCGGGCACCCGGCCCTTGCCGGCGGCGCAGGGAGCCGGGGAGGGGGTCCCTGCATGGGGGGAGAGGAGAGGAGGGGGCTGCAGAAAATGTTTGTGTCGCCCACCCATTCGCCGTTACCTTTGTCTGGCCCTGCCGGAGGGGAAAGCTGCCCTTGGGCACCGCGGGGACCACAAACGCTTTAAAGTCTGGGTAAAGGTAACCGTGTCACCACCTGCTTGATTTCCCCGGGTTGTAAAACGATACGTAAACAGCGCCGATTATTTCCATCTGCTGGGGCTGCTGGGGGCCGGAGGCCTTTCTGTTCTCTTTACAAGCCCGTGCACTGAGGGAACTCGAATGGCTGGAGAAGTTCTCCGTGAACGGAGGCGTTGCGCTGAGTTATTGCTCATTTTCAAACAGCTCCGTGTCCACTCTCACAAAGACTGCTTTTTTGCCTGAGAAGCTTTTCTGTCAGAAAATGTGGTTTCAAGTGAGAGTAGTATTTGTGGGGAGGAAAAAGGGACCTACCCATCCTGACAGATGTTTTTCAATATTCCAGGGAGATGAAATGAAGCAAAAAGAAAACTTGCCTCCACTTTAGCTGTGGAGCAAAATAAAGTTATTTTGTTTCAAAACATTCATTTGAGATGGAAAAAGCTGCTCTCGCCAGTTTTGCTTTTTTTTTCTCTTTAATCTTGGTTGAGAACGCCTCAAAAATGCTGTTTCCATATCCCTAATTCAATTCGTTCTCTTTAAAATGGTTTAGTGATTTGGTCTGCTCGTTTTGTTCAAACAGGAAGCAAATTGTAAAGCAATTATGTTTCCTGCAACAGAACTGGCCTTCCCCTTGGTCACTGCTCGCAGAAGGACAGAGAGGTGGGTGGCCCAGGCCAAGAAAGTGGCTTGCAGACCCTCCACCTCAAGCTCTGCTGGAGTGCAGCTCTAAGACCTCAGATAGGAAAGCTAAAAAATACAACCTGTGTTTCATCTAAAGGGTTCAAGACAGCCCAGCTCCAAAGGTGTTCATGGTGCTTATCTCTGGCTCCTTTCCACAGCAGGAACCAAACCAAGCTTTAAGCCCAATTCAGTCCTGAGCTTCATTTCAGATCTGTTTGGAGTTGAAAGTTTGGTTTAGACCTGAATCTAATTTGTATCCTCACTGGCTTTATCAGAAACGCCTGCATGTCCCTGCAGCCCCAAGGCAGTCCACTCCTTTCTGGTGCCAGCTAGGAAATCAGACTCAGACCCAGTCCTAGTCAGGGCTTCATGAATGGGCTTGCTGTGTGCAAGAAGGAAAAGGGATCTGGGACCATGGCACCTGACAGGCAGAGGGAAGTAAATGCCTGGAGGATATAGGATGGGCCCTTGGTAAAATAAAGGGGGACTTCTATTACCTTCATTCCTGGATGAATTGACAAAGAACAACTATTGGAAAAGGTGTTGGAGAGGGAAGCAGCTGAGAGCCATGGTGGGGTGGAGGTGAAACAAACTGCAAGAGAATGGAGACATTGCTGGGGCTTCTCTGGACTGGAGCCCAGCCCCAGCAGGGCAGGAACTGCCTTGGGTGAGAGAACTGCACTTGTGGGTAAACGGGGAGATCACCTTGTGAGCCCAGAGGGATTTACCCACGGCACAAAGTAACTCCCAGCCTTGCTTCTGCTCTCTTGCAAGCATGTAATGAAGTCAGGAGGGTCATTGCACAGCTTAGCAGTGCAGGACCTTGGTCTTTTGCTGGACACTGTGCAATGGTGACATTAATGTCTGGTTACACTGGTTACCAGCTGAGATGCTGATGAGAAGTGCTGCCAGTGACACCGGTGACACCCTGCCTTTCACCAGCCATGCACCAGTTTGAATTGCCTGTGCTCCTTACAGCTAAAAATCCATCTGCTTGGTAACCTCTGCCCTTGGGCTATGCACAGCCCTGTGGGAGGCATGACAACATTGTGAGAGGGACTGTGAGGGAGGGGAGAGCAGTCAGACTCCTGGTGCCATCTATCTGCATCTGCATCTGCATCTACATCTGCATCTGCATCTCCATCTCCATCTGCATCACTTACCTGCCTCAGGGAAGAGTGTAGCCTCCTCTACCCCTCTAATACAAAGGCTTGCAAAAATGGAACAAAGGAAAGGAGTAGAAAGCAGCATGGAAAGGTCTCATATGCTGCTTTACTGAGCTGGTTTTGCTAGCTAGTTGCTTTGAGCAGTTTGGATGTCCGTCCTATGCTGTGGGAAAGTCTGTGGCAGATGGAGGAGGCAGTGCTCTGAATTTGTGTTTCACGCCATCCATCAGAAGGAAGCCACTAGATAAGGGTTATTGCTGGGGGTAAAGCCCAAAATATTTGTGCTTCCCATCTCACCTGTGACACTGGATTTTCCAGATGAGGTGAACTCTTAAATAAGTCTGCAGCCTCTTATATGTCCTTATCTGAACCCCTTCCCATCAATCACCAGTTTGAAACCCGTTGCCAAAAGAGGTTTCCAGCATTTTACTTGACTGGTCCTCCAAATGAGTATCAGCCGACCACCAGAGCTGGCTGCTAAAGAAACTGGCTTGTTTTCACCTGCTCCTTCCACAACCAGAATAAAATGAGAAAATGATTGCTCTGAAAGAAGCAGGCAATGAAAACAGATGCAAGGCTGAAGTGCTAACTCCTCTGTCAAGTTAATTGTCTGCCTCTTGCAACTCAGTACAGCTCAGTTTTGAAAGTTCTTATAGAAATCCAATTATGTGTTGGCTGTGGAATTTTTATTGATAAATAACTTACCAGAGCAATGCAAACTGAGGAGAAGGGGGGGTGATGAAGGGGTGTTATTCCTACAGAAAGAGTGGGGCCATGGGGGAAGCTGAAATTCATGATTGATTTTTAGGCTTTCAAAACTACTCCCATGTGAATTTCACAAGCAAACCCTGCACTGGCAATAAGCCATCAGGAATAAAACCGACCCAAGAAAAAGAAAGATATGTGCAGATGCAAGCTTTATGCAGATCTTACAGAGAGAACCTGCTTCCTTGTGCAATGAGTTATTCACTTAACAGGTCTCTAGACACAGGATTTCTTTATGGAGGGCAGAGCTAGGCAAAGTTATTACAGCCTGGTATCTGCCAGCTGGGAGCACTATGGCTCAGTCTTCATATTGTACACTTTTAAAAGTCAGCCCAGCTTCCAAACAGCAGAGCTGAAATCCGAACCTCATTTTAATTCTGAATTTTGCAGTTTAGTTTCAGTGAGGATGCTGAAGTCAGTAGGAGTTGCAGATGCTCTGGCAACATATGCTTATCTCTGGGTCAGCAATGGACTTCTCTAATTGGGGAAGGAAAGAAATTTAACTGGGAAGGAAAAGACAAGGATTTCATCATAGAAAGTATTCAGGCTGCCTAAGAAGAGGAAAAGAAAGAAATCAAAGGACATCGCCAACTAGAAATGAAAAGTAAGCTTAATCCTGGTGCTTTTATAACAAATAAAATGTCACAGAAGATACAGCAATTTTTGTTTCTTTAAAAACAGGTTTTGGGAAGTGAAGCCTTTGGCCAAATTTGTCACCAGGAACTTTCATATCTAGAAAAACTGCATTGGACTGTCTTCTCCTTCCATCTTTGTTTTTCAGTATTTTTTCTCTTTGGCTTATTTACTTTGGCTTTTGCTCCATTTCAGAATAAAGGTTAAATGTACCTTCTGCCTACCTACCCAATACAAGAACCTGTGGACTGGCTGGAGGCTATGGCCACTCTGAATTCATTTCAGAGGCAATAAGCTACATAAAGACCATGGTCCATGGTTCTCTGTGAATATTTATTTCCATTCTCTTTTGTTTCAGCCCTAGGAGACAGGATGTCTTTTTCTGTGATGGAGTAGACTTTGCTGAGACCAATTTGCATGAAATACCTACCAGATTGGATGATCACTGGGAATTGATCCAGATTTGGAGACTCTGCAAATGAATGCTGGAAATTTTTCAAATACATCTAGACTTTTTAGCTGCTTTCCCTTATGGTCTGACTGGTGGGAGCTGAAGAATGACCTCCTTTGCAGGATTTCTGCTTTTCTTCTTTCATATCTGGCTTTCAGACAGAAAATAAGTAGTGCATGAAAATTAGAAGTAAAAAATAACAAGGTTTTCCCAAGTTCAGGGTCTGGATTTAGTGTGAACCATAACTGGGTCATGCCCTGGGCTATTTGCTCCAAGTTTTAGCCTTGAATTCATTTGGTGTTGGGGCAAAGGTCTGGGCCAGCTATGAGCACTGCATTTGCATTTAGTCTAATGACATTCTCCTGGCCTCACTGGCCTCATTAATTCTGAATGTGACATTGTGTCACCCATGAGCTGACATAAACCACGGAAATTCTTAAAAGGGCAGTGACAGAAAAAGAGGGCTTGGATTTCATGTGCTGGTGGGAAACCAAGAGTCACTGTCCATGAACCCCTCCTGGGTCATTCCTAAACCCCCTTTTCCTTTCCTTTAAGAGTCAGGTGAGGAGGAGGGAGGGGTCAGGGCAGAGGTGTGCTGGGCTGTGGGGTTCGGGAGAGGGAAGAGCTCTTGCTTGGATGCCTGTGCAGCCACCCAGCCACAGCTGTCCCACCACAGGGCCTGCCAGGGAGTCACCCAGGCCACCAAGGCTGAGGGAGACCTTGCAGCCACTGCAGCCCTGGAATCCCAGGGGAGTTCTTGTGACTAGCACTCATCTTCTGATGAAACACTTTGATGGATGTTTATTTCTTGCTTTTATGGATTTTTGCCCCTCTCCCAAGGAAGTAATTACTGAAATTCTACTAAAAATACTACTTGCTTTGAAAATTTTTTTCCACAATTTCTTCATGTTGAAGAAGTGAACACTGAGGACTAATCAATCAGGGTCTCCTCTCTCTGCTATTTATCCTTTTCCACTGGCTTCTTTCTTAAACACAATTATCAGAAGAAAAAATTATTGAGATGGATTTTACTAATCAAAAATTGCCTGGAAGAACAAAAGCAAAACATTAAGGACTGGTTTTTTTTGCATTTCAAAGTCACACACATCATTTTCATACCTTGCTTAGCTGAGTCCCAACAGAATTGGCATCTGTTTGAAACACTCAGATGCTTTAGCATTCTTTCGTTAAGGCATTTCTCCTCCTAATGCCTTTGTGAGGTGAGGACATGCTGTTATCCATGTTTTACCCCGCAGGTAAGGAGAAGGCCTGCAGGAGGGCCCTGGGGGGCATCCTGAGGAGCAGCAGTAGCTGTGGCGTGAGTGTGCCGGAGCTGGCACTGCCAGCTGACCCCATCACACCACGCGCTATAAACTCCGCTGGCAGAGGGCAGCAGCTGGCAGTGAGCACAGTCCCCCAGCCCTCAGGGTCACTCTGCAAGCAAGATGCTATCCATCAGGCCAGGCCAGGGCCAGGACTTACTGCTGCAGTATCTCACAAAAGTCTGTTCCCCCCTAACCCTAACCGGGAGCACTGGTTATACCTCTGTCAGAGTGCTTTGGGTTGCACAGGCCATGGAGCTCCTCACAGCAATGGGAGGCTCAGGGCTTTATCACTCTCTGATCCTTGAGTGCAGATGTGTTTAAGCAATAAGCATCCTCCTTCCAGAGAGGGGTTGTATTTCTGAGCATCAGGGGAAGCAGAGAGCCTATCACAGCTCATACATCTTCTCTGGTCCTGGAGGCGAGTTGAAGGCATTCATATGAGGGTATTTGTTCCTCTGGTTTGTAATGATTCCTGACAGCCCAGCAGTGAAATACTTTCCAGAGTGGAGTACAGATGTGGGGTGATGTGGATCTAATTTCTCACATAGTCTCAGTCGTGTAAATATGTGGATTGAAATACGCAGGGTGATGAAGAGCAGATTACCCAAATAGAAGGCTTGTAAGAGGTTTGCCCATGAGGAAAGCAAGTCTAATAAAAGTGATAGACAGAACAAAGCTGGCTACACATCAGCAACAGGCAAGGCAATGCTCACCTCTACCCCTGTAGAGTATCTTTTGTTCTTTCTGGATGAACCACCTCTTCAGAGGCATGTAAAACCCCTCAGACCCACGCGAAGGTATTTGGGCTGTTCCGGGTTACAGCAGCTGAGCACCTGGCCATTATCCTACTCACAAGTGAAAGGATCTGCTGTGAACAGCCATTCCTGAAGACACACTCTGCCCCTAGCCTGACACCCAGATTAGAGCAGAGATACTAAAAAGTCTTCAGCCTCAGTAACAATCATTTGAGGAAACTGAGGAGGTTGGTGGTGAAGGGACACATAGAACACAGGAGGAGCAAAGTGATCCAGTCTTGATAAACAGTAAGTGGTGAGAACAGGAATAGGATATTGACTGAGTATGGATGGAAAGTAACTGAAAAGAGACTGAGGTTTTGGCAGTTGATTTAGGAAACATAGGGAAGGGATGAGATAATTGATTTGGACTGAAGTGAACTGTAATAGAACAGTAAAAAAAAAAATCATTACAGAACCATTTGTTTTTTCTCAAATTATCTTACTGTTTCAATTACCTTTTAGACAAGACTCCATTAGAAAGAAAAAGGAAAGTATTTTAATTTTAAAATGGCAATCTGAAGTGCTGAAGTACTTTTGAAATTTGCTTTGTTTTTTTTCATCACACACTTGGATTCAGTCAAGTGTGTAGATAATTTCAATCCCCTGTGCTTTAATAGTGTTTATTGAAAAAAAGACAATTGACACCCTGCTGGACTGAGGGACAGATGCTGTTGCCAACACATACTTACCCGAGAGGAGAAGAAATTACAGACACTGGCTGGGAGTGACACAGCAGAGCCCTGGCACATGCCCCAGCCCAACTGCAGTATCTATAGATACAGAGCAGGTTTGCACGAGCGTATCACACTCTACAACTCTCTCTACAGCTCCTCTCTTCCTTTCTCTGCATGCCAGTCTACAGTCCAAAATGCTGGGGACATTAAGGGTCTTTATATCAACTTTGTCAGACCTGTAGTAGAGGAAGGATAAAGGAATGATAGAAAAAGCTGAAAAAAATTGCTGTTTAGCACATGTGCAGGGCAGACCAGAACTGGAAATTGAATATAGCCTGAGAACATCTCTTTGGCCTGGCTGTACTAGGTTGTGCCTGAATCTAATTCCTCTGCGTGAAATTCATGAGGATGATTAGATTAACCTGAGAAACAACAGCTGAATGCACTTTAGCCAAAATATTGCAATAGCTCAGTAGTTCTCCCCTCACACAAAGTTCTGCAAGTAGATGGTGCTTGCTCCTTATACACATGTAAACTGTCTCAGAGCATAATTAGTCCATTTGCTAGCAGCTGTGCATATGGGTTTGTAAAATAATGGCCTCCTACAGCATCTGTTTACGTCTAAGCTAAGTGAAAAAAATGCAGATAACACAATATTTCAAATGCCTGATCAGCTAGAGCCTGAGAAATGCAGTCTCCCCCAGGTAACTCTGGCATTTTCTACAGTTTCATGCATCACGGTGAGGAAAAACAGTGATGGACAGTGAGAAATCAATTATGGAGCCCTTTTCAGCAATGGGGACCTGTTTGCTGTTGGCTGACATGATGCTCTCTGCCTGTTCTGCAGCAAAACCTGGTGGTTTTCTGCAGTTCCCCAGACCTGCTGTATTGAATCCAGTCCCAGGTAGTCTCCCCATCCCAGTCTGAAGAGTAATTTCTGGCCTTGATGCAATGTCTCTCAAGAAAGAAAACTATGTGAGGCACTGAATGACTGGCGTGAATGAGGAATGACTGACAATTCCAAGCAAGCCATTTCACTTCAGTTTTCCCAAAGGGAAGATGCTGCCAAAACCAGTTTCCTCAAAAGGCTTTGATCTTCACACATCTTCAATTTTCCAATGAGAAAACCCTTTCATTTCCAGCAGACTCTGCCTGGGTGTTTGCAGTGTCCTCTATGCTCCCACTGGAAGGGCTCATATACTTCTCATGTGTCCCTTATAAGGACTAAACTATCTCAAATTCTTTGCAGTGCTGTTTCTTGGCTAGTATTATGGGTAGCACCAGGTAAGGGTGATTTACACGCCAAGCTCAATAACAGATTTAATAAAATTCCCTATGCTTTCTAGCTGGAACACCCGGGGTGTGATTTTATTGGCCTATTAGGTTGCTGGCTGCCTTTTACACACATCTTTTATACACATGTAAAATGGGTTATATGTCATATATACATACAAATGTACATATACAAGCACATTTATGTATGTATCAATACACCTATGACTTCTATACACACACTTCACTTAAGAAAAGTGTTCAGCATAATTATAGCTTCCTGTTTCTTTACAACTGAGTGGGCAGTGAGCATTGAATTGTGCAATGGCCCCTGCTAAAATTTATGTATGCAAATTTCAGAGCAATAAACTCAGAATTACTTCTTTATTTGGTTCGTTTTCCTAATGTTCATAGTGGTTGGCTGAGTCAAGAACAAACTGAACTGAAGCTACAGGGCTACTTGAAAACCAATGTGCCAAAGGAAAAATCAGTTCCTGTACTATTTGCAGCCTGCTCAGTTCCCTGCTCTCCCTGCCCCGTCCCATCATCTCCCACTCCTGGTGCAGCACCTGCTGACTGCTGCCCCTGCTCTGCCCCTGCCAGGGCTGCTGTGGTTGCTGCTGCATGGGCTGTGACTATGCAGAAGGAGAGATGGAAGGGGAGTTCTGGGTGTCTCTCCATCCCAGCTTGGGTGTTTGGATGGAGATGCTTGTTGCAAGAAACCAACACTTGATTCTGTGCTGAAATGGGAGCAGAGACCTGGGCATGACCCAGGGCAACCACCAGCACCTGGAAATTGGATGCAAGTCTTTATTTCATATCTACAATGCTGCTCTCCTTGGGCTGCTGTGTCCTTTGCTCTGCAGAGTTTAGTTCAGGCACCCTGAAGGGACGCTTGCACTTGTGAAAACAAAGAGAAGGGCTGGTCTCCATTTCTGTTCCCAGGACCCAGTCCTCTGGCTCTCATTTGCCCACTGGTTTGTGTCTTAGCCCACCCTTTCTGGCATGGCAGCACTTGCAGGCAGGTGATATTACAAATTAATTTTAGCACAACTGGGCATATTGCAATGTTGTTCATTCTCTTCTGCTTGAGGGCGGGGGGGNGAGAAGCCATAGGAAACATCCCCTGGATTTCAGTGAATAGGAGATGGGCTGTCCTCAGCTAATGGTTTGTGCTGTGTTAGTTCCTGTCTCATATCATACTTAACAGCCTCTCTATAACATGAGCATTTGGATAGTTCTTCAAAGGGAATGAGAGGTGGTGTTCCAGCCCACTGGAAATACATAAAAGGAGATTTTAAGAGCTTAATATCAGTGTGGTGACTCAGCAAAGCAAGGAGTCTGATCAGCTTACCTTGCCTTCCAACCATCTGAGCTGACTGTCTCTCCTGAGGCATCTCAGGTTTGCAAGCATCACCTCTCGGTGGCAGGGGAGGTCCAGAAGGAGCTGATGGGTAAATCTCCCACGGGAAATGTCACTGAGAGCATGGCTGAAAACTGACTTGCCTGAAGCAGAGTGGTTTGGGCTCTACCAAAGGGGCCTTTGGTGATTTATGCCTGCAGAACTGTAAGGAAATGGAAGAAACCTTTCCCAGACAACCCTGGAGGCTCCTACCTGCTTCTGGGGCAGCTTCCAGGAGAAGACATCTCTGAGGGAGCACAGGCTTCCATTGCCCTGCAGCACTGTGGAGTGCTGGTCACTGGACGAGTCACCCAGCACTTCATTTCTGTAGGAGTTTTCCTAAATTACTTCCTCAAACAGTTCTTTAGAGTGATTTGCTTATGGAAGTTTGGACAATGTATTAGAAAAGGAGAACCCATCTTCCCTAGAAACTCGTGTGAGCAGAGCAACTAAGGTTAATTAGAAGTGGTAAAACAGTTCAGAGAGATATTTAGGATCTGATCTGGCAGTCTGCTGAAGATTCAGGCTCTGAAAGAAACAGGGTGAGAGCAGACTGTTCTTACCCATCCCACCTGGTTTGTTGGCATTCACCTAAGCAAATCCCATCTTCTCTGAAATGAGAGTTTTCCTCACCTGCAATCTACCAACACCTACATAGAAATGCCTCTTTTCTATAGCAAAACTCTCCCTCATAAATAAATAAAGAACCAAAACAAACAAACAAAGCAGCGGAAAAAAACAAACACCAAAGCCACACAACCTGACACCTCAGAATCATCCTGCTCTGGGATACTTTGCTGCACAATCTGCTGAGAATGATTCAGTGCCAAGAACCGTTCCCAGTGCTGTGGAGAAGGGTGATGACACCCATCCACCCTGGAGATCAGGCACATCTCAGTGCTTGAGAAACAGCAAACCTTTCATTTTTAATGGTTTGTTTAGTTACTCATCGTGGTGAACTAATGTGGGCTTTGTCTCATCAGCCTTCTCTGCATTTTTCCCTGCAGGTCACAAAGGTTGCTCCTCTGTGGAAGGACACTTGCCAAAGTCCGAGCAACTGGGACTGCAGGATGAAAGCTACTAATAATCTAACTTAATTCCTCTGAAGGCAAGTGTTCAAAGAGTTAGGATCCACAGGTCCTAAGTAAGTAAAACAAAGTGATGAAAAGTCCAGGGGGAGGATACTTGGCAAAGTTCTAGTCTTGGTTATAGAGCATAATCCAAAATAAGTCCACAGGCTTTGTTCTCCATGTCATTAAATCCACATACCTGAAACTATTTAGGCCATTTTTTTAGCCTTTTTTTTCTAGATGGACAAAAAGACTAGCAGGCACTTGGACCTGATTTTGCTTTTATAGAGCCTGGTGTGTAAGATGAGAAAACATACAATTGTGCTAGAGATAAACTCTCTGTGTCAGAAAACACCAAGGATTAGATCCATTTCTTATACAGATATAGTGCTTTCAAAGCAGTTTTACAGATACAGCAATTTCAGGAGGCAGGTAAAATAAAAGAATATACTTTTCTCTGTTTGGAATAAAATTGCATTAAAAACTATTTCTTCAACTTGTAATGAAATGGGAAACCCCCACCCATGGGTGACCCGCTTGCCCATCCTGCACAGAATGTGGGTCCTGACTTTACAGACCAATAAGGACTAGAGGTCACGGATATACTGTGCACATCTGAACATGGGCTCCTTCCCCACCGGAAATCAAAAGACATCTCCACTGTTTTTTGCCTGTAGATGTTCTTCCTTATATTAAGATGGACAAGATTTGTAATCTTAGGTTTTGCCCTTTTCCTCTGATTAATATCTCTCCACTCTTTCAATTCACTCACCCCAAATGTGATGGTAGAAGAACATCTCATCCTTCCCCTATTTTCCTGACTCTCCTACCTTAGTTTCTGATGTTGCCAAGGCAGTGCACAGCTGCCAAAATGGTGAGAGATAGACACACAGAGAGAAAGGGGGAGTCTGGAGGGGGGAGGGGGAGGCAAGGGAAAAAAAGCTGCAGAAGTTTAATACGAAACAGGCATAATGACAAAAAATACCACATTTAGAGATTGATAACTTGAGCCTAATTCAAACCCATCGCAGAACAGCCCCTGAAGGGAAATGTACATGAAAGGCTCACCCAGGTTGGCTGCTGCACATATAGCTTTCCATGGTTTTCAGGCACAGCACCGTTTTGGGGCACTCTCATACCTTCACCTTCTAACCACCAAGACTCCCTGCTGTTAGGGACAGATTCCAGCAGCACCGCAGGGATCCCTCAGAGTTTTACTATGGCTGCAGGGAAAAACTGGTCTTCTGTTCCCCTAAAATTACTCTCTCCCAAACCATGGCTGCTACAAGTGATCAGAAAAATAAATAATTTTTCCTGAGTACTGCTGATGTTCTGCCATTTGTTTCCATTACTAATTGACTCAGGGGAAGTCCGTCATCATAACTTCTTGCAGGAAGACTATTTCCACAAAAATTATTTGATTTGGGAATACATTTAATTTCTAGAAGATAAAAACATCTACTTTTGATGTTGCATTGCTCTATTACATTATTAGATCATATTTGAAATAGTGAAGTCAAAACAAGACATTCTACCTCATCAGAACTATAGGTTTCAATATTATGAAAATGAAACCACTGAGAACTGTTGAGAGAAAATGAAAAAGTTACCTCAGAGCACTTGGACTTTCCCACTGAAGTTTAACCAATGTGGCCATGTTCCAAACTGAATGTTTGGATTCCAAGAAAAGCAGCCTGACAAAAAGAAATTGTATCCAGATCTGTTTGTGAGACAGCAGGCAAGAATAATCCTTCCTCTTCTCTCTCTGCTACCTGCCCTCCTGCGGGGTGGTGGCATTGCTGCTTGAGATGAGCCTGTGCAGACCCCCAGAAACAGCCCATGTAGGTGCTGTGGGGCACAGGTGGAGGAGTGGGACAGGCACCAGGAGTGATTTGATCATGTGAAATACGTACTTCACATGAAAGCTGGGAAGCCCTCCAAGGGAAGGGAGGCATTTGAGAGTAAGAGGAAGAAATAATGCTGGCAAGATTTGGCATTGTCTATCTGCTGATCAGTAGCAGAGAAGGATTCCCCAGCTGAGTCAAATATGCTGAAGAGTATAAACAAAACAATAAACAGCAGATAGCTGATAACTTCTCAGAAAATTTAGAAGCAATTGAGAATTTTCTTCTGGAGCATTCATGCAATTAAAAGTAATTTTCATGAAATTTAAGTTTCTCAGAGAAAGTTTGCAGAAATTTGTATACTATCTGTTGGGCATCAAATCACAATAGAAAGATATCAGATTGAATTTACCTACTCCCAGACTCTGCTTCATGCCCTCAGTATCTTTTATGAGCTTGGTGCTGTGGAGAAATTATAAACCCCTTGAAACATCTCTGGCTGACATGTTCCAATAAGTCACGGATTGGCCATGAAGAAGTGCAGTATAGGAGATGTAGGCTAGCCTAGGGAAGCCAAGGTTGGGTGGATTGCTGGAACTCCAGCTCCTATCAGTCACTGTGACATGTATGCAAAGCCAACTCTCTGTCAATTTGAGCAGAACAAATTATTTTGTCATTTCCTGAGAGAATCCTTTCCAAACTGTCCATTCCACTAGCAAACATGATATTCAGACTTTTTTTGTTCTGCTTTGGAATACTAACAAATGTGAGAGTATGGGGAACATCTCACTCTTTCTTCTGGGTGAAACTCTAGTTCTGAGGCAGCTCTGGGCACTGGGCAGCACATACCTGTGTACACCATGGGAGCCACATGCCTCAAGCCCAGTGCCCTGCTCCATATGCCTCTCTCTGGCAGTGATTTCCATGGAGGGATGATCTCTTTGAGGGTTTCAAAGAGAGGCAGAAATGGAGTGGAAATGTGCTGTCTACCTCTGTGCTCTGTGAAGATTTTCTGAGGAGTACACAGGTTGTTCATTGCAGTCAACTCCCCTTTATGCATTGACATTAAGGAAAACCAGACATAAGAGATATTCATATTCACACACGAGTGAGTGTGGCTTTTGTGCCTTGTCTCCCAAGCCAGCTAGATTGCTGAAGGCCAGATGGCAATGTGAGATACACTGCTGTAAATCATGAGCCTTTCACCAGCCCCACAGTGCAGAGTGAGCAGAATCAGACCCTCCCACCCAAGACTCAGTATTGCTGGCGATGTAGCTGGGGACTTCCATTTGTTTGCAATTAGGTGCTGGCACTGGGAAAGCCCTGAAGTCACCATGGTCTCTGGGCAACAGATAAAGCTTTTGTTTTTGCACATACAAAAGGCAGAGCAGGCCAAACCAATGCAGAATGCGTGAGAGATGGGAAACCTGATGAAAGGCCATAAAGAATGTCCAAAGTCAGCAACTAATAACATGGCAGCAGGAAAGAGAAATATTAAAGTAGTTAGAAATGGGGAAGGAGGGTGGGCAAGAGAAGGGAGAGGACGGGAGGAGCCAGTATGGCTGGGTGCCCAAAGCAGTGATACACGGGGTGAGTGCTGCTAGGACACACATGGGAACAAGGCACAAAGTCGAGACTGTGGGGAGTGAGCTGCACAGCTCAGAGCTGCTCATCTCCTGCCTGCAGAGCATCCCTCTCCGGACTTTATTCAGTAACTGAATGACTAGGAAGCTTTGTTTCTCCATGTCACTTCTCCATTATCTTTTACAATGCTCCACCCCTCCAAGGAACTGAAAAACTTTCTGTTAACCAAATCTTGAATATGTTGAAAGTAGGGAATGTGAAATTAGAGTGTAGTTCTTTACTTGCCTGACAAGCCATCCAACATCTGGTGTGATGCTTCTCCAACACCCAACGAAGAGATAGAGCCTTGCATTCCTTGCAAAATATATGCTTGATTAAGAGCCTGGCTGACCAGATCTTCGACCATGAAATCTATCAGGTAGGGACTGTCTTTATCTTCTGTATTTGTGCAACTGCTGCATAATAGGACCTTGTCAGAATTAAAATAATGATGGACTGAAAGAAAATCAGACTGGGAGATGACATGCAAGGGTAGGAGTTTTCAGGCTTGTACAAGACATACATTCTGGAAATGCCCTGGAATCTCCCTCCCCGATTCTTAGCAAGACCAGATGTCTGCTCCAGAGGTCCCAGGGGGTGGAGAGGACGGTACCAACCCCTCAGTAACTGGGTTGGGGTAGACTGCTCTACAGGCATTAATGCCAGTAGGAGAATTGTTGGAACAACCAGGCTGCAGAAAGCACTGGAAGTTACCATGAGCACCTTAATTTTGAATATGGACACTTAGCATGAATGGTAGTCATCCAGCTGCTTTTATGGTTATAGATCTGGCACAGACAGTTGGATTCCTATTTGCATTCATAGTATTTATATTTTGAAAGAAAGACATATTTCCTCTCTTTTTTCTCTTTTTCCACATATTTTGTGTAGAACTATTTTGTTAGTACTCTGCCCTGTAGAAAGGCTTTAATTTAGAAAAGATGCACTAGGCTATGTAATGGGGCTTGGCATTTGCTTCTTTAAGTAGTCTACCCTTCTGTAGGAATAGAATAGTCTGCAGTGTTTTAAGTCTGTCTCTCTGGTGCTCAGAGGCAAAATAGATAGAGTGTGCTAGATATTAAACTTGTATTATCTGTTTGTGTTGCTGTAGTACTGTGTGGAAGGACTTGGCGATCTGGGTTTTGTTACACACTCTGAAACACATCCAGAAAGTCCTTTCTTCAGATTTGCTGCTTTATAGGCAACGTACAAACATGTTTCACCACAGCCAAAATCTTGCAGGCATGGCAATAAATCACACAGCACGCTAGGCAGCTGGAACTGATTGTGGATCTTTGGGGTGGAAGAATCACACATATTTTGGAGATTCCAATGAGCTACAGCAGCATTTTAAACCTCTGTCCTTCTGTTCTTAGGTTGTGCTCTTCCACCTCTCAGCAGACTGGGCTGGATTTCACCTTCTGTTCCAGCCACGGTGGTCTGACTTGGGTCTGCTGAAAGCCTAAAGCAGCATGTTGGTTCTGCCAGCTCACAAAGCTGGTGTGTCCAGGTTTGCCTGTCTGGGTGCTGGTAGGGGGAAGGCAGCACTCACAGGTCACCATTTTTCCTTGGCAGCATTGCGAGGAATGGCTGGCTGTAGGAAGAGCTGGGAGCCATCTGAGCAGAGGATGTGCTGATGAGCCAAAGGGTGTTGCTGGTGCAGGCAGGGAAGACAGACTGGATTTCACAGTTAGGAATGAGCCCAAGAGTATAGAAGACAAACAGCTCCACAGCAGCAGTCATGCAGCTCCTCTCCAAAAGGACCCTGGATCCTGCTCTGGTACAGTGACTGCAAAGGACCGAACAGATATGTCCTTCCACCTCTTGCAGAGACTAGAAATGGATGGCTGGCTCTAGCCAGAGAGCACTAACAATGATGAAAAAGCAGGAGGAAGGTGCCGAGAATGGCTTTAAATCACCAAGGTTTTTTCCTTCAGCTGGGAAAGAGGAAAGTCCCTAAAAGAGCCATAGGAGAGAAGGAAGGACAAATAAGGGTAAGAGGCAAAAAGGACAAAGACAGAAACTCAGGAAACTCCTACAAGAAAGATCACCAATGTGATCCAGAGAGCACCTATGTGAGCAAACCTTTCCTCCCAAAGTCGGGGGGTGCATGGACCCAGGACAGGGCTGCAGACTTCTCTCACTGCCATGCCTCTGCCCCTGCAGCTGGAGGGCAACCTTCATGACCAGAAATAGAAACCTCTTGCCCCAGATCTGTCTCCTGTGTAACAGCTGGAGTCATCCTCTGCCTTGGTCCAAGGAGATGGGATGGCTGATGGTATGCAGATGTTATTAGTAACACAGGCTGAGGAATGCTCCCCTGGAACTGGTGCTTTCTGCATACAGATTTCTGAGGCCAGGGGGATCTTCAGCTCATGTCTGACCCTACTGGTAACAGAGGCAAGAGATCTTCACCCCACGTCCCCTGAAAGCCCGGCAAGGTAGGTATGCCTAACAAACAATGGCCTTCAGCTCTGCTAGGAAGGCATAGGAAGGATTAGGGCTTTCCTTCCCCCTCTCTGGGGGAACGTGTTCCAAAGGCTAATCAAGTCCACACTTAAAAATCTGTTTTCAGTTTGAATTTCTCTGGCTTCAGCTTCTAGACCTTGGGGGTTTTGTTTTTATTTTTTTTTCATTTTGCCTTTGCTAGCCTCAATGCTCCATATTTGTTTTGTCTGAAAGACTCTTGGGACAACTTGAGAGCAAGTAGCTTTTTAAAACAGGGAAATGCTCACTAGAAGTTAGGAGCGACCCTTATCATGTAGCATCCACGGCAACATCCTCAGTGGTAACATCCTTAGTGCTCCTGGGAAGCAGAGCCATTTACCATGCTGTCCTCTGACCTATACCATGCCAGGACCTAATCAATCCAGCCCATAATCAGTGTCAGGATGGCTGAGGCCCTGAATGCAGCTAACTTCCGTCAGCTTGCTAATATTGGAAAGCTGCCTGTGAAGGGAGCCAGATGTGCTAATAAGGTGGGCTCACCTCCAGTTCCTAGGCAGTTCACAGACACATTGCCATGATGCTTTGCCGGGGAAGTAAGAACCAAAACTTTTAACATTTGAGAGAAAAGAGCTGATGAAAGGTACAGCAAAGTGCTCCACTGAACATGGGGCCTATGCTTAATATGTAATTTTGTAACTAATTACTTCCAATGCATTTCACAGTGGCCTGAGAATCTCTCACTAACCATCTGCACTCACAATTACCTGCTAGTTTTCAATAAATCTCTCAGTAAATAATTGATGGATTTGCAAAGGGGTCATCAGTCATCTGAGTTTCCTTTTCCCCTTTTTTGCATGCCTTTTGCCTTGCATCAATTTGGCCAAGAAATATTTATTAAGAAGCTCAAAAAAGCTCAAGCACTGTTTCACTGTTTTATTGACGTCCCCCTGGACTTTGCTCCAGCCAGAGCAGTGCTGGAATTCACCTCTGTTGCAGTGTGTACAGAGGACTGGCACGCTGAGCAGGGCAGTGTGGAGGGGCAGGGTGACCTCAGGAAACAGTTCTCCCTTGCCATGAGAACTTGTAGATGGAGAGATGCACTGACCAAAGACCAGGTTTCAACTCGTTGTTTTGAAATCCACAGCGTTATCCCTACAACATCAAGATAGGATTATACCTGCAAGTTCTCAGGTGAGTTCTACAAGCCTCTAATTTTTTTTTTTTTTGTCCATCTCCGGACTGATTATTGACTCTCCTATGCCCTGGGAAAAGCAGCCCCAAGGACAGTGTTGTTCACATCTGGTCTTTTGTCAAATGCATCCCGTTACCCCTCAGAGAAAGCTTTCCAGAGAAACCTTCATCCCCTCCTTAGCACAGATGATGATGGTGTCTCTGTTGCTGGAACAAAACCAGCTTACAGCTCTCAGTTCCTATAAAAGTCAAACTTCTGTAGGAGACAAGTTTAGGGAGGAGTAAAAAAAAAAAGTTTGGGTTTCTGTTTTGGGAACAAATGGGAAAGGGTTTCCTTTTGAAAATGGCACATTCCAATCTGCTAAACTGCTGCTCCCTGCAGAACAAGGGCCCTTTACCTCAGGTTCCCTGCAGAGAATCTGGGCACTGGGGCTGTATGGAAGCATCCTCGAAACCGGACACAAACTACATCTGAATGCTTTTTCTGAGTGGAGATTGTAGCTGTTCATTTGTGAGGAGAAAAAAAAATATAGAATTAAGCAAAAACTTTATTCAGATGTACATTTTTATTAAGAAAATTTTAAGTGCATACACATTTATGTGAGAAATTACAACAATATAAAAGTGTTTATTTTCAAAATTTTCAATGAAAGGAGTAATTTCAAAAGCATAATATAACTCCTCCATAAAAGCTGCCTTACAGGAACACAAATACAAAACCCTTTTCACATTATTTGGGAAGATACTTCTTTTTACTTAATAAAAATATAAAGTACAGTATTTACCACATTCTGACAACACAGAGTTCTTAAGGAATGGAAGATGGGAGGTTCATGCAGCCCTTTAATCATGACACGTTTTCTTCTCTGTGGCAACCAAAGTTTCACGTTTTCAGACAAGGATTATCTTAGTGGGATATTGATAAACAAAAAGTAACCAAATTTTAGGTGATGAGTTCACAAAAAACCTTGACTGCTATAAATCACACGACTCAAAACAAGTTGCCAGAGAAAAGGAGGTTAATAAAGGGAAAATGGCAATAAAATCTTCTATAGGAACTGCATCTTCAACAAAATGTGTATGTATATTTAAGTTTGAAAAAAGCTTTCATTGCAAAATAAACAGCCACCTTTGCTTGAACACCTTCATCAAAAATACATCAGTCACCCTTCATTTCATTCTTCCTCAGGCAGAATTCAGATAAGATATTCATACATAAAAGTATAAAGCCAGTATAAATAAAAAATTGACACAGCAATAAATACCATCTATTCTTAAAATTGGGATTTGACAGCTGCACATTGAAAATACCCACATGATGATTTCACATTCATGGAAGCTGCTTTTTCAGCATGGTTCAGTGTTACTCTTTTCCCTCCTCTTCACATGTGGTCCCTACCTCACTCCCATCTCCTCACACTTCCTCCCCTGACTCTGTCTTTGGTCAGCAGTTAAAGGCAGAAGGGAAAACCAAGTGCTCTCCCCAAGAGAGATGCTGCCAATGCTGCTTCTCTGCCTGCTCTGGTCGTGGCATGAACGGGACAAACATGGGGCAGCCCAGTGACTGATCCCTCTGGTGCAAAGGGCATGGCTGCTCTCCCCAGTGCATCCTGCAAATAACCTCAGACTAACAGCAAAGCTTCCCACTCAAGGTTGAATTTTGGTCCAAAGCAAGAGAAAGCTTTTAAAGGGTTCTCACTTAAGTCTCCAGCCAGGTCTGTGTCAGCTTTGCATTCACATTGTGCTCAACCTCACCAAGGTGAGAGAGGGTCAAGGTGCTGGCCCCTGAGGGGTCTCAGATACATGAGAAGTGAAGCATCACCAGCACAGAGGTGTCAGGGCCCAGTCTCTGTGTGGGTTGTGGCAGACAGCCCCCAAAGCACCCAGACAAACACCTGGCTGTAAATGGTCCCCTGCCTTGGATGGAGTGCACTTTCCACCTGCTGCTACTCATACATTTCTCCCAGGAGCAAGTGCCCTTGCCCTTGCATAGCCTACCCCTGCAGCCCCTGGAGGAGGAGGCTGACAGGAGATCCCTTTCCTGCAGTACCTCCACCACCTGGTTGTACCACGCAGAGCCGGGTCCCTGGGTTTGGCCGGGGGGCTTCAGCACTGCCCATCTCAGTGCTCCTGTCAGAGCAGTGTTTGCCCAGGCTGTGACGTGGGCCTGGCATGTTCCCAGGGGCCTGTCCCTGCTGGTGCTGACGCTGACCCCAGGCACACTCCCTGTTAATGAGGACTGCAGCAGAGCACTGGAAAGGCTGTGCGGTCACATCTACCCACCCCACCTTCTCACCAGAATGCCAGTGTTTCCCCTGGAAACAAAATGGTCATGACCCCTATCATCATGAGCAAGGCAAGCTGCTGAATCAAAATCAGAGGATAATTTAATTCTCCATTTACTGCAATGGGAATCAATCAGACCTCGGGATGCCCTTAGATGGTAATGTATGAAGAATGCACTTTCCTGGGTGACTTTTTCTGCAGTCATTCTTGACTTGGACACTCGCATGTCCACCTCTAGCAAGCCACGGGCAAATGCAGGTGCAGGTGTGAGACAGGAAATGGAATCTCGGATACCAAATACAGTCCAGGGAACATAGAAGAAACTCTGGTTTTCTCATAAAATTTCTTTCTTTCCTCCCCCTTCCAGGAGAGGATCTGATCCTACTAATACTAAATCAAAACTCGAATTATCATCAAGTACAGTGGTACCAGACCTTTCAAAACAGAGACACAATATACTTAAAGCACCAGGCTGGTAATGATAACAAGAGAAGGAATGTCAAAATCACGAACACAAATATTTTAGGCACAGCAGTTTGTTTCTGCTTTAAAGCAAATGAGGTGAGGTGTTCTCAGCTGAAGGCCTCTCTGCAATAGCTGTTTTGCAGAAAGGAAAAGATAAGATTTTCACCTGAATCACATGGAAATATTGTAGTCCCTGGATAGCCAAAGTGCCTCTTTGGCACTAAAGATGCCTCCCACAAAAAGGAATGTGAAACACCCCTCTCAGTGTTCCTGACACAGGCTGCAGGGAAGAGGGAAGATTTCTTTTGAATCAACCAGCTCAAAAAAGACAATCCTACAACATTTTTTTGTTTACAATACAAACACAGATACATACAAACACAAGCATTGTGCTGAACAAATGCGCTTCCCCCAGATCTCAGTGCACAGCATGACATGATTATTGCAGTGCTGCAGATGTCTTTCCATACTATATAGCAGATATTGTGTATACAGGAAGGAATAAGGAGAAAGAAACTTCTGGCTTAGAGAGGGGATTGGTGCAAGGAGTGGTGCCTGTTCCAGGCTGTGCTTTGCAAAAGGAATTCCAGAGGCTGTCCTGTTTACCAGCAAACCCATGATGGCTGGTGAGCTTGTGACTGTTGGCCTTCATTTCCACAACTCTCCTTACAGAAACTGCACAGACCCTCTCTTGCCCCAGGCATCTCTTTTCTCCAAGATGTGGCCAGATATCCTCTTCTGGGTCTCTCCGGAGCAGTCAGGGATGTGACTGCCCTCTGGCAGGTATGACTGCTAGTAGCTGAGCATCTTGGTGAAGGGTGAATGAATCTCAGCCTACTTCAGTGCAAAGCCAAATGGGCAAGCTGAAGTCACCTCCTGTGGATGGGTGGGAGGAGATCCCTGGTGCATGGCAGCATATCTGACTCCTCCAGAAACTTGCAACATGATTGTGTGGTTAGAGCTTTAATAACCCATTCCTTTTTTTTTGCCAAATTTATCATCAGAAACACAGGAACATAGGAAACGCCAGATGACATCAGAATTGTGTTGTGGCTCCTAACACACACAACTGCTACAAACCAAGTATTAGCACCTTGCAATACCAGATGTGCATTGATCCAGCTGCTCACAGCTGTCAGCAAGGTTTCTGATCTTCGGAGAAGGGCTTTAGCCCTGAGTTTAGCCCTGTAGCCCTGAGATCAATCACTCACCTAAAATATCTGTAAATGCCAGTCAGGATAATGTTGTTCACTGTCATCAGTCTGATGTTTTTGAGCCTTCCTATGTTCTTGGCCTCTATGACTTCTGGAGGCAAGGAGTTCCATCACTACTTACACAACATCATTGCACTGTACAATTCATGTCCTTCTAGGTTTAAATTCCAGGAGACTCGCATGAACCAAAAGAAAGTTAAATAAAGCAGGACCTCTACACAACAAAGGAAATAAAATATTATATAACAGGGTTAGTTTAAATTGGTATCTGCCCCCAGTGCTAGGTAATAAACCAACCTGTATAAATTCATTTTTTTCTCAAATAGTTATATCTTACTATATAAAAATAGCACTGTGAAAGCAAGCTAATTTGTGCAAGGGGAAAAAACCAAACAAACCCCGCCAAAAATAACCGAGAAAAAAACCTTTGGAAAAGCGTGAAGCGTTGCTTTTGTGCTGCATGTTAGCAGTGAAATGTATTCATTCCCTAATACTGGTTATCTGCTCTCTGGGTCCTACAGTAAGAAATCCTGTAGACGGCTTACAATGCTTGCCTCTTACATCTTGAACCTCCTGTTGATGAAGAAGAAAGTGAAACACTATTAAGGTTTATTTCAGGTGCAAAAGTTTTGCAATCAGGCCTAGTCAAACAGCAAATCTGTGTCTGGACTAACCCAAAGGCAGCCCCTCCAACCAGTAATTGCTGAACATTTTGGGAGAAGTTCTCCACAAGGAGCTACTGGGACCCAGCAGGGCAAACCCAGCAATCAGTGTTATTTTGGTCAGGTTGTGCTCATCACAGTTAGTAAGGTGTTCAGAACTAATACAGGAGGAAGGCTGGCTAGAAAGCTTATTCTGGACTTGAAAGCCAGAGCAGAGAATTATCGATGGGCAAAGAAACTCGACAAAAAATACAGCAGGGAAAGGAGAGATTAATCATTTGTCAGCAACCCCATAGTGGAGCAGGTGGCACTGGGAATGCCTCCTCTATCTGCTCCTATCCCACAACTCTGATGGAGATCAGTGACTGCAGCTCGAGTGCCGAGTCTCTGTGAGGATGGAGGAATGTAGAGGGCAGCCCGTGCTTTGCTCTTGTTCGGTTTCCACCGTGGTGAGGCTGGAGAATAGAGGCAACCAGCCCTGCTGGCCAGGAGCCACCCCTGAGCCTCCCAGCCCTGGGACCTCACCTGGTGTGAGCAGCCGGGGACCACATTGGAGCTTGTGGTGACCAGCTGCCCAGTGAAGGTGAGGTGACAAGCAGGGGAGGCAGGCACTGCACAATAAACACGTGAGGCCTGGAGGGCTGAGGTAGGGAGCTCAGGTGGGGTGCAGACAAATGGAGTCTCCCATGCTCAGTGTGAGCATGGTACCCAGGAGAGTGTGGGTTAGGCATCACGGCAAAGTGCAAGTGTCTCGTGTGAATGGTTCACTCAGAACAAGGAGCCAGTTTGTGCTGGTGGCCTCCAGGTTTTGTCTGAAGTGACCCCTGTTCCTGCTCCACGCTGATCGTCCTTTTGCAACCTAGATGAGGTCACTAAGACTGAGTTACCAGTGTCAGAGGATAAACACCAGGTATTCAAAAACTGATGTCTTAGCATGCCTTGTCAAACACCCCTTCCAATGCCTGCTGGACAACTAAGGCTCGGTGACCACAGCTAGAGCCTGTGACTCCTGTAAAGGTAGTCTCAGAAAACTCATCTAGGCATAAAGACAATGACTAGATCATGAGGAAAATTTCTCCTCTGAAGTTATCTTTTTCAGTATCCCACAGCAGTAAGCCTATTTCTTCCAGTGCGGAAAGGCAGAACAAACCACCCTTGTGAGAAAAAAACAACCTGGGACATCCAGAGCATTGGCATATATAATACCATTCTCTGAGACTTGCCTAGCACCTCCCATAGGAAAGGCATCACCCAGTCACCCATGCACCACATCATGTCACCACGCGGTGCTGCATTTCTCATTAAAAAACACCAGTGGCAAATTCACAGCTGTTATAGTTTAACTCTGTCAGTTGGATACTGGAACTAAGATAAATAGGGCTCCCAAACCTTTACCCTGTTTTTGACTTTGCTTCAGATTTATTTTGGTCTCTTGGTGTGTCCATTTTAAAATGGGAAAATCATCCCACATCTGTTGTAGCTAAGCTTCCCGCCCTTTTTTTTTTTTTTTTTTTTTTGAGTTTTCAGTTTTGTCTATATAATATCCTTTGCTGGAAAGGAAGAGATGTTATCCTCAACAAATATGGGGGGAAATGGAGGTCTGGATAGGCTAATGCATTTGCCCAAGGTCCCATAAAATGGTCAGTGGAAGAGCAGGGACTTCAACCTGAGGTGTCCGAGCTCAGAAACTAATGCCTCCTACCATTCTTTCTCCCTGGAGACTTTAGTGGTGTTGCACGGGAAGGGCAGAGTGGGCCCCGTTTCTTCTGTTGCTTTTTTTTATGAGTGCGATGACGTGGTCTAAATTAAAAGAAAAATACAGAAAAAGACTGCCATAAATTATCCATATACAAAGGCCTCATTCACATTTACCCTATGGTCCCTTCGTATCTTGCTGGCAGGGTGCAAATCTAACATCCCCTTTTGTATAACCTCTGTCTGAGAGAAATGGCAGAAAAGTAAAAGTGTCCTGGTGGAAGAGCATCTGCACACTCTGAGGCCAGAATAACCCTTTTACCCAAAATGCCAAAGCCTCCCCCAATGCCTTCCAGAACTTCTCAGCCAGGAGCCTCACCATCCAAAAAGTTCTCCCTGAGGTACAGTGGAAGCAGAGGGGGACCTGGATTTCTGGCTTCCCACGGAGTATTCCTGCTGACATCAGCAAGAACCAGTGGCTACTCTGAGGGGGTTTGTGGGCATTTGGTGCCTTAAAACAAGGCTGTATAGATAATCACCCACACTGCCCCCCTTGGTGTGGGGCCTTGACCCAGCACACCCTTGGTGGAATACTGGGAGGTTGTTGTTCTGGCATCTTTATTTCAACCATTACTTACAAATTAGGTTAGAAATTAGGAAGAGCTGCCACACCAGGATTTGGAAGGCAGCAGCAGGGCTTGGCTGCCAACACAGCCAGCCCCTACACATTCAGAGTTTCTTTTCCTTTCTCTCAACTGGCTTAATGGAAAGATTTTTCCCATGACTTTGTCCTCTCCAGATCCATCAAATCTCTCCTGTGTGTCTGCAGTAGCCACTGAGCTTAATGGACTCCGGCCTCTTGAAGCAAGGGAAGTTCTGATGTGCAACTCTATTAACATGACAGTGGACAAGATGGGCTCTGTTAACTCTGTAAAGGCCTGATTTTGCGTATCCTTGTACAAGGGAAGGAGGGAAAGGGAGTCAATGTACCGTAAATGATGACTGGGATTGTGCGGAAGTGATCAAGTATTTGTTAGCTATTTCAAGAAAGAACTGATTTGACCCATGTCTATAAAATGGATGAATGTTGAATGATGTTGGCCACAGCAGCTGCACAATGATTTTTAAAGCCAGTTAAGGAATTTGGATTCCTGACAGCCTTAATGTGTTTTGCTGATGTCTCATGTGTATATTACATGGAGATGTGATGAATATAAAGCAATAATAAATGCTAAGCAGAATTAGTGAACACAATAATTCCCTAGTAAAAACCATTTCTGATTTCATATTTAACTGTATTGGACTACTATTTTAAGAACTTTTCCTTGCCCTTAGCTGCAGATTATAATACTGAAGATATTCTCATATTAAAGTACTGGTATAGATTAAGATGTCTTCACAGTTTAGATTCTACTTAAGCAATTACAAGAGCCCTTTCTACAAAACGTATTGATTTTATTCCAGAAAAATAAAGTCCCATGTACAATTGGGTTTTCATAACATGAAACAATTAGCCATTTTATTGCTAGTGCATATAGGGTAATGTCACATTTCATACAATTTCGGTACAAGTGAAAAAATATAATATATGGCTGATTGAAACTGATAGCTACATTAACATTTATAGATCTATATAGATTTATTTTACAAGCTGTTAGTAGTTTAGAGGGATATCGGTGTTTTAAACTACCAACATTCATATGGCTCCAATTCAAATATATGAATTGTTTGATGCGCTATAAATATATTCCAAAGTACATTTCATTGAAGAAGTCAAAGCTGTGCACTAAAATATATCAAAAACATGCCTTGTGAAAATGCTACAGACAGAGCCCTGACTGTCTGTGGAGCATGAAAATGCCACTGGTGCTAGCATTACTAGTTGTAAAATGAACACAATGCCATGATTACAGGTCTAGGTGATGGAGATATATTCTCTCTGTCATCTTATTTCACAGAGCTAGGACCAAATTGTCTCTTTTTACTCAATGTAAACCAGGATGAATCTACCAAATTGGCAGAAATGCTTCTGCATTTGGTTGACAAAACCCAGAATCTGGCTACAGATCAGGCAGACTCACTGGTTTCAGTGGAGCTGGTCTCAGATCTTCACTAGTGGTAGTAAGAGCAGAACATGTTCCAGCTGAGTTGCTCCCTTAAGTCAGACAGGCACATAATCATATTTGCCCAACCTTACAGATTTGTAAAATGCCTCCTAAGTCTCAGGTTGGGAATGATAGCAAAAAGAAACTTAAGCAGGAGCTTGAGGATTTTCCCAGTTTGTAAAACCATGTAGCTCAGGTCCCTAGGATACTGAGCATGGGCCACATCCTGCTCTTAGGTTCTGTCCTGCCTAAACCCAAAGCCATTCTGGCAGCATTAACCTGGATTACCTCTGCAGAGAATTTGTACAAAGGACGAAAGGGCTGAGTGCTGGCAGCAAAGAAGGCACTGAGCATCAGATGAGATGGGAGGAGTTGTCAGAGCTGGAATCACATTGACTTTGTTAGCTGGCTTCCTTCCCTCTTTGTCCTCACTCTTGGCCCCAGCGCAGTCCCCAAAAGGGCCACATGGAAGAATCTCTCTAGTTCTGGAGGCATTTTACCCCTTGCTTATTTTTGACTTTTTTTTTTTTTCTTTTTAAACTCTGCTCCTTGTTTGGCATATGCATTTACAAAGAAAACAGTGGAGCGTACTCAGGTACCTGTGCCTCACATCTGCCCTGGGGCCGTATCTTCCCCAATAATATATTGTTTTGCAAATTATTGGATTCCAGCCCTGTCTTCACCCTACAGATGCAGGTGGGACAAGGTTCAGCAGGGTTACAGCGCAGTTACTGTGGGGTGGGGATGGGATGGCAAGGGTGGCAGGGATACTGAGTGCACAGGTAGGCTAGCTGGCCAAAATGTTGCTGCTGGACCAAGAGCAGCCCAGGGCTCTGGGCAAGCAAGGGAATGCTCTGTACCATTATTTGGTATGCACCATCTTTCAATGCTGGAAGGCTGGAGCCCTCCCCTGCAGTTCAGCACAAAAATGTGCTCAGTGCTGTGCTTTTTTCAGCATAAAATTGAACAGACATGGGCTGAGTCCACCTCAATGTAGACATGATCAACCATTTTCAAGGGGAATAAAAATGGATTTAAAAAGTCCAAATTTGTCAAGTATGGCTGGTTTTCCCCTGGTATTGTGGGAGAGGCTTATTCGTGGTAGCTCATTGTGCCTTGGCCAACATTAACAGCATTCCACACTGGGCAGCAGAGAAACGATTTCTAGCATCAAGAATCCCTAGGCCTCAGCTGCCTGTGCAAGCAGACACCCAGTGTAACATGGAAAGGGGGCTCCAAAGACACCAGAATGATATAGATTCTGAAGTAATTGCAGTTTGGTTGGGGAAGAAAGGGCATAAAAGAAGAATTTTCCTTGGGAGAACAGCTTTTTTTTAAAAGAGGATGAGTTCGGGACCCCAGAATATACTCATTTGCATAATTTTTGCCTCAAACCCTGGCAATTTTTTTAGTTTATCATCTAGGATATATTAGAAACTGTTGTTTTAATACAAATTAGGTCAACTCCAAACCCTTCTTTGAAATAATCTCTGATTCCACAAGTACTTTGTCCACATGGTAAAAGCCAGCCCCTAATGTTTTACCCTTCAATAACTCAGGAGGTTAGCTCAGGATGTTAAGTCCATTTGTTTCTTGCCTTACTTGTTTAAAGCTTTCTCCAGATATTCCTGGATCCACTTTAACTTGGGATCAATGCACACTTGCTTGCTGTTGCTCTTGAGCCTTGCACTGCCAAAGGAGAAAAGTCAGAGTGAGTCTGGTGTGCAAAGCTCCTCAGCCCACACCCACCCCCCAACCCTGTGCCTTATTTTCCTTGGGTGCCAGCACTGCTCTTGGTTAACCCATGAAGAGGATGGATTATTTCTCCCATCCTTGAGTCACCTATTATAAATATCCCTGGTTTGGAAACCATCTGTCTCTTTTGGAAGGCTCTTCTGGTCTGTACTAGGAATCATGTGAGAATGAAACAGACACAGAATTTGAATCTAAGACTTCCAGTTGATACCTGAACTGTTAATGAGATCAGTGCCAACAACAAAAACATTTCATTTGGAAATACTGATGTGGTAAATACAGGTAATTTTCACAAGTAATTGATGAAGAGCAGCTTTTAGATTCAACCCAAAACTGAAGTTTCAGATGTTTTGAAGAGAAATACCTCTTAGATGTTCTGAAAGAAAGGGTGTGGTCACTTGTTAGCTTTTTGTTTTATACACGATTGAATTAATAGGTTGCAGGGAGGAAGACAACTGAAAGTGCCATAGTGCCAGAGGCAAGTTTCTCCTCATGTATTCACTTAGCATTGGAAAAAAAGGCAGAAACCTCCTGAGGGGTTTCTCCTGCATGTCCAAGCTGCACTTCCCACTGCAAGCTTTTTAGCTAATTTGAATTTCCTGTGAATTTGACATTTGGGCTATCTGAATCTTCCATTCAGAAACAGGACAAACAGCTTTTCATCAGCAGGTCTCAATCTCCAGGGATCTCAGGACCTCTCAAGAGCTGTTATCTACCACATTGCCTGCGGCACCCTGCCTCTGCCCCAGCTGCTCCAAAATTTCCCTCCTAACAGCCTGCCTGCCTCAGAAAAGTGCAGATAGCAGCAATTTTATGGAAGCCTCCATACGAGTAAGTTCAGTATTTGTTTAAACATTTGCTGGATGGAAGCCATAATATTCCTCCCTTTATAAAATGAAATCTGCAGAATATAAAATGATGGTGTAAGAAATAACAGGTCAAAAAGGCTCCTTGGTCTGAAGTTATGCAACAACACAGTTGAAACATAAACACATCAAGGATCTGTCCCACAACCCCTGCGCCAGTAAAGAGATGAATGAGTCTAATTCATATTTCCCTTACAGCAGTGCCAAGCTGGAGCATTTCCAGTTAAGTGATACCAACAGAGTGTAAGAATGGATTTGCTGATGTTAGCAATGCCTGGGAATTCTTGAGCTGACCTCATAGGGTACAGAAGCAAAAGCACACGAAATCAGTCTCCAGCCACATTCAACACAATTCCTCTCACCTAATATTACCTCTCACCTAATACTGAGACACTGATTTCTTCAGACATTAATTTCTGAGCCTGTCAGCCCCTGCTCTTTGTGCAAGAAAGAGACATAGGAAATTGCATGGAGTGTTTAACCTGGACTGATTTAGATGTCTCCTTGCTAAAAATGCTTATTTCCCTGTACTGAAAAGCAAGGAATTTAGTGTGGACTATGTAGAAGTAGATATTGACAGAAGAGTTCACTGGATTTGGAGAGATGATTTCCAATAGAATGAAAGGCAAAAGCCTGCTCTTAGGCTTTTTGTTCAGGTACAACTCCCCTTAACCAAAAAGGTAAATATACTTGTGAGAAAAAAACGCAACCAAAAAACAAGCAAAGAACAAAACCCACTAAATATCTTCTAGCAACTGTATGTTTCACTTATATTCTCTATTCCTGAAAATGGCAGCTTTTAATTTATTTACACCTTCATTATCTAATGCTTAAAACAAATCAAGATGAGAAATTCATGTGTTAGTTTTGATTGAGTTTATCTCCTGTTTTGACAAAAACCTAGTCTGAAGTAATGTGTCAAGGGTACTTGGAGGGATATTTTAAGGTACTTGTCAAAGTAACAAAAAGAGGATGAACTATAGGTTCAGATATTCTGTGTACCACGAACACATCTGTGTCAGGAATGGGCAAAAACATGAGGTGTTTCTGTTTCTGCATTTCATGCTCTTATTTATCTCTAATTACTATAATCCTATGTTAACTAAGAGATAAATATATACTCTATCCCATCTTAAATGCTGTCATTTTCTTGAAACTACTCCAGAAAATTCCAAAGCCTCTAAAAAACCTTAGCACTGGGATTCTTATGACATTACTGACAGTCCCAGAGCACAAATCCATGCACTACTGCATGCTCATCACCAAAATTGTAGGTAGAGATCAGTTTGTTACAGCTGGTTTTGCCATTTTTCTGAAAGGAAATTATTTCTCAGATGAGGCTTACATTTTTCTCACTGTCCACCACCAAATCCTAAGGCAGAAGCACATGATGAAATGTGTATGATATACACAGTGTGGTTTAAAACAGAAAAAAAATGCATGCTAATAAAGAACGGATACACACTCACATACATTCCTGAGCAATCTCGTGAAACCATGTCAGTTTTCTGAGTGCAAAAATGTTTTGGATGACAAAATGATTTTTACAGCATTTGAGTTGCAAGAGGAAGGGCTCAACATATGGGTCAAAGACAGAACCAATAATGGGATCACTGCACAGAAACCAAAACTAGACCCTGACACCCTCTTATAAAGGTTAACAGAAATTGAGAGTAGTAAGCCTCGCTTGCACTGAAAAGATGAATGCTGATTTTTTCTTCAGAAGGTTTTGAATTTTGGGAGGGGGTCACCCATGAAGAAGTGAACAAAAAAGACCTTCCTAAAACATACACACGCAAATCTACAAAGACAAACAAACAAACAAAATCACAATGTTTCATGAAAATAAGGGTTGCTTTTCTAGCAAAAATAAAGAGATTATTTTCCATTGGGAAGCCATCTTTCTGTTCTGTTGCAATTTACTGAGTCAGTCCCTGTCTGGTAAGCCTCCTAAGGTTAGGCCATCACATTTCTAGGGTCTGTACCTCCCGTGGAGGATACATGAAATACAAGAATTCCTTTTGCTTGTTTAGCTCCACTCTATGCAGAAGTGTCCCGTTTGAGGACTCAGCCGCTAAGAAGTTTTTGCCCCAAGATGTGAAGCTCCACATCCAAAGCAATGGACAGCCTGTCTGACATTCCTGCTCACATAACCACGGGGGAACAGGACACGGGATCACACAGTAATAGGGAAATCACAGAGAACACAGCTGGGAAACAACCAGGTGGGGGTTCCTTTAGGTGGGGTAAAGCAGGATCCAGCTGTCTCTGACACAGGGGGTGAAGAGACGAATTGGGAGCAGTCATGGCATGAAGCAGACTGAAATTCAACCACCAGAGCAGGCACCAGCTCTGTGGCCCTTCTTTTTGACACCCGAGATTTGCACCCAGCTGAAAAGAGCAGGAGACTTACACAATCTGAAGTGAGCAGTTGGGTGTGGAGAGGATTTTGAGGTGCTTAATATTGGCTCTTGCCACGTTGCTCTCGTAGAATCGACAGGGACATCGGTAAGTCAGGCTGACGGGTTTCTCTGCGGGACAGAGGGAAAGGACACGTTACCTCTTGCTCCCGCTCAGCTGCACAGATACACCGACCAGGGCTCAGAGAAAGAAACGCCCTCCAAATATGCAGGTGGGAAAAAAAGCAGCAGAAAAGCTGTAGCTTTGGGAGAGCATTTGCCCACAGCTCAGAGCACAATCCCTTCAGCTCAGTGCCCAGCCTTTCAATAAGAGTGCGTGGGATTTTGGAAGACAAAAGAAGAGGGAGAGAAAATAGAGATAAGTAAAATCGAAGAGATTAGAATAAGGAGCCGCTCCATTGTGCAGGGATGGTCCTGGTAATTAGACAAGATAAAGGCTAAAAGAGGGGGCACTTGTCGGCGGTGTTGTTCTACTCAAACGATTTTGACCCGAGGCCAAATTAGAAGGTAGCCAGAAGAAAGCGATGAATTCCAGGCAGTCCAGATCAAAACGGCTCGGCTCAGGTGCAGGCTTTTCACAGGGGACTTAGTGGCTACAGAAAAGCCCGGGTTTTGCAGGCGTTCCCAGGGCCCAGCTGACCTTTCCCCGCCGCAGCCAGCCCCGACTGCCGGCAGAGGTACCCGCGCAAGGAGGCGCGGCTCAGAGACGCGAGATCCCAGCCGCCTCACTTAAGACACTTGGGGGCTTTACAATTTCTAGCCTGCGGCTAAGTAAGGCAATCGAGGAGACAGTTGTCAACCAGAGCGTCCTCAATACACTATTCAGGGGCCACCAGACTGGAGGAGAGTTCTGTCACTGGCATCACTAGGGACGGAATGAAGTTTAACCCCCTAGGCTAAAAATCTGCCATGTATATGCATGCAGGACTGAGAAAAGCAGCCTGGCGCCCACCACAGCCTCTGGTACCCGAATTCTCTAAGGGACAACTTAATTACTGGCAATCAAGTGCACATAAGTAAGGTCCTCACTCGGAGTGTAAGTTTAAAACTCCATGCACAATAAAATACAAACACAGGAGCCTTGCCTGGAAGCCTAAGAGATGCATAAGATTTTGAAGAATTTCCCAGTGGAGCTGTTTTCAGCCTCTGGGAGGAATTAAATTCATACACCTAGCCGTTAAAATCTGGCTCATGCTGTAGATGGTCAGATCTGTATCTGACAGGGCTTGAGATCCCATATGGCAATCTGCCATCCTGTTTGTTTAGCCACCCAGGAATACTTTCAGCATCCAAACTCAGTTCCCTTTAAAGGCAAATGGGGAGATAAAGAGCAGGGAAGGGCTTAGAATTCCTAAACAGCTGTCTAGGAAGGTGAGAAAAGAGACAAGTTTGCAAGTGCAGCAAATCTACATGTATTGCACATTTATCGATGCCTGTCTCTAGCACACATAACCAGAGACAGCATGGTGAAATTGGCCCGTCCTGAGGAGGGAAGCCCCCTTTTTTCCCAGTGTCTTTACGGACAGATGAAGCAGAATCAGATCCCACAGGAGAGGAATTAATCAGTGGGAGTAGAGTTTCTCCTGATTCACACCAGAATCTAGACAATAAATTAAAAATAATTGAAGAACTTTTCTATCCCCTTTCTGGCACTCCAAACGGTGGTTCCACCTATGAGTTAATAACCTGCAGAGCAAGCATGAAGGAGGGCTAGACAAGGGCCTCAGGAACATGGATTAGACTGACTAGTGTTCATGTGGAAAGGAGTGAGGAAGGCACTAGGATTTCCCACTGCAAATCTGTGCCCGATAGCTACACATCTGTGAATTTGTATTGGAAAGGGAGGCTGAAACTGAATACAGCCATACAACAACTCTCAGCACAGCTGCAGTGATAGTGTCTCTGTAAGCTTGTCCCAACCAAGTTTAAGCCAGCTTTAACTTAAACAATGTGCAAGAGATGAACTGTTCAGATCCATGATTTGATAGTGCAATCCTGTCCTCTCTCAGACTCGAAGTGGGATTTTCAATCCCATACCATTTGAAATCAGGAGCAGAGAAAGTTTAACCATGACTAAACACGTCTGTAAGTCCCAAAGTCGTTTCTTGCCCAAGAAGAGGCATCTAACACAGCAAGGAAGAGGGGAGGCCCCAGTATTCAGTGTTCTGTCACCCCAGTGTGAAGTGGAATGGCAAATCCCCTCCAAGACAAGAATCCTTTTGGTATTTGTGTGCCTTTCTCGGTGATCAGGAGCAGACACAGAGCACCAGGGCGTGGTAGCACAGACACCCACTGGGACGGCTCTGTGTATGACCAATAGGGAATCAGTAGCTCCTGCCGCTGCCCCTTGTCTCACCGTGCTATCAACAAGGCTGAAAACCAGGTGCATGTGGCGTCTTCCAACATATGAATCCCTGTCTTCCAAAAGTAAGAGAGGGAAGGGGCTGTTTGAAGGCTGTAACTTAGGAAGAGAACATTTCTGGTCTTACTCTGAGGCTGACAAACACATACCTTATCTCCTTTCAACAACTGAAACATAACGTTGCAGTACATTAGAGCTGACTAAGCTGATTAATTTATCTACCAATTTGTACTGTGAGCTCTCTGACATCTATCAAATGCTGAGCAAGATCTGAAGCCATTCTCTCAGTATAGCAAATTAGTATAATCTGTTAATTACATTATTGCATGAAAACATAAACTGATGGCACGTGAAGCTTTTGAGACTTTTATCTGTCTGGCACATTTGGTTAAAATGGAGGAATAGAGTCAAAAGTTACAGAACAGCCAGATGCTAGTTTGGCATCTCAATGTCATTCCTTCAGCCTAATTTTACTTAGACAAAAAGAGAACATCTCTTTCGGCCTCGACTACAAGAGTTTGAAGGGGTCTGGGGGTTTTGTGTTTTTGGAATTCTTTTAATAATAAATAGTTTTATTGTTATCCAACTCAAGCTGAGTTTTGTTGGCTCTGAACACCGACTTTTGCTGACAAATTCTCTCTAGAGACAAAGCACACACAAAATGCTCTCACAGAGTGGCCACTTGTCCGTGCTGGACAATTCCTATTCTACCCGACAGGGATCTGCTTCTCTTCACCCACACTGAAATTGGACAGTAAGGGAGGAAGTGATTTGCCAGTTCTGTTGCAAAGTTATCAGTAACTTACTGCATGGACTAGGAAGCTCTGGATGCTTGAATAGAGAGGGAAGCTATATCCAGGCAAGCAGATTGGACATGAACGGACAAAACTTTTGATGGAAGCATAATTTTACTTCTGTTCAGCCTAGGGTGCATTTGTCCTTATCAGGAGATGGTTGATAACTTTTTAAGTGTAGAACAGCTCCATTTCCCTGGAAAGCAAGGCTGGGATGGACAGACACAGCTTTACCAGGTAACTAAGAAGAATTCAGAGCTCACCTGCCCCCAGCACAAGGCAGCCCTGCAAGCCCCCATCTGGATCAGGGCTGAGAGCACTATATGACATGCTAAGTAAGCAAAAACCTCCACTCTTAACACAGCAGGACGGTGGGGTCACTTTCCTTACACTAGTTTCTCTCCAGTCCTTGAGAGCCATGTCCTTCTTTAGGTAGCCAGGTGCCCACACGCTTATCCCGACATCAGACCCCCGCTGCCAGCAAAGGAGAGCAGCTGCGCTGGGGGCGAACCGAGCAGCAGCTCTGCCGGCCTCCCAGCCCTGAATAGAGTGATGCCAGAGGCAGGTGAGGGGGAGGAGAGCCCCTGAGCCCCGGCCCCTTCCTCCCGAGCCTGCAGACCTGCACTCGCCTGCAGAGACGAGGGAAGCCCGCTCAGGTACCCAGGCCCCAGCGGCCCCAGCCGCCCAGGAGCTGCTGACGTTGGCGGCCAGGGGCTGGAGCTGGCACTGCCACCCGTGGCCCCCCGGCTCTGCCTTCGCTACCTGCCGCTCTCACAGCCCGCAGCCCGGGGATGGATACGGCGAACGCGGCGGGGGCCGGAGCCCACCTGCCCGGGACGCTGGAGCACCTCCAGGGCAGTGCGGCTCCGTGTTCCAGAGGGACGGGGCTGTTGTGCGGAAAGGCATCGGGGAAATTTGCGGGGAAAATTAACTCTCTCAGCCTAAACAAGGAGGGCACCGGAGGGCATCCTCTGCCTCCCTGGGTGGGGAACACCTAAGTTTCGTTCGCCAGAATGAGAGAACAGAAAGGGAGCAGAGGTTTGAAAACCCAGCCGGAGGACTTTCGACGAGGGGACAAGGGACGGCAAATCTCTGCCAGGCCCACGAGGAGCGTCCGGAGGATGCTCAGGGGTTGCGGGCAGAACCCTCGCCCCGCCACGAGTGGGGAGCGCGGCTGCCCCGCGCGGTGCCCGCAGCCCGAGCCCCGGGGCGCAGGGCTGCCCGCGACTCGGGGGGCAAGAAGCGCGGGTTGCCGCTCTCTCCGGGGCGGTCCGAACGCGGAGGCTTCCACAGAGCGCAGCTGGCAAAGGGAGCTGGGCAGCTGTAGCTGCCGGCGGGGACAGGCGTGGGGCAGGGGGCCTGCGGGACGGCGCTGCAGCGCTGATGGGGCTGCGCGACCACCGCCGCCAGCCCGGCATCCCCCAGAGCCACCGCCGCTCCCTGCGCCCCGAAACCTCCCGCGCACCGCGCCGGGGCCGCCCTAAATCCCTGCCGAGGGACCGCTTTGGCTCAGCTGTGCCCTGATTGAGGAAAGATAGATCACGACAGGGGACAGAAGAGGAACCGAACAACCGCCTGTTTCTAATTCCTTGTAACTTTTAGGGTTGGGGTTTTTCGTTAAAGGGTAAGTGAATATGCATATTTTGCAGCCAAACCACCTCCCTTGCAGACAGAGCGCTGTTAAAAGTCTTCCCCCAGACGACTTCAATCTGGACCGCTTTGGCCAGCTTTTTGAAAGAAGCCAGGGAGGGATGGAGGAGAGGGAGGAATGGAAGCCTGCCTGCTTCCAGCGCAGCACAGCCATCGCTCCGGCTCGCCAGGCACATCTGAGCCGCGGCCGGAGCCCGAAGAGCGCTGCAGCTGCGAGGAGAGGGGGGAAGAGCGGGGCTTTCCGCGGGACCATCGCTCCCTCAGGAGCGGAGCGAGCGGCGCGGCCCCGCAGCTCACTTACCCTCCGAGAGGGAGATGACGGCCAGGGCGAAGGCGAGCAGCGCCAGGGCGCGGAGGTCCATGCTGGGGCGGCTGGAGGGCGCGGGCAGGCGCTGCTCTGCTCTGCTCTGCTCGTCCCGGCGGCCGCGGCGCTCTGCCGGCGGCCCCTCCGCCCCTCCCGCTATACAGGGGCCGGGGGCGGGGGGAGGAGAGCCAGGGGGAGTAGCTAGGCTGTGATTTATCGCCCGTGGCATGTTATTACATCCTTCCTCTGCTAAAAATGGTTGGAAAGGAACCAAAGGAGCGAAGGCTCCTCGCTCCGCTCCGGCAGCCCGGCAGCCCCTCCCCAAGCTCATGGCCTGTCCCCCCAGCCCCGGGCTCCGAGCCCCCCGCGGGACCGCCGGCTCGGGGCTGGGCGGTGACCGGGGCTGCTGCCGGCATCACCGCCGCCCCATCCAGCTCCAGCCGGGGGAAGAAAGTTGTTTCCTCACCAACCTGTGCCACCCCGGCCGGAGGCTCCTGAGCCAGAGCTGTTGGAACCGGGATAGCGGTGGGAGACGCATCCCTTAAGTGTTCACACCGGGGAGAGAAGAAAACCTCCCCTTCACTTTCGTGGGCACGAATCAAGAGTTACACTGGCGCCCTGGGCATCGCGTTCAGCGCCTCATACGAAGCATCTTCCCAGAAGTTTATGTGGGCGTTTGAGGGGAGAAAAGGCAGAGAGAGAGAGAGAACACGCAGAGAGAGGCCTTCATTTTTTGCCTCTGCGTTGTTTGGCCCTGAACACCACCTCTTCCCTGTATTAAATCAACCCAGTAGTGCATTTGCTGCCAACATTCCACTTCCTTTGTATTGCAGATGCCACTGGGTTCCCTGGCACCACGTCTGAAATCCCTGGTAGCCCCGCAGAGCTCAGAGGCCCAGGGGTGCCACTTGCCCTCAGCTATTACAGTATTGTCAAGTGTAATTGACTTAAGCATGTCTTGGCTGTCTGCAGCCCGAGCCCACAGGGCCCTGTTTGTTGCCATTAAAAAGTTAAAATAAATATTGAAGCTTTGATTGACTTTGGACTCGTCGTCTGCATTTAAAACAGGCACCTTTGGTTGGCCCGGTGGGGCTGAGTGAGTACAGCTAATCCTTGTGTGGAGATGTTTAAAGGACAGGTTCATGATGCCACCAAAAGCACCAGCATGGTTGTTTTGTACCCTGTGTAATTGCTAATTCTCTCAGCCATGGCCCATGAGGTTGGACACAGGAGTCCAAACATTGCATCTTGCTAAACTGTGGCTGTTTCACTGAGAGAAGTTTGTTTCTAAATGCCAGGAGAAATGCTTGCAGTGATGCTTGGTGATAAACAAGATCCCTACCTGACAAAGATACACATACAACTCCCTAAATCTAGTTATTTATATTTCTTAGACCCTTCTTACAAAAAAGCACTGAATTTGTTTAGGCTGATCTTGCTCCCAGATCCCCTCCTTTCTTATAGGCGAGGCAGCACAGTAGTGCACGAACCTGATGCACTGAAAGGACCAATAACTGTAACCAGTGCTGTGAGCCTGGCTACTGCTGCCGTGACGGCTGTGATATACTCTGCAGCGGTGGGAGAAGCTCATCGTAATTGCAAACACTGCTAGGAGTGCTGCTGTCCCACTGGCACAGGAGGGCATCCACACTGCGCTTAGCAGAGACACTGTTATGGCCACACTACACTTAGAGTCACAATTACTTAGAGTAATAACACCTAAAGCAATAGCGTGTCTTTGCTGTTTCTATTGCCACAGAGAGAAACATCTCAGGGATCTAATCAAAGAGACTGGATAAATGTGGAATGAAATCAGAACCAAATCTTTGTAGCAGTCTTCCCCTCAGCATCCCTAGACATGCAGGCGTGTTGTAACTGAAGGTCAAAACTAGTCGGGTTCTAGGAAATGTCTGCACAGATTTTCGGAGCTGTGTCGAGAGCCACAGCACGCAGATGAAAGGGTGTCCTCTACACCTCGGGATAGCTGAGTGAACCAGCAACAAGGCAGCAGGATGCCTCGGTCTCCTGCGCCTCGTCCGTCCTGCACCTCAGCCACAGCCGCTTGTGCATGGGAGATCAAGTCTCCCGAGGAGAAGGGGGCAGGAGGACCGGGACACCGCGCCCGGCACCATCCCTCCACATCCTCCCCGGGCCCCCCCAGCCAGCCCGGGAGGGGGACCCCGGCAGGTCGGGGAAGCGGGGGCAGGTACGGGGCGAAGTCCCCGGGAGCTTGGCGGAGCCCGNGGACGGGAGCGCGCACGGCCCGGCGCCGGGGCTGCTCCGCCGCTGTCATCCTGCTCCTGCCCGGGACAGAGGTCTCCGGGCAACAACCCGGCTCGTCTGAACCAACTCCGAGAGGTTTCCATGAACGGCGATTTGTGGTTCTTCTTCCCGTCAAGCACGAACTGCTGCCTACGATACAACAGCTGTATCTTGAGATTTAAGCAGCATAAAGTAACAAAACAAACCAAAACATGGAAACCTCCTCTCGATGGGAGTCTCGTGGTTTATCCCCCCTCACCACCCCAAACTAGAACTAGGAACTCAGGGAGATCTGAACGAATTAAACATTTAAAAGGAAAGTCAAATGACTTGCCAAGTGTTAAATTCCTTGAAAAGTTCGTTTCAACTTAATGTTAACTCCCACAGAATTGACCAGTGTTTATCTGAATGCTCAAAAAATCCAGCCTACACCCCTTGATGGTCTGGGTGGCTGAATATCTCCCTCTCCCCCTTCTCCCCCCAACCAGCTGCAGCCAGAACTCCTTAATAGCCAGTAAATTCAATCTTTTATCTGAATGCTAACAAAGAAAGGATGGATTCAGAAAACTTAAATAGACCTACTGTTGAACTTCAACACAGCTTGAGACAGCCTTTTTTAATAATAAAATATTCCAAATTTTTAGTGTGTTTGTATCAAATTACATTTCCTCAGAAATTAGGAGATGGCAACATTTCTGTTACTTAGAATTTTAGACTGGCATAACACAGCAATGAAATCATTATTATCTGAAGCTATTTTAAATTCCCATAGATTATGTCTAAAACAAGTAATTTCTGGCCAGCACAACCTATTATTAAGAAAATCCTGTGACTCAAGAATTAAATTGAATGTCCTCAGGTTGGAAAATAGTAACCTTGTTTTCACCTTGTTCTCACTAATGCTATTTCACTGAGATCTTCCTTAAAGTTTCCTGGACTTACTATCTGTAACTAAATGTGTTGGGGATTGACAGGGTGAAAATCCCATCATAAATGCCCCACTTTTTTTGGATGGCTACAGTGTTCAAACAGAATCTATATTTAAGTGGAGTTAAGATAAACAGTACATCTCAACAATTTCAAGTAAAATACATTACAATATATTACCTTGGGTTATAGAGCTAAGGAAAATTACATTTAGAAATCTGTATTTATTAGGTTGTTGGACTGCACAATAAAGATACAAAATCAACCTTATCTCTCTGTCTGGGCATCTACTAGCCCACACAATAATGACTACAGCACTTTAGTATCATCTCTTGATGCAGCTCTTTTTTTTTTTTTCAAGATTATGTTTTTTAAAAGCATGTTTATACTATTTATTTCCTTATAGTAAAATACTGTGACAGGAAGGAAATGAAAGATGCTAAAATATTAAATTTTATATTAGCTACTGTATTCTATCCTTAGTGGGCAGAATTAAGAGTACTTGGAGATTTTAAGTGCTTCAATATTTTTATGTATTTATATTATTTCATAACTTAACTCTGAAATTCTTTATCATATTAAAAAAATTCAAAACCAAAAACAACAAAAAAAACCCCAACCAAATCAAGGCATCTATTTAAAATTCTTCCTTTGGTTACTATACGACCTTAACTTACTTCCATCTTACTGTCATTTTTGTTTTGTTTAAGAATTTTTTTTTAATAGCAGTCTTACTCTTGCAATGTTCCTATAGAATGTTTTCCTCCCAAGACTATTAATCAGGTGAAAGCTTGAAGACTTTGTCATCTTGCTGCACATTCAAGCATCAGCTAAAAAAAGACAACTGCAGTGTGGCTTGAAGATCTTTCTTGACTCCTGTCTTTGACCTTCTTCTTTCAAGCGCTAAGACTGTTTTCCCTCCTTACTGCCATGGCAGGGTTCCAAAATCATCCTTTACAAAGGTCCTGTGGCAAACAGGACTTACAGTAATTAGGTATTTTCAGCAGACCAGTATAAACTAAGAGAAGTCACTTGTTGGATTTGTCTGTAGAAAGAAAAAACAGTTTCCCCAAACAACCAGATTTCAGATAGAATTGCAAGAGATCTGTTCTCATAGCAGTAAAATAGCCTCCAACATTCATGTACACAGAGATATCCATAATGTATGTTGGCCCTGAAAGATTCCTTGGAGGGCAGAGGGAGAGATCAAATAGAGGTCAAGTGAGTAACTGTTTATAGATGGTTAACTAGAATGACAGAGAACTGTGGTAGCTGCTTTTGTAGCAGTATTTAAAAGTTAAGCTCGCTTCCCTGGGAGTTTTGCATGTGATTTCAGAGAATATGAAATTGTCCCTTATGGGCAGACTCCATCTCTTCTTTTATCCCAGCAGAGTACATCCCAACTTGGTCTAACCTTTCATGAAGAAACTTAAAACGAGATAAATTTTGCTTGGGTTTTGTTATGAACATAGCTCTTGGCTTCACTGCAAGGAGTTTCCTGAAAGCTTGGGGTAAAACAGAGCCAAGTTTGCCGTGTTCTGCCTCTCCCTCTGAGCACCAAGCTGACACCACGGGAGGGATTTTATTCCAAGAGTGTTTCAAACTGTGTGGCTTTGCTTGGGTTTCGCTTGGACTGTTCGGGTTCACTGAGCTTGCAGGCCACTGCAAGGGACCTGGACGTCAGCAGTAAAGGCTCTCTATTCCCAGCAAGAGGAGGTACCTGGGAGGTCTGGCCAGGGCCAAGCTCAGCTCTGCCTTCATATCTCTCCATGGGAAAGTGGTGCACAGTCAACCAGAGCATTAGAACTGAAACAGTTTAAGAGTCTGCAGGGAAAAGATTTAGCCCAGTGTTCAGGTCAGAATGGTCAGGGGTCCTTACAACACCCATCTCATTTCATTCAGGCTTTCATTTGACTAATCAAATATGAGTCACAGGCCTCTTGGGATTTGTTTTTTTTTTCTGTTATTATTTGCTTTTAATTTAAGATAGGCATGAACAAAACACCATGACCCAAATATCTATAGACTTTGGGGATTTTCAGAATCTGAAACAAACTTTCCAGCTGCACTCTTCCTCAACAAAGACCAGGATTTTGTCTGTATTAACAGCTTGTAAGGTGCAATGAGAACAGATCTACAGAGCAAAGCAGTCATTCCATTCCATTCCATTCCATTCCATTCCATTCCATTCCATTCCATTCCATTCCATTCCATTCCATTCCATTCCATTCCATTTTAAGGGTTTGGTGTTTTTGTTGTTGTTGATTATTATTATTATTACTATTATTATTATTATTATTATAGCTGTAGTCTTGTAGTCTTGCGGGTCCGGCCCCGGCACCGCCCCGACCGCCGGGGCTGCGGGCGCCGCCGCTCCCGAGTCCTGGGGGGCCCTCTAGTGCCCGGAGAGCGGCTCCGGCAGGGAGAACACCGGGAACGGCCTCTGCTCACACTCTTGGCTCTCAGCTTTTAAAAGCCTTCTTCTTTTTTCTTTTCTTTTCCTTTATACTTCTCGTATTTTTTTTTTTTTGCCCCCTTCATTTTCTTTCCCGTTTTCATTTTTTTCCTCTTTTTTCCCCCTTTTCCTTAACCTCCTCCTTTCTGCAAATATTCAGGAAAATTTTGAAAATTGAAATTCTTATAAACACCTTATCATAATTTTAAAAAAATCCATTATTTTAGTGTTGCTTTGCAAAAGTCTTAAAGCCAATTAAAACCACGAATATAGTCATTTTGGGAAAGAGGAGCTACAGAGTTACATCACATAAAAGACAAGAATAACCACAGAGCCACAACACATAAAAGCCCAGAGTAATAGGTAAGATAAAAAATGAGGACAAAGGAAAAAGGATGTGAGAGGGAAAGGCTAGTGTACTATGTGCCCAGAGCCAGGCATTAGAACTTGGACAGCATATGCATGAAATATCTGCCTGCTGATGAGGCAGATAAATTAGTTTAGAGATTTGTTCTCTGGGCTACGGGCAGCTGTATTATTCTCACATTGAAGCGAGATCCAGCAAACAGATTGTTTGTGGTGATGGAAATATTTCTTTTGTTGGAACTGTTCTGACGTTCATTGTGTAAAGTTGCCAGATGGAAAAAAATGTTTAGTTTGCAATAAACAATCATTAACATCACCTAAGGTATATGTCACTCACACAACAAGAACATGCGTCTTACGGGTCCAGGCCTAACTGGGGTGTGGAGATTGGGACACACCAAATGCAATAATTTGCTCACTTGCTAGAGTGCTCAAGAGTACTCAGAGCTTTCCTAGATCTCACAACCAATAGCTGACTGCATAACTGAGGTTTTCAAAGCCAGTTCCTAAACCTTTGCTCACTTAGAGGGAAACACTCAGCCAGAAATGAGTCCCTGAAGGACACACCCATGACCCGCCGCTCCCCCAGCATGTTAGCAGAAATATCAGCTGGTGACTTCTCCTTTGAGCAGCTCTGCTCTTGTGGCTGTAGCTGCTCCTTTTCTGCTCCAGCATTTTGGGCCTGAATACATGATTCAGGAGATTATCACCATTCATACCCAAACACAGAGGGAGTAAGACTAGTTGGTACTCCTACAGTATCATTCAACCTAATGGATCCCCAGCTGCTTATAAAACTTCAACCATCCACAAAGATAGTCAGAGTCATTCAGTTACAAGACATGGAGAAGTACAGTAAAGCCAGTATAGTCCTTTTTTCTCACAGTGCAGGGTTTTTTCTGATTGAAGATTTATTGCCATTGTGTTCAATTGGTGCTTAGAAGTTTTTAGAGATTCAGCTTCTATTTCTTCCCTCAGGAGGTATTTCTATAGTTCAGTATGACTTACCATCAGAAGTCTTCCCTTCCTAATGTCTCTACTTTTAAATCCTCCCTTCTGGAGCGTAAAAAATCTATTTATGCTAGTTTACTACTTTACAATATTCCTCTCCGGAGCTGGTTTCTGTTTCCTCTTTGACCCACACAACTAAATGATAAACGTCCATGTTATTTCATTGTCCTGTATCATGAGTCCTACAAATGTTGCTCTTCTTGTATCTCAGTTCACAAAAAGGCACGGAGATTTGCTGCTGTGTAGGTGGTTTTATACTTTTAAGCTTTTGTAGCTTTGTTGGCTCACCAAAAGCAGTTTGCATGCCATTTTCAAGCTGGCAAAAACCATATGGGTAAGGGATTCATACAGACTGAATTTCATGTCAGCAAGTTTAGCCATGATTTTAATTAACCATATCGAAACATGAATGTGCAAACAGCAAACATTTGACAAAAGCATCTGTGTAGGGGTTTGTAATCTCATTTTTAGGAGTTTCAAAATTACTAACCTCAGAAAAATCAGTATATTCATAACTATATGGCTGCAGGAATTGGTTCCTCAGAACTTGCTTCATTCAGTAAAAAACACTGAGATCTAAACAAGGCAGTTTAGAAGAAAATTTGTCAGACAGTTTTGCTTTTCTTCTAATCTACAGTGGTTTCTCAGATTTTCAGGAAAAAGAACTAGCTCAAAATGTGTGTATATGTATTTAAACTCCTGCACCACCTTCTTGTTTTGTGACATGTCCATTAAGCTAAGCCCTAAGAACGTGACATATACATTAAGCTAAGCTCTAAGAACGTCAGTCTGCCACAAGGGAATAAAGTAGGTGTTTAAACTTGGCATAGTCACCCCCTTCACACATGCATACAATCAATTCCCCAGCATCTGCAGCACAGTTTACTACAACTTTTTTTGGTGTGTGTTAATTTAGCGTGTACACAAAGCTCTGACAGTGTATCCCAGGTGGAGGGACTGATCCTTGGCCCCGCTCCCATTTTGTAGAGCAAACACAGCACAGAGGTGTCAACATCTGTTAGAGCTTCCCAGGTGGACATTCCCCACGTGCAATGAAGTGCCCAGCACAGGTCTGCCTGGTGCTCTCATCCTGCCCTGGCGCAGCTCCCTCAGTGGTGTTTGGGGGCAGGTCTGGTGTGCGACCTGAGCTTGGTGTGTTACAGAGCAGGGAGACTTCACTGAGAGAGCACAACCAGCTGACAGCCACTGTGACACTTACAGACGCAAAGGATGCAGAGGAAGACGCATGAGAGCAGTGCAGAGGCCACATTATTTCAGATCAAAGGTCTATGTAGCTCAGAATCCCCTCTCCAGCCATGCTCAAGAGCAGATGCTGAAGAGTAGGGGGCAAGCATGGCTGAAGCTCCCTGCAGCAAGCCCTCCCAGCACATGGCCCAGAGTCTGGGCTCAGCTCCAAGAAGGATGTGAAGCTCCTAACATCCCACTGATTTCAGCAGTTTCAAGCAGGTCTCGCATCATTTGATTTTAGCAGGGAATCAGAAACTTCAGTAGAAAGAAAGAACTGTGGATACAGATTCTGGTTTTTGAACAATTTTGTACTGTTCTCCCTGAAAAAACAAAATCCAGCTTTCTTCGCCACCCCACCCTGATTATAAACAGCCTTTTTTAGCTCCTGCAATATCTGAAATACTGCAGTTGAAATTTACAGAATAATGAATGTCTGCCCTGAAGATAAAGTCAAAAACACCTGGAAACAAGAATAATAGTGTCCCTTCCTTGCCCAGAAGGAGCTCATGGCAATATCCCTGTGCAATAAAGTACCTATCAATAACCTCATTGGAAAAGCCCAAATGGTAGAGCTGCTAAGAGAGCAGGCACCAGAAAGGGAATTCAGAGCAAAGAGAGACTTTAGGCTTGAAAGATCAGTCCTAGAATGCCACATCTGTGAGGTTACAATAGTGTTTCTACCTATGTCCAGTTACAGCCAACGAACTTTTCTTGTGAGGAAGAACAAAATTAATTTCTCTGTGTGTGCCCATCTAAGGACATAAATCCTGGGTTTTTTCCCTTTTCCCAGAATAACACCACAGCAAACATCCCCTTCTCTTGTAACTGAGGAAATGAGAATGAATGTGCCTGGACCAAGACCCTCTACACAAGAGGCCAGTATCTGATGTTCTGGCTCGTAAATGACACAAGAAGATTTTCTCTGGATTTACAGCCTCATTGGTTCCATGGGGGTTGTAGTTTTCCCTTTTACATTTCTTGGAGGTGTTGCCTGTGCTCTCAAACAGGAGATCTGATGTGGAAACAAAAGCTTTTCAGATCTCCCACAGAAGGTAGCTTTTTCCTCCCAAGCAAACACCCTGACCAGGTGGACTGCCTGCAGCTGCAATGCAGGAGCAAGAGTAAGTTGTTTAAAGGTCATAAAAACCCTTGGGCTTAGCTTTTATTTGTGGAAGAAAAACCCAGGTGGCAGATGCTTCTCTATATTCCTCCTAACATGTGCCATGAGAATGAGCCTGCCTGAGAGTTGTCTACAATACAGGTGAAGAAGAAAGCAGCTGGGTCAGCTGCGTGAAATACATCTCTATGTAGACATTGCTGTGCAATGTTCTTCGTAGGTCTGTGGGGTACCTGCTGGCCTCCAGCTGCCATCTCAGAAATACCTGGGTCTATGAGCTTCTTATCATCTGACAGGCATGCTGCACATGTGAGCTCATCCGAACAGCATTAGAAGCCTAAATCTAGGCATCCAAATCCCACATGGAGGATTCTAACCTGGTGTTTTATTCCCATTTTAAGGATGGAAGAACCAAGGCAAAGTGTTACCCTGAATAATGGCTGCAAAAGTGTCCTTTCATTTGGAGTGAAGCAGTGTCCGGAAGGCAAAATCTTGCTTGCTGCAGATGGAAAACAAAAGTGGCTGAAGCACATGGCACAGCATCTTCTGTCCTGACAGACACAATGACAGCTGCACCAGGGCACTGATTGAGAGAATGAGGACTGAAGTGGCTGATCTGTACTGCCCCTGCTCGGCCGCCTGGGTCCTTGGGGGAAGGTTACTGAGAAGAGAGCAGCGCTAAAAAGCAGCAAGCGCAGTTCCAGGCATAGAGAGTTCAAGGCTATCAGATCCTTGGTGGCCTGGGACTGCTGTTTCTAGAAGGGTCAATACAGAAAGGATTAACTCACTGGCAAAGGGCCCAGTGAGTGTGGGGCTTCCTTCCAAAACCTCCCAGCCTGAAGGGCTTTTTTCAGCCCTAATTCCAGATGCTACAAAACAAGAGGAATAGGAATTTACTAAACATTTCCTCTGCTAGGGCTGTGAGGCTAGAAGAGAGAGGAGAGGATCATGCTCATCAGGGAAAACAGCCCAGAGCACCAAGGTAGAATACTGTTGTGAGGCAGTGGCACAGACAGGTGAGCAAAAGCTACCTGGTACTTGCACTAGGACCTGACTCAGAGAAGTCACCTTCCATAATTTTCACTGTCTGCAAGGACAGACGTTGCTTATGGCATGCTCTGCAGACAGCCTATCTAATCTCCCTATTTTTTTTTACCTCTGCCACACTCTCATCTTTCCCTTTGCTCACTTACACATTTACTCTTAGTTAATTTCCACATTTTTTAAAATTTTTGTTCCTACTTTTCCCTTCCTTTTCCCTCCTTTTCTCTCCTCATCTTCCTGCTCTACCTCTGTTCTCCCTCTCATTTTTCTCATCCCTCTCTTCCCACATGCTCCACTTCCCTGGAAGCACCTGCTAGAAGACAGGGTCCCACACAGCCACTAGAGATGCATAAGCACTAGCAATGTCCTTGGGCATGTGGAACCTGCACCTTTACAAGATACTGCCCAAGACATCTGGTCCTCAGGAAGGAGGGCTTAGAAGTATCTGCTGTCTGTGTCCTTTACTCTGTGGGATGTATCAGACTGTTCTTTCAGCATTTCTGTGTGGCCAATACTAGATCCTCTCACTTTCATAGAAAACATTTGATTTCTAGAAGTTACAAAACTGTGTAGGTTAAAAAGTACATCAAGATTTGTGGGCTCCAAGGCTATACAATACAAGGAAAAATCTTCTGGTCTGAGTCAAGATCCCATATCCCACAAATAACCCTCTTATTCCACACCTCTTTAATCCAGTCTGCTGACAGAGTCTTTCAAAGCCTGCTTGAAATTTTAAGGACTTTCTCTTAATTGCAGCCTCAAATTATTCTTCATCCATTTATCAATAACTTGTTCTTGCATGATACTGCCTATGGCATGCCGAAATTCTTCTCCCTCACAGACAAAACTTTTAGCTGGCCTTTTTAAGAATTTTTCTAGATCTGGTAATGACAAACCTTTTGGTGTTTACATGTCCAGTGCAGTTAGCACTGAAGTCACAAGCAGGACTATCAGCTACAGCCCCATCATGCAATCTTCAGTGTCATCCTTCATTAATTTCCACTTGAACAGGGTTATCTAGCTGGTGCCATCCAACTCTGGAAGGTTACACTTCATTTAGATGTACTGAGTAAATTCTCAGCTCCTCTGATACTCCATCGTCTAACAGCAGGGGTAAAAGGGCAGACAGTTGTTTACATTGGTTTCAGGCTCAATCATAATGTAGGGTTTTGTCTGAGTGGAAGTGCAGAATTGGAGCAGCTGGCAAAATTCAGGAAAACTATAGGATTCCCTTCAGATCAAAGGCAGTCGCTTTCTTCTTTATTCCCACGAGTGATCTTAAGGAAGTTTCTTGTGCTCTTTAAAGGAAAAAAAAGTCATCATTTCCTCTTCTATCTCTTTTTTTCATTTAATCCAATTGAAAATTTCTCATCAAAGCTTTTTCAGTAGATATTTGAGCTCTTGGTGAAGAGAAAAAAGTCTCTGTGCCCTTGGGTACATTCAATTTTTCACTAAATAAACAAACCAAATTATTTTTAGATAAGAACAGCAGAGTCAGGGGAGAAGAGCAGGAGGATACTGGGTCTCAGTGGAAAGGCAGTATGTTTTGTGTCAAAATGGAATATATTTCAATAGTAGTAGAAGCTCATCAAAAGTTCCTTAAATTCAACTTCTGAAAATCTCCAGCGTCAAGCCAAGAAATGGTTGAAAAGTAAGTCTGTCTCTGCTTGCCAGTCATGTTGACTTCATTGCTTTGAACCCTAAGACTGGCTTCTGAGTGGACTGGTGTCTGAAGTTGAGATATGTGCTTGTATTTATGTTCCAGAATTAAAATCCTGTTTTGTGGAATCTCAGTTTGACCCTACTTCATGACATGGTATGGGTTTTGGGAAGCTGGCCACTTGTGCAGTACTTGTCAGGGTAGGTTAGGAGAAAGCTCCTTTCTCTTGGAAAAGCTCCCAGTCCAAGGAGAAACCTTCCTTTTCATGTCATGGCAAACACCAGAATACTGCACTTAAAAGTAATCTGTGCAGTGCATAAGATGCTTCTTCAAACACCTGGAAATCACCTGGCACCTGGACCATCTGTTTTTAGAAGTAAGGGTCTTGAGCCCTTATAAACAGACCCAGAAGTGTCACTGGAGCAGAAGCAAGAGTGATCTGCAGCTGAGCAGATGCAGCAGCAGGAAGGCACCAAGCACACCTCGGCAATCCTGGCTTCCAGCAGCAGGCAGTACTCACAGCTGGGCTCCCAGGTACTGGAGATACGGATACATTCATGCTGCAGGCTGGAGGAGCACAGGAATATCAAACCTTGTGAATTTTTATAAAAGTCATCCAGTGGATATGAAGGCCACCAAATCTCACTGACTTGTGTAAGAACTGTAGTTCAGCCAGATTCAGCCTGGTACAAGTGTTGAAGAGGGGAATAACCCGGAGAGCAAAGCCCGGTGAAGTCTGTATGGAAATGTAATGCAGGTCTGTTGCCAGGGCAGACAGCACCCTTGGAGGAGTTAAATTTTGCTGTCAGGCTGCCCTCCTTTGCAAAAGCCAGTGATGAATTTTGCACCACTGAGTTATGCTGTCCTATGTGACTGTAGCTCTGTTTATTTTGAAAACTTGCTGTGCTGGAGGGAATTTACGAGCCAGCAATATTTCTACTTTATAGCACTTCCTTCATCCACATTCCTTCGTCTGGTCATTTACACGGGCTGGGCCCACGAGGAGAGGTCAGGGGGGCACTCGAGTAGTATCTAGAGGCTCAGAATGGAAACATGTTTTCTCACGCAAAAATAAATAAGGGAGAGAAGTTTCCATTGCAGAAGAGGAGCAAAGGCTGGGATCCCAGCAGAGACCTACAGGGGAGCAGCAGGCTGCCCAGCCAAGGCAATTAACAGCATTTAACAACACACACACACTGCACATAATATAGTGACACCCTCTCTGGCTTTGGCACACTTAAGTTTGGTTGCTTAAAATAGTCAGCAGCTGAAATGCAAAATACAGATGAAGTTATATCTGAATGAGCAACAAGGAGCTGTCTAAGGAGAAGGCACGTGTCTCCGCTGTGCTGCACCTGAATAAAAAGCAGCTACTCCCCTTGGATCACAGCTGAGTATTTTACATTTGAAGAGGCAATAGACAAAAAGAAATCCCAACTGTCCGCAATAATTTTCTATGCATGTATATATACACTCTCACTCTGCTAAGAAGTGGTAGATGACCCACCCCTTGATGGAAACATTCAGGGTCAGGTTGGCTGGGATTCTGAGCAACCTGATCTAATTGAAGGTGTCTCTGCTTATTTCAGGGAGTTTGGACTAGGGTCTTTAAAGGTCCCTTCCAAACCAAATTATTCTAACATCCTATGATGCCCTATCCTGGCTTTCTCTGGAGTTAACTGAGATCCCAGCTTGGAATACTGTTCATCTAGAGTTGCCTGAAATCTATATCTCATAAAATTTCTTTACCTAAATCTACAGCACAATGAAAAAGACATCTGTGAATTTTAAATATATAATCCCCCAGTCAATCCCACCAAAAGATCAAACAACCACCCAAGCCTGAAAGACCTACAAGATCATCGCAGTCTTACTGAAATACCAGGAGCACCCGAAAGAGCAGCGTGACCATCACCAAAGCTGGGGTAGCTCTGGTTAGGCTCCAGTTTCCAGTTCGGTCAGCAAGCTGCCACAGATGGTGTAAAGCTGTAGGAAGCTCTGTCACCATGCCCCTCACCCTGCAGAAAGCTCTGAGCCCAGCTGATGTGATCTGGCTGTGTACACCTGCACTGTCTATCAGACATTCCATACAGGACTTTCCCCCTACATGTGCATGCAGACCACCACCTGCAGTGCAAGGTCTTGGCTACTTTAATACTTTTCACATATTTCTTATGAGTCCTGTTGGTCTCACTCCTGCCTTCCCACCTCAAGATGTCTGTATTTCTGCTTTAGATTAAACAAGAAATTCCCACACAGGCAGTTTGTTAAATGTCCTTGTAATGACAGACAATACCTTGCAAAGACACACAGTGCTGATTTATCTGAGGTTACTAGCTACAGCACGTGGTTTAAATCAGACCCCGGCCCAGGACAGTGTTATAAGGGAGAACTCTACTTAATGGTAGTGAAGGGAGCACATCTCCCTTCCTTAATCACACACAGATTTCCAGTCGGATACAGGCAGGGCTGCCTATTTGTCCTTCATTATACAAACCATAAACACACATTGGTATACCCAGAGCTTGTCCACTCTAATCATCTATCGAGAATTCCAGATTCCTCCTGTGTTATCCAAAGATTTTATTATAACATTCTTTCCTAAAAATTTATACAAACTAACTTCTGTTCTCATCCTATTCTCATCTCTTCCCAGTTGAACTGAAAAGACCAGGTTCCCAAAGAAGCTGGTTCCCTGTGTAGATGTTTTTATCTGAGTAAGTGCAGAAGTGTCACTTGCAGAGATTCTAAATTCAGCAGCCTTGATTCCAGGACATTCTCTTTTATTTTAGTCTCAAACAGCTCATCCAATGCTATTCATCAACTCCAGTGCAAAGCCAACCAGATCAGCTTATGCCATCCCTGAGCAGCGGCTTGGTGTTGCAGCTCGATCATGGTGAGTGCTCATCCAGCTCTGTTTCACAGCTGGATAATTATGAGAAAATCTCTTCTTGAGAAAGAAAGAGGGTCACTGAAAGAGATTCAATGACAAATCCTTGGACAATAGTGTTACCTTAAACTGCCTTTTTACAGTTATGTCAAAACCTAAACCAGTTGGGACATTTCCAAAGGTATGAAGCACAATTAAGTGCCTGTTTCTAAGTGGCTCTCATGGCAACTTCAACACCACATAGATATTTGTGGCTTTGAAGAGAGAATCCAAATACTGGACATTTGGCTCCTGCCTTAAATATCCTTGCAAAGTTTTTTTTGGCAAAGACAGTTCTACCAGAAAGATTTGGGGAAAGCTTTTAAAATTCCATTTGCCATCGGATGTAACTCAGACATGACATTTGTAATATCATCAGAGCAGAATTGCTGACGTGAACAAGAGTGTTGGCAGTGACTTCCATGGGACCAGGATTGGGTCCAGTTTTCACATTTTCTAGGCATTTTTTGCTAAATGTTATTTTGTATAAAGAAGCGTTTGTTTAGACTCCAGATGTTCAAGTAACCTCCTGTCATATTTTGTCTGCATCCCAGTGCTCCCATCTGTGATCTGAAGTGTTATGAGGTAAAGGTGGAAGGATTTATTTTATCTCACTTCCATCTGTTCTACACTCCACTGACTCCCTTCTTGATTTTTACCAGTGTTTGAGCGCAGGGCTAAAGTGCAGTGGGTGCAGCTCTGCACTGTTCTTACCAGTGTAAACCCAAAAAACAGGACATTCACTCTGAACTGACCTCTGACAATTATTTGCAGAATTATTTGGGATAAACAGTTGTGATCCAGGAAATCAGCAAACTCTGTGCAGGCACTTGTTCAGGGAGAACATCTGCTATGAAACACTTCAGTTGCTACCAGTGCCTAACAGATGGGCACTGCTGAGGCTAATGATTGTGAAATATGAACTTCAAGATGTTTCTGAGCAACCCACAGCAATGTTACTGCAGCACATCCAGTGCTGACATCTTTTTATCTACTCTCAGAGTGCTCTGAAGGCAGCTCTGATTTCAAAGTTCTGGGGCTTATACATTGGTGCCAGCCTTGGTTACAAGAATAGGAAATTTGTGAATGCTTCCCTTAATGACTGTGGTTATAATCAAACTGACAACCTGATCTGGGTCAGAATGGCTATGGTCGTGGATGCCAAAGGCTCCTCATGAGTGTCAAAATAGCTGTGTATGCGGGGGGTTGGAGATCTTCCCCCTCCAATTCCAAAACCACATGCCTCTGTTCCAGGGCTTGTCTGCACTGTTCTCCATGACTAGTCAGACAGGAGGTGTCTGAGGGCAGAGAACCATCATCACTACTTGAGAACCAAACAAAAATTAGTGTCAGGGAGGTCTGCATAGGCACTTAAGATCAATTTAGAGTTTGCACTAAGTTACATAGTTTAAGCATCTGTCTAATGCTGCTGAGAGGGTGAAGATGCATCTGCAGGCAATTAAGGACTCCTAGTTCCAGTATTTAATTCTGTAAATAGTTTGTGTTGCAGAATTGCAGCTGGAGGCAACAGGATCACCAGCATAGGAATCAGGGATGCTTGAATTCCAAATGGGTAAAAGGTATCCTACAACAATACAGAGAATAGCAAAACAAAACTAAAAAAAATACAGTCCAAGAAATTCAGAATGACAAAAACCTTCTGCTTCCATCTTCACTCTCTCTCAGCAGAAACTGGCAACAGACCCAAGGTGGGGGGGGAGCTGTTTTTTATTTTTATTCTGCAAGAAAAAATTCTCAGAGCACTTTGTTGGAAAGAAATTATTAACACAGGAAACATGAATTAACAGAGACTGCAATAATCTTTGTTACCAGTGAGATGGACCAGGTTTGCCTCCCAGCTGCATCACTGGAAATCCACCAAGGGAAGCACTTGGGACAAAAAGATTCTCCAGAGCCTGGAGCACAAACTGTGTCACAAAGATTACAGGAAATCTTCTGCAATGTAGTGCTAACAGATTTTACAGGAGACCTGAAAATTTCCATGCCTGGTCCAGAACAGAATCCCCCGATGCTCAGCTATCCTGTTCCTCTCCAGGCCTGGCTGCTGGACCAATCCTAACACAGCCAGCAGCCCAAGGTGATATCACTTGCTAAGTATGAAGTTTGGGATTGAAATGCCTTGTTCTTTCTCATTTTGCTTGCCAGGACTTTCCCTCAGCTCTAATCAGGGCCTCTTATTTGCCTGAGAACTGAATTTAACCAGAATAGTAATAATTTGCATGCTCATCTGACACTAAAAGAGAAGAATCGGTGGACAGATTATTGGCGTGTGGAATTATCTCTTTTCACATTTTCTGTAACAGCATGGCTGTTAAACGAAAGATAATTAATAATACACTATTTTGCTTGGTTTTGAAGGGTGAAGGAAGGACTGAGAATATAGGGATGAAGAGAGTGCAGAGAAGAAGCTGGAACTTCTCCTGGCAGCAGGCAGGGAGACAAACCCCAGCTGTGCTGTAGCACACTTTGATGTATTCGTAAGGCGTTGAGATAGCACAGCCATTTCCAAATGTATTCACTCACAGTGGTAGTCCAGCCAGCTGGTGTGTCTGTGTTCCAAGCTGGGAAAGATCCCTGCTAAGCAAAATAGGATGATACAGGAACTAGGGCTGTGAGGAAGCTGGGCTGCCTGTCTCTGCTACAGCTAGTGTCTCCTGGTGGAAATGTGAGTGTTCGCTTTTAAATTTTGCTTTTATGACAGCAGAACCTGGTATGGGTTTCAGGTATGTAATATTCTGCTGCTACATTTTTTTTCCCTTGCACTAAGAGAGGAGATTATGAAAGCTGAGATGCTTTGGACTCACTTAAGCAGAAAATGTCAGTCTTCAGATTTCTCTTTTTCTCTCTTTTTGGGCTCTTTTTTGTTATGACACAAAAGATATCCCCTCACCTCTGAACTGAAACTGCATATCAAAGGGAAGAGATGTTTAATAATAGCAAACACAAGATAGAGTTCTATCTTCCTCCCTCCCACTGAGTGAGGAATTAATTCTGGGAAAGCAGCTCTCAAACCCTTCCAAATCTTCCAAACCCCTCCAAGTCTGCAATATTGGACTACAAAAATGCTGAACAAATGAGGGCTGTACAAAGCCCATGTTCTCCTCTCTGTTACTTCATGACAAGCCATTTAGTTCACACCATTTCTCTCCTGCCTGACACTGCACATCAGCTGAAGCAGGACTGGCAGTGACCCCAGCTGACCCTAGTAATGAAGGAGAGATGTTTTTCTAACTGGAGACCCGTGAAGGCACCCAAGATGTTGCCATTCCATAAAGGTGCTCACTTCCTTGCATAGCTCTTGATTTCTCTGGCTAATTGGTTGTATTCATTGTCTCTCTTATACAATGTTGTGCTAAGGCACAGAAGGATTTGTAAAATGATTTGACACCGTTCAGCCCTGAGACAGGTAAAATTGCTGGTTCTTATCTGAGATGCAACAATCTCTACCACATTCACAATCTTCACATCTTCCCTTAGATTCTCTTTGAACTGTCCTGATGCAATTGAAAGTTATGTATGAAATAAGCTATAATCTTATAATGCTTTAAGACAAAATGCTCTTTGGTTTTGATCTATATGTATCAGCCCCAGACAGATATGGCTTACAGTTTGCCAAGGGGGTTTAGATTGGCTATGAGACAATTTCTTCACCAAAGGGGTTGTCAAGCATTGGAACAGGCTGCCCAGGGAAGAAGGGACTACACATCTTTAGAGCATGGAGAGGTCTGTACTTGGTAAGGATCAGCCCAGCCACACTGTCCTGGTGCTCAGGTGCGGCTTTGCTCATCGTGCCCATTACACAGTGGCCACTCCAAATTCAGTCAGTAATCTCATACCCAGCTAGAAGAGAGAACCAGGGAAATTTGGTAATTATCTGCTAAAGCCTACACCTCCCAGCAGGTGCCATCTGCTCTACAAGCCTTGCTATGTACAAAAAAAGGCCACTTTGCTCCCCCTCAGCTTTGATGCACTTCCTATAATCCAGTGCTCTTCTAGGGTGCTGCAGCTGGTGTCACCGCAGGTTGTAAGGGGAAAGCCTTGCTGTGGGAATGGATGCTGAATTAAAAAAATCTGTTCTATGAAAGATTCCCCTGGACAGGAAGTTTTGCCTTTGGCTCAAGATCCCCCGTGCCTGGACAAGTCATCTCAGCAGACAGAATGTGCCCCAAAATAGAAATAATGGCATAGTGACAGGGCCTTCATCTAGCAGGCAGGACTGATGCTGCCAGAGTGGCAGGCTCTTCCCCTGCAGCCTGAGAACACAGCACATCCCATGGGAAACTGCAGACCTGTAACCCTGATGTGTAAGTGCCCAGCCTTAAGAATGGGTTGTGGTGGGCTGACACAGTCCCACAGCTTCTCTCCTGACTGCTGCCCCTTCATACCTCATTATTCATATTTATTCTGAGGTATATGTTTGGGCTGGGTGGGAGAACATGGGCTTTTTCTTTACATTTTTTTTTCTTTTATGTAATCAGTAATTAGAGTTCCTATGTCTCCTGTAGGCCAAATTCAAAGACTGATGTACAAGCTCAAGCTGGTACAAGACCGACTTCTTATGATGTTCTTATCACCTATCTACAGCCCATGGCACATAGGGAAACCACTCATTATATATCTAGGGCAAAGCAAAGCATGATTTCAGACAGAAAACCTGTCTCTGACAGGTATCTTTTGCATGCTTCTCTTATTTTTTATTTTTACTCTTTACTTCTCTCACACTCAGGTGATGAATTACACCAAGCTATGAATGATATCATTCTTACCCTTAACTCCACAGATAATTCAGGTCACATTCAGAGGTGACACAAAGGAATCAAAGTGGAAGTAATAATGGAAGAGTGCAGAGCAAGCCTCTCCCATGTCATACACAATCAGGAGCCAGAAGGACGGTGTGACACACACAAATCTGAGCTCCCTCTGGGACCTTTCTTTACCAATGTAAATCTTAATAAACAAAGTGTGGCAATGCTTTTTCATGCAAAGGCTTTGTGATAGTTATAGTGCTGCCATAAACTATTGATGAAATTATTCAGAATGGGACAACCATTTGGTTTGCTGCCTTCAGTCACATAAAGACAAAAAACCCTGACAATAAGGCCATATAATACAGGAAAAATGTAGTAAGACAACCCTCTGTCTCCTCATGACGAAGAGCATGGCTGTAGCATTGCTGATTCTGCACTGTTTGCATTGTATTTACCCCAAAGACTTCCCAAACGGTCCTGCTAAATCCTGCACCGACAAACAGAGTAGGCAGCTTCCAATTGCATAGTACAGGCAAGATAAGGTCAATTTTAATTTCTGGAGATCTTTTTCATGCCACCCAGAAGAATCCCTGCTGTTAAGGTCAGTCAAATACTGCCGTTTTTGGGGTGGGGAGGGTGCTGCATAGATTTGTGAGCAGTACTTCTGTTTATAGCTCTGCAGGTAAGAAAGGGTTAAACAAGTTTTATGTTCAGAGTGCCTAAAAAAAGGTCAAGGGGTCATTTCCTTCATGTGTAACCATTTGACCAGGTGCAACTGTGGAATTTTCCCTTCCTCAAAAGCCTCAAGGTATCGATTACTTCCCAGAGGTGCATAATTAATTTAATTGCCCAATCCTCTTTGGATATGGCAAAACTTAAAAATATTGAGCACACAGTGGCTGGAGAGACTGCAGAGATTTGTTTGACAAATACCACCATCAGCCCATGCCTCACTTTTACATGAATCATCATTTAGGATTAGGGAGGGAACGGAAATGGAAATGTCTCTGTCTGAATCCCAGCAAAGTGAGTTCAGCACTTATTTCCTGAGTTATATCTGCATTATCTTCTTAAAATCACTGCTCTTTTCCTTGGCACCTCAATGAGCCAGTGACCCAGAGTATATGACAAAAGTGCCCCAGCTTTCAGAATCCTGAATCTTTTCTTCAGACTCTTATCAGAAGCAGCTAATGTTTTTAAAACATGCTAGTGAAGCCTATTGCTTGCAAATAACTGAGGAAAAACAAACAAAGAAATGAACCATATAATAGCTATTCTCTTTTTGGTTTTTTGTTCCTTTTTATGGATACATTAGACCTGAAATTATTTTTGACTTAGAGTTATTTCTCCTATTTGTTTCCATGTAAGGAATGTCATAAACACCTCTCTGGAGCCAAAGGGAAAATTCCTCTTTTCTTCAAGATGACTGGGATGGCAGGCCAGAAATACGAATTTTGGACAAGATTTTCAAGATCAGGTGAGCAGAGCACACCAGCCCAGAGGTTTAAAGTCCCCACTAGACACTGTAAGGCCTAATACATACTTTTATAAGTTCTACAGTCCAAGATTCTGAGTGGTACTGAGGTAACATGGACAGTCAACACTTCCTAAACTCCACTGAAAACAAATAGACTCAAAGTCACTTAACTTAGATTGTCTCTTGGCCCTGTCAGTCTCTCTCTGAAGTTAGGGTGGACTTAGGTTTTGCCATAGTTTTACTTTGTGCTTGGTTTTGTTTGCTTTTTATTAGTAGAGGTTTAACTCAACACCTGAGAAACCCTGCATGAAACAAAGGTCTTCATTAAAATTTTAACACCCTTGCTGCCTCAGTTTAGAGTCAGGAGAGCTCCCACTATGCATGTAATTGTTTTTCCATAGTAAAACACTCTTTGCTGAAGGATAATTGATATGAGGCTTAAAATTCTAGCACCAAAATACCCCAAAAAAGTTAATAACTTCTCTAAGTATTTGTATGGGCCTCTGATTCCAGCCTCTGGAGTCCCATCACGTTCTTCAGGGGTGGGCTAGTAAATTGTCTTCTTGGCTGCCTCACTGGCCAAGTTCACCCACACACATCTCATATTCCAAGGAGTCTGCTCCCATAGGTCCGTGTAATGTAACCGGTTTCTTTCCTGCAAACGTGCAGTGAGAACATGATACCATTTTATTTCTGATGTTAGATCACAGGCACAGGCAGTTTACTGGCCTCTGAACTGATGGGGAAGAACCACCAGGCACTCAGTCCATAGGCAGAGAACAATAATCAATATGTAAATGTGTGTCTGTGTACACAGACCAGACTGTGGCTGGCCCAGTCCAAAGGTGAAAAACATGCCAAGACATAAAATTACTGTCTACCAGTATCACTGGCTGAAACTGCCCATACATGCAGGATTTTGCTTGTTATTAGGAATTTCTTTCCTGATTAGTCCATTCCTCAAACCCACCAAAAATATGAGGGCGCTTCTGCCTATTAATTTAGCAGCATATATCTTCATTCTGTTCACAAATTAACACCTAAGGGAACTCCTCAGCCTTCATCCTACTGGTCCCCTGCCCTTGCTTGCTGTGGGAAAAGCTAGTGCACAGCATAAAATATGTTCAAATTCTTACAGCTTCCCTCCTCCTCTGCTATATGGGCTGCATTACTGTCCCCTCAGCTGGTCACAAGAACACAGCCTCTTTCTAGCCCAGAAAGTCCAACCAGATGCATACTTCTACTCTGTTCTTGCTTGTACAATCAGGTTAAACCTCAAAACTCCTTGCTCCTGCAATGGAGACTGCTTGGATGAGTTCAGTGATATTAGAAATGCATGTTGGGCAGCAACATATCCTTAAATGTCCTTGGCCAGCCATGGCTTTAATATGTTTACAGCCTTTTTTCCTAATCAAAAGATCTAAGGGGAGTTCAGTGGAATAAAGCAACAAACCTGCTGTTGGGGGAGAGGGAAGATAAGGGAAGATCATGCTAATTAATACCAGTTTTAGCCAGGTTATAGTGTAGTGAGTTCAATACGGACATTTTACAGTATCTACCCAAACCAGAAATAACTCTGAGTGAGAGCTTTCTTCCTGCGCTAATCTCCACATCCTACAGAGGATCACAGCAGTATGACTGGGCCAACAACCACCCCAGTGGGGGAGCCCTGTGGTCCCAGGACACCTGCTGCCTCCCAGGATATGCCACAGAGGGTTTCAGGCTGGGGATGACAGACAAATTCTGGTATGCAAATTCTGTGTACAATCCTGAGATGATCCTGGGCTCCATGCTAGTCTGGAAGATGTGTTCAGTCAGGCTGCCTCAATTTTGGCCTGGGCTGTAGCACAGTTTTCTCCAGCTCCTGGAGTAGTCTGAGGCTGGGAAGGCACAAAGGTGGTTTAAAGTAATTCTAAAGCAACTCTTCCCAAGGATGGGAGTCATGTGCTGTATCACCTGGAGACACATTACATAACCTCACCCTGTCAGCTCAGACCTAAACACAGGTCCCTAAAGTCTCTGCGTGTGCAGTCTGTCCAAAGCTGTGGGAGCAGGGACAATGCATGGCCACACAGAGCTCAGTACACTTGACCAATGCTTTCCTCTGAAGGATGGACCTAAACTTCAGTAGAAACAATCCAGAAGTGTACGAAGTAGATGTTAACTAGTAAAGCCACTCATCTTGTAATCCTTTAGGGGTGGTTGTGGTGGAGCTGCAAGATTGATTGAGGCTGGAGCTGCTTAGCTTGACAAAGTGATCTAGGGAAGGCTTGGAGACACTGCAGCGATTTCCAAATACTGAATGCCTTTGTGCAAGTACCATGGAGGATAGGCAAATTCACTGAGGTGCCAGAAAAATGAATAAGAAGGGATAAAGAAAGGAAATTAACAAGACATCATGGCTGTCAGGAGGATTTTGCTGATATTACTCAGAGGAATAATCTCCCTGCTTCAAACACATAAAACTGAACCAGATAAAAAACTGAAAAAAAAAAATCTTTAAAAAAAAAAAAGTAGAAAAAGCAACATGGACTCAGCTTCCAAGGGTGGAAAGAGAAAGATATTAGGAAGACTTTGCTGCCTGTCATCTCCAGGTTTCTCTGAAATTTCAGGCTTTCCTGGGAGTGCTCATTCAAATTTATGCAAAGTTGAATTAAATAACATTGAGTTACTACCGTGTATTCCACCATAAGTTCCATTCAGAATAAAATGAAAAGATATTTCTGGAGACCTGTAAGATCTTGTTAAATGAACGAAGCCAAGTAGGACTTCCTGCCTAGATATCTTTTTCTTGAGATTATCCAAAGGCTCTTTCTTGACGGAGATTCCCCAGATTATTATTATTGTTGTTTCCGGTAACAAAAAATTCCTTAAAAGTTAGTTTGAATGAATGCTGAATCTGTGCTTCTCCGGCCAAGGAGCCCTTCCCCAAAACCACTGGAGGCTGTTTGCCACTGTTTTATGTTAGTCTGTCACTGATAGATTGACTGAATGCCCAACCATGTCTGCCCGCCAAAGATCAATGGCTTCCTCCAGAAAGAAGTAGCCTGGGGGGAAGAGGAATGCCTGGACCAAACAGCTTCCTGGTCTCCCATGCAGTTTATGGGTCTGATAATCTTCTTGCTTATCTCAGGGCAACACCAAGGTTCATCCCTTCCACAGGGAGTAGAGATATGCAAGATAGTGACACTATCAGTGCAGGGGCCAGCGGTAGCTTGAAAAAAGTCACATAGAACTATCTTTTTAAAGTTTCCTCAATACTTTATTGTCAGGAGAACATAAGGTAAAATAAGACAACGAAGACAATGGTGTGGCTGAGTTCCTCATGCAACCAGTGATGATTGCAAAATTCAGTTGTTGTTTGGTCTGGTTCAATAGCTGAAACGTGCTGAAGTATGTTGTGTGCCACCCTGTATGAGAGATACTGACAACTGTAAGGAGTCCCAAGAAGCTGATAAGACAGCTGGGAGTCTAGAGCACATGAAATATGAGAGACTGAAGGAATTGGGTTTTTCTAACATGGGGAAGAGAAGGCTGGACAGGGAAGGAGCCAATTGCATCTCCTCCTTCCTGAAGGAACTTATAGTCAAGAGAGCTCTAAATAGAAGAACAAGGCTTGATTTGGATTCTACAAACTGGGGAGCTTAATGTATACACTGATTTGAAAATATCTGTGCCCAACACATAATACAAGATCAAGTAAATTTATTGTAGCATTTTATTCTTCACTGAGTTGTGAACACCTGAAGTAGCAGCAAATTATGATGCAACCTCTGAAAAAAAAACCCCTTTAGGGGCTCACAAAACATGATCAGACTGGATCTTGTTTCTTGTTAGGAATTAATTTAGAACTGCAGTAGTGGTCTTTTGTTTGGCCTCTCCTCCCAGATTGGCTTTAACTCAGTGTTCTCCCATTGAATCCAGTGAGTTTGCTGCCAATAAAACTGAGGATAAATAACAGATAAATTTACACACCTCTACAACAACAACATGAAGAATTCTGGCTGCTTCTTTGTGCTGCTTACACCCTCCTGACTTATCCCACTGTGGACAGCTCTACTGCTTTCTTCTTCCTTCATAAAGAGAGGCATGAGATGCAAAAAACCAGTGGGAGAGTGCTTCACTTGCGGAGGGACCCAGTCCTACCTCAAAGACTGTCCTATATATCCATCTGTGGTTAATTATGAAGTCACAGAAATAGAAGAACAAACATTTCTTACTTTTTTTTTTGTCTTCCATGACAATGGAGTAGATTGTTCCTATCATTCGTTTCTCACCTTCCCCCAGCCCTTTCTCTTATGTCCACCAACTTCTTCACTCTTTTATTCAGGCAAATCCTTTGTATTCTCATTAGTGATCCTAATATGGGCTGCAGGAAGGGGAACTAAACGAGATACAAGAATAGAAACACTCCAGGTCAGAAAGGAGAAACAGTTGCTGGTAACTAAAACTGAATCTCTAATCATATTTCTGTAGATAAAGGGCCAGTTTCAATCTCACAGATATGCCATTGTGGAAAAGGACACTTTTGCTTTTTTCCCTCCATGAACTGCCCTATTTTAACTGGAGGTATGATTTTCCTCTTCTCAATTGTGCCAGGCACTAGAAAATGGTTAGAGTGACCTGCCTGAGGACACCAGCCCCTTCCTATCACCCAAATTATTCCTAGTCTGCACAGAGCACTGCTCTTCGGCTGCTGGAGCCATCAAGGTTAATAAGAGCCCCAAAAGGCAGGAGGCCATACAATCTGCTGAGTGAAACTGCTGGAATGAATTTGGGCCATTATCTCTAAATACCATGTTTGCACATGACCTCTGCAGAGCTGCACGCTTGAATGGCACATGCAGACAAGGAGCCAGGCATTAAGGCAGCACAACTCTGGCTGATTGTCTTCAGTTGAGTGATGCTGGATGATACCAGAGGAGGATGCAGTGGCCTCACAATATTTGACATCTGCCCCTCTAGAAAGGGAAAGGATTTCTTGGCAGATATTCTACCTTCAATATTTAAAATCTGAAGAGAGTTTTTATTGCTTTTTAATTGGGATGAGGGCGGGAGTATATTTTCTTTGGATCTTACTTCAAAGCAGATGATCAGTGTTGCTGAAAATAAAGAGCCTTGTTTAGGCCTCTTCTGATCTTACCCGCTAAGCAAAATAAACTCACATGGGAGCATCTCCCTCCATTCACACTCTCAATGCATGTCACTTCCCTTGTAGGATTATTCAAAAAAGAAGAAATGCCAGGCTTCAGTCTGCAGAGAGCAATAGCCTGTTCTTAGGAGATTCAGTATCAGCACCCCTCTCCAAACAGTCCTTTTGGCTCCACACAGTCAAAACAGAAACACAATAGCTAAAAGTTCTTGTCTTTCTGTTTCTTTCTACACCTTCATGCTTACAAGAAACTACCTTGGGAGGCCACTAGTTCAATACAGGACATAAACAAAAGCTCTCATATGAATCCTCCCCCTATTTCAACCCGATGTTTCTCCTGTCTAAGGGAGAAAAGAAGTTCATTGATGGGGAACTAAAGTGTTTACCTTTTCCCGGCCTGCATATCTGCATCAACCTTATCTAATGCAAGTAGATTGAAAACGGGAAAAATAATGTGTTATAGCACTGATAGGGATCTTTCAAATTTATTGTTCCTCAGTTGTTGCCTACGATTAGAAATACAGCATTCAAGCTGATAGAGCAGGAAGCAGTCTTTTTTCCTTCCCCTGAATGTGAAGAACTGAATCTTCCAGGAAATGTTGTGCTTCCTTCCTGTTAAAACTCAGAATCAAGTGACTGACAGTGTCCCAAAAGTACTGCACATCTATGAACAAGAATATCAGGAGCACATCTGATGACCAGAATGTGTGCTGTACTTCTGAAGACTCCTCTAACTGCTTGCTCAGCAGAACCGGTTCCCTAGAGCATAGGCTTTCTTTTTCAATGACAGGGCAACTTGCTTCAATAATCACTTGGATTCATCAAGTGAAGATGTGTGGGACTTAAGGATAAATTTCAACCTGATAGTCAACCAGAGGAATCACTGGGTCCCAGAAAAAGCCAGAAATGATCAGTAAGTGTATGCACATCAGCAGTTTCATGGCAAGGAAAGTGCTGGACACAGCTGTGTTGCCTCCTGTTGCAGTGCAGCTGAGTCTCAGTCAAGGCTTCTGTGTGTGCTTCATTTTTCCAGACATCAAGCACCCTGTGCATCAGAGTGCTAATCAGCTTCTCAGTACAGTACAGGGTATGTTGGTAAATAACAACTCAGGGTCTAGGAATGAACTATAGCCATTCAGAAAAATGTTACTGATGCACTTTTTCTTAAAATGCTAAAATTTCAAAACCTGAAAGTATTTGGCTGGAAACTCTAACAGCTCTGTCATGGAGGCCCTGAAGGACCTTCTGGGAGCTGTATTTCATGCATTTCACACTCCTGGCTTCCCCTGGGCACAATCCTAGGTTGAGCTACATCTGCTGTGATGCATGATCTTCTCTCCTCTTGTTCTCATCTCAGGCCTTGAGGCTGATGCAAGAAGCGAGGGATGACATATCTTGAGCTCAGCAAGGCTAATGACATTGTCCCAGGTTACATTTGCAGTCTAAAAAAAGCTTCTAAATGAAGTTTCTCAAGACTTGATGCCAAAATGATTAAAAAAAAAAATTAGAGATCAGTTTAAAATTGCTTAGACTCACCCTAGAAAGATATATGGAACTGGATTACTCAAGGGTCTGTTCTGGCTCTGGCACTACACTTTGTTTCTGTTAATGATTTTTGGCAATGGAATAGGGATTACCTTTTAAAGCCTAAGTACGATACCAAAGTAGAGAGATGGAACAGAGGGAATAAAGGTTGGATGTTGTAATTAAGTTAAAAAACCCCAAACCACCAAACACCAAAACTCAACCAATTTAAATGATTATTTGAAAGAAAATTTGTGGCTTGCCTGGTTGCAAGTCTGTATTGACAAAGGTCAAATACCATAATTAGGCAGAAATAACCAACAGAATAAAAAAGTCAAGAGATGGTGAATGACCAAGAACACAAAAGGTCTGCAGCAAATGTTCTGGGGACTACACTGGATTAAAATCTGAAAGTCAGCCAGCACTCCCATCCTGCTGTGAGAAAAGCCAACTTGAAACAGAAAGAAGTGCCCTGTAATGGACTTTGCAAGAAAGCCCTCCAGTCTGTTCAGTAGTGGCAAAGTCTTAACTGGAATAAGGCCTGCAGTTTCAGGCACTGAACTAAGGATACCGACAGTTTTGGGAGATTTCTCCCAAAA
>WBMY01005801.1:268786-427244 GCA_013397315.1 Donacobius atricapilla
AAAAAAAAAAAAAGGTAATAATCAGAAGACTAAAAAACAAACAAAGACTAAAGAAACAACTCAAAAACTCCAACCCCTTACATGCAGAAAAGGATGTTAAAACTAGTATTTAATATTCGGAATAAAAGCCTGAAGGCCAAAAGTCTTCAAAATAATATGAAGAAAGCAAAAAATCTTCAATAGCCATAATTAAACAAATACTGGCATATATAGCCTAAGAATGTTTGAAGCTTTCATTGTTGCAGATTCTTAGAGATTAATAAATACATGTAAGGAAGAGGAAGGGTGCAATTAATCTTGCTTTAGGGCAGTGGGATGGACTAGGTGACCCATTAGATGAAAATTTCTTCTCCTGTTAGTTCTACAAACTTATGATTCCATGTGTGGTGAGCACAGCACCTACACCAGAGCTGCACATGAAGCTAGCAGCTCCCATAAGACACTATGAGAGCATTTCAAAATGGAATATTGTCTTTTAGCAAGGATGTTATGGCTAAGATACCTCAGTTTTCAAGCATTCTAGATTTTGACAAATACAGTTTGAAATTTCTGAAGGAAGCAGATTATTTTTCTCTAGCTGTAAACTTTCTTTCTGTTTAAATCATAAATTTGACACGGAAAAGTATTTTTTGAGGCAAATTTTCAACCACCTCCATGTATTGGGTTAGTATACTGGAAATGTGGATTGTTAACTCAATAGTCTTCACAGTTTAGATAGAAAGTAGAGGAAGGAAAAGATGTTACCTTTCACACTGGAGAGGGTACATATTTGTGAAAAGTTATTACTTGTTTAACGTTATTGCCAGAGGTCCAGAGCTTGAGAACAGCCCGGGAAGGAAGTGGGTAACACAGCAGAGAGAAACAGGATGCAAGGTTTTGACTTCAGCATCCTCTTTCCTCTCCTGAGCATAAGGTTTGGGAGCAGGACTCAGTCCCCAAGAATTCCCTGAGAGTCGGTGCAGATAAATGTATAGCTACTTTGGGCCTCTTTAGTAAAAACACTGATCTAGCAAATAAAATCCCACCTCCTGTGATTTCTGGCACCTATGTGATCCTTCACTACTGCACTGTTGCTCTCCTATCAAACAGGCTCAGCTCAGCAGCTCGGTTGGCACTTGGCACTGAATTATCACAAAACTTTGCTGTTTTAAGATATCTTTTTATCTAGTCCAATCCACAAAGAGCCTCAGCTTTTGGAGTCTGATATTCAAATGGCAGGGTTGTATCCCCCTCTCCATCTCAGTGTTAATGGTGGCCACACCTCTCTCTGCTCCTGGGATTCTGCTGCTTGCACTGGAGTCTGCCCTGACAACTCATGTCACCCTTCCAGATGGCACTCAGCAATGGCTGCAATGCAAGGACCCCTGTAGTCCCCAAGAAGATTTCCAAATGGTCTTAATTTTAATTTGGGGGAGTAGGGGGAAAACAACGAACCCAACCACAAAAAATAAGCAAGTAGCTTTGGTCCCATTCTGCTCTTCTTTCCTTCCTCCGTGCACTGGCACTCCAAATTCCACGGTCCCCACGGTCAGGGATGGCAGCTAACAGCAGCCCTGTCCAACAGCTGAGGAACATGGCAGAGATATTACAGCACAGAGGCACATACACCAGCTCCCCAACCCGAAAGAAAAAGGTGGCAACCATGAAAACTCCCCAAACCTTGGAGGCTTAGTGATGCAGCAGCTTTTCTACAAAACCAACAACTCCTGCAGGCCGTGTTGTAGTGAAAACTCAAAAGATAAAGGAAGAAAATCTCAGAGGTATTTACATTTTTCATGTAAGATGTGCCAATTTTAATGGGCAGCAAGTACTCAACAGTCAAATCAGTAAATATATTCAAGGTGTCTAACTCAGTGAAACTCCTGGTGATGCAGGAACATGGGGGATGCAAGTGTGGCTGAGGAGTTAAGCCTGAGGTCTCCTATGCACACGAAGAGACAGCTAAGGTACCTGCATAGTTGCTTCCACACAGCCTGCCAAGGAGGAAACAAACCTAAACCCTTACATTTAACTTTTTATAAAGCCTATTTTTTTCTGTGCCATCTTTTCAAGACACACATTCATGCTCTGCAGAAACATTAACTCCCTTTTGCAACAAGATTGACCCCACTGTACCTCCTGACAGAGCTGTAAGGTGATAGTGAAGCTGACTTATAGCTGCAGTGGGTGAAGAAACAGGCATTTGTTGCTTAAACACCACACAAGGTGTTGTTCTAATTACTGGTGGAGCCCCCAGGGGAGTGAACAGCAGCTCCCAGCCTAGTGCAAAATGGCAGCCCCTTGATTTGGAGATTAAATTAGTGATTGGGTGTAGAGCAGAAGGGAAATGGGCTGGTGGGGGAGGGAGGACAACATGCTGGTGGGAAAGGAGCCTTTGCTTTTCCTGTCTGATCCTAGCACCTTGGTCTTGGCTCTGCAGCCCTGCCAGCCCCAGAAAATTCCACTTTATCCCCTCCAGGCTAGAAAAGGCTTTTAGTTGCATGTGGCAGTGATTTTTCTAAAAATGTCTCAAGCAAAGGCAAAAACAAACAAACAAAACAACCCCTAAAAAATCCAAAACACCACAACCCCAGACAAACGTATAAGGTTTATAAGCAGTTCAAATCCTGGGTTATTCCTTCACTAATGGGGTTTGTCTGGTGGTACTGAGATCAGAGCCTGGCCACTGGTTACAGGGAACACAATGGAATTTGAAGCCTAATTAACAAAAGAAATGCCTCCACCTGTCTTTAACCAGCCCACATGTTTTCAATTGAGCTTACAGCCACAAATGAATAAAATTGTGCTAAACAACTCTGAGCACATGACAGAAAAATAGCCTCCTGAGTTATGAGCCAAATCCAGATGCTCAAGGGACCACAAGAATCAAAACAAGACCCTGTTCAGGGACATAGATGAGGGGGAAAGGGAAGGATAACTTTGCTGAGAGAAAACCTTAATACTCAGCAGCCCACTTAGGTGTAAATGGCAGTGGTTACAAGGCTTGTGGTAAGATTTTGGTGACTACCTCAGCGTGAAGGGGTCAGGGGAACGGGCTTCTCCACAATCCCTTATCTCTAACATCTGCAATTAGGACTCTCATAAAAATTACTATGTGAAACCTGCACACTCCAAAGCAACACAGCTGTCTTGTCCCTGCACACAGCTAGGCATTTCAAAGGAAAACATACAGGAAATGTCCAGTAAGTAACAACAGAGCCAAGTCAGGAACATTTTGCTCCTCAAAAGAAAAAGTTGTCTCTCACGTTGAAGAAAGATAAAAATCCACCAGCCATGGGCTTTTATCCAAGCGCTGTGGTATGCAGAACAGAACTGTATATTGACTGCCCAAGCAGGGCCCTTTAGACGGCTTTGGTGACAGATTGTAACAGGCCTGGTGATGCCTCCTGTGACTCTGAATCAAAGAGTTCACCGGCACCACTGCTGGGCTAGAGTTACTCCACTTCTGTAGTTGAAATGTAAATGTAAGTACCTAATTGCAACCTCTTTCATCCTAAAACAAAACCTTTTATGCTTTGTCTGATAGTTGCTGGGAAGCTGCTGTTGCTAATTATTTAGCAATAGTAGCATCCTCCAAAACTCAGAAAAATGCAAGGATAATTCAGAAAAAATGGTGGGTCCCTGTTGTGTAAAAAGTGCTATGCAGATGGATTATTTGTACCCAGCCCTTAGGTGCCCCCAGGGACCTGCTGTCTCCTGGAGACAGGAGAATCAGTGATGCTCAAGAGAAATAGTGATGCCTAGTGACACTCCCCCAGCTCAGGGCACACTGATCAAATCAGGCTTGCTTTCAATGAAATGCCCTAGGCTGAGCCTTCTGGAGTTTTCTAAGTCAGTGATGAACTAGAAATCTATCAACTAGCCCTGGCTCTCTGCTTTCCACCAGTAACACAGAGGACTACCAGCCACAGCCTTAGCCCCAGTATTTAGGGATTCTCCAAACAGACAGAGACAGTTCTGGAGCTCATCATGGCCTGCGCAGGCAAGGAACACGGTGCTGCTGCTCTGTGTGGGTGCAGAGGACACATTTAAAGCCCCTGTACAGAAGGTGTTCAGTTCCAGAAGAGTCTGGATAGCTTGGTATGAGAGAGAACTTTCTCAATAGCACAGTTTGGGAGGGCAATGTTAATCTTGTGCTGAAGCTGAATATTCGAGAGGAGAAAAGTGCTCTGTAGCACTGGTCTAAGCATTCCATGACCCCTTCAATTATCACTGGAACTTTTCTAGCTCGAATTTATATTAAAAAAAAATTAAAATATATTTTGCCAGCTTTAAGGTTATTGTAAGTCTACTGGATTTAAAGCTTGTGATAGATATTTCCTATAAAATCTATGGTCAAAAACCAATTTAAAAAGATGCACCTCCTGATAGTGAGTCACACGTCTCTGGAAAGATGGAATTAGATTACTGTGGAGATACACACACCACCCGGCATCAAACCCTGTGAATGCACAGGTCAGGAGGCAGCCAACCCAGTGAACAAATCCAGTCCAAAGCCGAGCACAGGGAGGTGAGGGAAGGAGAGGGGTAGGTTATGCCTGGCCAAGTCCTGGAAAGGAACACTTGCTACATGATCTGCCAGTTCTGCCAGAGGCAAGTTTGGGATGCAGCCAAGCTTCTCAGTAACCCCAGTTCCCTGTGCCATGGAATCTGAAGCATGCTGTGCTGGTAATCAAGTGTCACAGGCACTGCCAGTTGTTCAGGCTGTTTAGTTCCTGCCCTCACCTCAAGCTGGTGACAGGAATGCCAAGACTGCACTTACCAAGCCTACTTCTAGAAGGGATTATCAGCTCCAGCTTTCTCCCCACAAAGGCCCAGTAGGCCAGTCCAAGGAGAGAGGGGATGCTGAGCCTTGTTTCCGGCTGAAAAAGGGAAACGTGCTGCATAGCGTAAAGGAGTGATGCATCCACCCTTAGAGTGCTGAATGCACTGCCTGGAGCTGGTCATTGTTTGAAAACATCAGTAGCTGCGCTTCTAAAGATCAAAGCAAGTCATAAGGCTGTGTCTTCAAAGCTCTCCTTCTTCCTTGCTGCTGCTGACCATTGTTCAGCCGAATCCCCAGCTCATCTTGCCTGTCCTGCCCTTGGCCATGGCCCCATGTGCCTTAGTCATAGACACAGGTGGGAACACACCTCCCTGCTAGCAGAAGGAAGATGTTTTGAAAAGAAAGGTTTCCTGAGAAGGGAGTGATGGGAGATCTCTGAGAAGGCCAAGACAAAGTCTATAACATAGCAAAAGGGGTTTGGATGGAAGAGGACTTGGAATAGCATGCCTGAAAAATGAGTAAGTTCTAAAATCATAATGGAAGGAACAGGCATAACGAGGACAGAACAAGTGGGGAGGGCAGGGAAAGGACATAGAAGGAGGAATTCAGTATGGGGAGTTGGCATCAACTTAGAAGGCAAGCTCTGCTTGAAGAGGTGTTGAGGAGCACACATGAACTACAGCAGCCCTACTGGTAATATGACAACCACACCTTGATGTCCAAATGTGGAAGCCTCTCAAAAATCACCCTAACACAGATACACATCCATACCTGGGGCAAGCTATTTACCAGCAGAAACATCCCTGTGGCTGTCTCAAAAATAAAGGAGGATGATTTGCTAGATTATTTTTATATTCATAATTAATATCTGTTCCAATGTGAGTTATTGTGAAATTTCTCGGGTCTCCTGCCAAGCATATAGCACCAAGACTAGGCACAGAATGGACTTTCTCAGAATTTATCATTTTGTCCAGTTGCTAGTTTCTGAACTGGAGTCCACTTAAGAAAACCCTACCACCACAAACACACAAAAAAATCCNTGGGGGTAATTCTGAAACTAATGAATGCAAAAAAAACCAAAAAACCAAAAAACCAAGCAAACAAAGTCCAAAAGAAACCCCAGTCAGCTTATTTTGTTTTATATAGTAACATAGTATCAGGATGATTTTCCTTTACATCAAGAAAAACATATGCATTTCAAACCTCCATGCTTTTAGCATTAATTGAAATCTTCTACGCAGTCTACAGTGTGTGTGGGGGGGGAGATCATCAGCAAAATAGTTTATCAAGTCTGTTTTAAAAGTTCCAGAGATGGAAGCATTAGCCCAAAGTACTCAATCTAAACAGACCTGACTTTTGCTTCACATACAAATTATATTAAAGCACAAGTTCACTTCTGGCTAAAAGGAAAAACAAACAAAACTTGGAAATGGAGAAGAGGATGGCTTTGAAAAATCTTAGACTGGAATTTTCAAAGTTACAGTGTACCAGGGTTCAAATGCACCATCTCATTAATTTTAATAACTACCTAAAGTCCCTAGGGAGCTGGGAATAACTTAATAGTTCAGTTCTTATATTTGGATACTTCCTTTAGTTGACCTGGGTTTGTTCTTTCACAGTGAAAGGAGAGGTAAGAAGAGTTTTCTGTTCTTTCTGCTCAGAGCTTTGCAGGCCCCACTGGCCAAGCTTGCTGTGGCCATCATCACTGATGCCTTCCCTCCCACACCCTCATCTCAAGCCCCCTCAAATGCCATTTGTTTGCCTTGCTGCTGACAGAGACTGTACAGATCACTTGGGAGAGGACAGTAAATCATAACTATATGACAAGCTGCTTCTGACAACAGGTCCCTCTTGTCCTGTTTCTGTAAATTTTTTGGACTTTGTTTTATGTGTTTTAGTGGTCTGAAGTATTCAATAAATCTCTTTGAACCTTTCAGAGCCTCCCTTTGTATCTCACTCACACAGTCCTGCAATTACCTGTTGGACTGGGAAGGTCCAGAACTGACAACTTACTTTTAGCCTGGCTACAGTTACTGTATCTTCTCACTAGCCAGCTCCTCATTAATTTTCCATATTAAGTTTTTATGAACAAAAGAAATATTTGAGCAGCTATAGAAAATGCATAAAGAGCAGACGCATAAAACCTTGAGCTCAACACCTTTCCATCTGCAAAAACATCCTTATAATTCCCATTATTTTAAACAAGTTCTTCCTCAAAGAAATATAAACACATTAAAACATGAGAGCTCTGTGAGCAAACCTTGCAGAAGTCAGGGACTGAGGCTTTCAGCATTTTCACTGTAATTCAGTCTCATTCTGGCCCAATTTTCTTCTCCATGACATTGAAATAATAGCAGGGTACATTTTCCTTGGTAAAAACCATCTTTTTGACAGTTTTGTTTTTCCGTGAAGGACAAAAAACCGAAAGATATTTTGTCTGAAAAGCAAAAGTGAGAGATTGTAAACTGAAGGAGTGGTTGCTTTAACCAATTCTCTAGGTAAAATTAGAAACGAAGAACGTACTCTCAGCAGATGGTAAGCAATTGCGTTGTGCATCCCTTGTCTTTCTTGGGGTTTATTCTCAACCTATTATATCCTTGTTCATTGCAATTATTATTATTAATCTATTTCAGTTATTAAACTGCTCTTATCTCACCCCGCAGGTTTCCTTTTTTCTGATTCTTCTCCCCGTCCCATTGGGAGATGGAGAGGAGAGTCAGAGAACAACTCTGTGGTGTTTAGTTGCCAGCTGGGCTTAAACAACAATACCACCCTAAAAACAAAACTGAAAGCTACCCTCAGTTCCATCTAAGGAACATTTGAGAAATATTGTTATCAATACTTACGTATACATTTCAAAACCATGATTGCAAGTTAATTTCGTTACAGTATTTACTCTTTAACAATCTTTGAAATAGATGAAACATATGGTTTACATATGATTCACATCCTTGAAAGACATATGTAATGTCAGTCATTCGAAAAAGTCTTATCCGATTCCATAACATCGAGCAGTACATTAGTAACATGTGTTTTATGATTTTTTCTTCTGTATTAATAACATAAGAAAATGCATGAACACAGTTTTAAGAAAGGGAATAAAAATCTCATGAGCTTAAAACTCCAAGGTAACCATAAAGCAGTGACTCTGAAGAGTGAAAAGGACTTTTAGGCCTAAAGAAACAAAACTGACAAGTTATAAAGTGCTTTCAATTGAAAATGAGAAAAACCTTGAAACATAGGAGAAGCATTTTCTTTCTGGTTAGACACCAATTCACAGTGGCTTCTGTCTTTCCTTAGAAAGGGATTGATTTTTAAATAAATCGAAAATAAAATAATACCCCAATTTAAATACTTAAAGCTCTATGAAAATGGTACTGTCCATTTCAGTTAAGACTAAAGCACACCTAGGCTTCCCTGGAAATCAGCTGTTTTTCCAACAAGATACTTTAACAGAGTAAATACTGCCTAAACTGTGCAGACATCTAATATACAGGCAGGACAAACACTTCCATGGAAGAGCAATAACCCACACAGCCAGAAATCCTCCACAAGTGTGTGGATAAACTCAGTAGCAACTCCACTGCACATATGTGGAACTCCTGAGCTAAAGAGAAGAGCTTAAATCCCTGAATTTAAATCAACAAACCCTATAACAATATTAATAACGCTGTGATGTTCTTCAAAAAAATCACCCGTGAACAGAACACTAAGAACCCTTCCTCCCAAAAACAACCAGTTCTATGGCCCAGCAAGATTTTAGATTCAGTATTTTCTAAAATAATGCTTTCTTTCTCCCCACAAAATAAATAATTCAAAGCTGTCATCTGTGCATCTAAAGTCTGCTCATCTCAGAAATTTTAAGTATGTCACAAATCACTATACAAAATGAATTAAAGAAGTTGCCACTTTAGCTAAGGGTTGTGAAGTTGTAGATAAAATGGCACTGACTGCTGTGGGTTGACTTTTCTGAGGCTTGCTACATTATACCAGCATTGCATTTAGTCCAGGGTGGCGCTGGAGAAGCCTGAGCTCTCTGAGAAGTAAACTACCACAGAATTGTTAGTGAACTGAGTTGAGCTCATGGTTAATTATCACTTGGGCAGATGCCATCCACATTTTGGCCATTGAAACAGCTCAAGTAACAGCATATGCTTCTGGCAGAGAGCCCTGAAGGGTGCGGGTGGTACCATCAGGTTGAAACTAATCACCTTTCAAATCTTAGCTGGAAGCTTGCTATGCAGTTCCCAAAATGTGGGGATCTGCACTCGGCTCACTTCTGGAGAGACCCATCTCCCCCACTGAAATGAAATTCTTCCCTTAATGCAGTTCTGAGCCTCAGCCCTGCCTCCGAGGGTTCCAGTGGCTGGTGGGATATGGAGGTTTAGTCACTGCTCTACTATAACAGTCCCTCTTCACACCATGTATTCTACAAGTGACACTTGTGTAGAATACAAGAATACACACTAAAACAGCTGTGAAAGCTCCCTATTCACAGGACAGTGGTGTGAAATCTTCACTGCTAATTACTGTTTCTTAAATGGAACCATGTTGGCTGAAAATCCCCTGAACTTGAGAGCCAGGAAGCCACAGCTTTCTTGGCCAGAGGAGTCATACAGAGGAAGAAATGTGCCTGAACAGAACAGCTGATACACTCTTCAGGGGTGGCCTGGAGCTGTATTACCTGAATAAAAGGGAAGCATGGCTGGCATAAGTCTTTTGAAACCATAAGCACTCCCTCTGGTTTTAAAAGCTCTATCTTCTAAAAGATAGGCCTACAGGTGTTCAAATCTTAGTCCAGGGTGTGCTGCAAGTCCTCGGGGGGCATGGTGAGGGCAGTAACAGGATCACTCCTTAATCTCACAGTTCTCCCTACTCTGGCTGGAAAAAGGAAGCAGGTCTTTCCATGGCCATCATCCTCAGTACGGACAGCAGCTGCAGTCACACAAGGGTCATTTGTCCCAGTGTCTGATTCCCAGCACTAGCCTCCCCCTCTATCCCAGCTCTGTCCTAGCCCTAGCTCTTTGCTCTGTACCATATCCACAGCTCTAAAACAGGGGAATTCGGGTCCTACATTTCTCAGGCTCCAGGACCCACCAGCCCAAGGATACTTCAGCATTTAATGAACTGCCTTGTCTTTTGACAGACGTGTCTCCAGACAGGACAGTTTTGACTAAGGCGAAAATATTCCACATATGTTTTTGATTAGGATCCACCCCATCCCAATATATTCCTGCACTGCTTTATGCTGTGTTACACAGGGTCAGCTTCTAGATCTACGTGTAACATGACAAATTGTCAGTGACAGGGCACAAAGCCCCCGACCAACAGAAAGGGAGGCCCATGCTGCTCAGATCGGGTGTCCACAGACAGCTGCTCACTTGTCATCTAGGTGACGTGAGATTTACATGTCAGGTTTCTGCCTGTTGCACAGTTTTGACTTTACCTTGATAAAATGTTTTTTCTTTGCTAGCCAGGATGGCCACAAGGCATTTCCAAGAGATGTGTTCATGTCATAATTGCCCTTGTGCTCAAAACCAACTCAGTGTACAGAGAGGCACACAAGACCTAAAGGTGCTCTGGGACGTGGCAACCACTCACAAACAAATTTGCTGCTACTTACAAGCCACAATGAGTGAGCTGCTAAGGATCAGTGCCAGTGCTGATGGTTATGCTGAGAGGTTGTGGGCTTTCTTGTTTCCTGCAGATACATGCAGGTTATGGCTCAAACACTCTCTCTGAGGAAAGGAAGTGGCCACAGAGTTCTCATCCTGCAGTTAAGGCTGGGATCCCTCTCCCACTGGAAACATGGGCAGCTCAGTGTCAGCCTCTGGAAATGTTAGGGTGCAACCTTTTCTGCCACACACAGAGTACCCTCCTGACTACCTTGGCAGCAGTGTCTGAGCTTGCTTTTTCTTCCAGGCCTGCAAGGAGAGGTTGAACCACAAACAAGCTTCAAACTTTATTTAAGCTTTCTTGGGGTGAGTTTATCTATAGGAAGGGGCATTGTGGAAGTACTCCCTAACTGCAAACACATTCACAGTAGCCATGAGTGAGCCAGGAAAGCCCTGGTACCACCTTAGGCTGCATCAGCTATATTTGCCTGAGGAAATTGTGTATTACATGACCTCTGACATACATGTGCTTGCCTTCTCAATTTCTATCCCACAGATGGGAAATCTGAGGCACCAAATAACTCTGGGACATCTCGTAGGTCCTCCAGAGAGCAGAGAAATGTATCTGTCTTTACAGACTCCCACCCTGTACAACTTGCCAATTCTATCTCCACCAACTGCACACACCAAAGCCAGAAACCACAGGCGACCTGTAGAAGGGAAGTGCTAAAAATGAACTCATTCCAGAGCAGAAAGGGGGCAAGCCCAGTGTGCAGAATGAGTTCAAGAGAGTAACTGGAGGGAGGAGTAATACAAGGGACTGAAGCAGGTGATCTGTCTCCAACTGGGCCACTCTTCAACAAGGAGTATCTCTGCAGTGGGGAAGATTTTCCTTTTCTTTTCTGTGCAGTGGTGCTCAGCTGCCCCTGCATTTTGCAGGTGCACTCAGCTGAGACTCATCCCAGAGCCCTGCATTCAGAGCACATAAAAGCTCCTGCGCCCCCCGTGCCTGTGTGTCACAACAGTGTCACCAATCAGAAGTGAACTACAGCAGGGCTCTTGCATGGGCCCCCAGCATGGCTCTGGCCTGCCAGCCTCTGAAAAGAGCTTTAATAGCATGACTGAATGAGGTACTTCAACTGAAAAGCAAAGATTCAATACAGGCTTTATAGCTTAGTACCTGCAATATTTTGCGTGCAAAATAGGGCTCTTGAAAGAATGTATTTGACTTGCTCAAAATAATTTCTTTAAATTTCTCCAGGCTGAAAGGCTTCTTACACAAGCAAGACCAGAATCAAAATTTGGCCTGTAGTCTTTCCCTCAGGACTAGCTGGGCTGCCTCTGTACATCTGTAACACAGACTGTAACATAGGGACATTCGGATCTCCAGTAACCCACCACCTGGTAGCTGTTGAAATCATCCTGTTTCCTTCCATTTACTACTTCCCCTTTTTATTTTTTTATATTTTTTTTAAGAATTCAGGCATCTAATCAAATTAGGTGGGTGAGAATTTCTTAGCAGTGAAAAAAGGCTGCTAGAAATGTTAAAATGCTCTTGGCCGTGTCCTGTCAGACTAAATCCAAACCTCATCAGTTTTTAACAAGTCTCTGAACACATTCAATTGATATGAAATCAAACAGACAAGGACAGTTTGCTGGAGCCAGTTGGTTTTGCTGAGGGTAAATCACACCCAGCTCTAGCCCACAGCCACGCTCTGCAGCCAGCACAGCTATTCAGTCACACACACGCCTTCTCTCCTGTTAGGCTGTTCAGTAAGGGCCTTTTATAAAATCCTCGTTGCACACCAGCTTCCTCCAGGAAAGAAAAGGCCACATCCTAAATTGTAAACTGTCCAAGGGCAACTTTAATACAAGACTTGCACTTTTTGAGGGAGGTTTTGACTTTGTTTTTAAAGAAAATGGTGACTGATCTGATAAATTGGGGAAGAGTAATTTTAATCTATTAAATTAGGTTAGAAAAGAAGCTAGGCTTCTTCTAGGATATAGCAGGCCTCTCTGAAACATGCAATGTTATACATCTCCTTGCCCACCTGTAATTTATGTGAAAATAGTTGCTAACTTTTACACAAAATGAGAAGCAGCCTCATTTTTCTGAGAGGATGTACATAGCCTACACACAGATACATAGGTAAGAGGAGAGGGACTACACATGTTATTTACAGAACAGAGAAGAGGGGAGGTGTTGGAATTGTGGAAACTGTCACAGGGAAGCACACAGGACAGAGCATAGTGCTGGGAGAAACACTGACAACACAGATCGGTTTGGACTGGTGCATTACACAGGGTAATGAGCTTGCAAACAGAATATCCAAGGGAATATCTGCTCTCCTGTGTATGCTCCACCAGCAGCTCCTTCCTACTTTGCTCCATGCCCCAAACACACAGACCAAGCAGACCATTTAGATCAAAGCAAACACATCGCATGGCAAAGCAAGGGACCCAGCCTGTCTGCAAGGGCTCACCAGCCCCTCACCACTTAAAAACACCAGGATCCTGCCTCCTGCCATCCCCACACAGCTCACAGGAACAGCCACTGCACAAACCTGAGCCCCCTGCAGAAGCACATACCTTGCCAGGAAGCCCTCACAAGTCCCCAGGTTGAGCAGAGGGGGCAGGTCCCAGCAGGAAGGGTTACCCCATCCAAGGACCTCTGGATGGAGAAGAAGCAGACTAGGAGGGCACGTGGATGTGCTTGGGGCTGTAGGTCTGGGACAGCCCCTCCCTACAGTGTCCCCTGTGCCGAGGGCAAGGGAAGGGCCCCTTTTCACCGTGTGTGGGCTGAGCAGGGCATGGAGACCCCCAGCTACCACCCAGCCTGCACAGCTAGTCCTGTGCTGAAGGGCAATTAAATTCCTGCTGTAATTAGCTGGCACCTGACACCCCTCAACAGAAGCCCAGCAGCAGAGGGGCCTCTCCCTGGCAGGAGAGGGCAGTGGGAAGTCAGATTCTGTGGCCTGTTTTATGAGCTCCAGTATGTCTGAGCTCTCTTCAACCGTGCTGGAGTCTTACTAGAGGCAGCACCTGTGAGCAGGATCCCGATCTGCATCTCACCACTCATCTGGGAATCCCCACTGATTTCAGTAGGTTGTGGATCAGACCTTGCCTGAATAGGCTGGGAATAACAGCCAGACAGAGCCTTAAGCTGCAGCCACCAGCAGAGGCTGTACTGGGGGCTGGGGACTGTGTGCTACTGACTGGACTGAGAGCAGCTCCTATCAGTAACCCCAGCCCTCCTGCTTGGGGCCTCTGTACTGTAAAACATACAAACCAAGGCCTCCAGGGCTCTCCTTCCCTGGATGAGACCGCTTGCCAAGCACCCCATCCAGACAAGTCTTCCAAATAGTAGGAACTTGTCACATACCCGAGGTGGATAAAAGGTTACCCGGGACAGAGAGCCCTGCCTACACCCTTGTAGTCAGACACATTGTCCATTGCACTACTGGTCCCCAGCAAGTCAAGGGCATCAGGCAATATAATTTTTCCATCCTCACAGTCAGATGGAAAGGGGTTCCTAAGTGGGCCACTGACCATTTGGTACAACTTACTTGCTTCAGCATCTGTGGGTGTCAAAACTGCTCCGTCTTGACAAGGCTGTTAATGTGTGTGGTCCAAAGGTCATTGACTAGTTTTAAGACAAAACTATCCCGGGGATGAGTGAAACCAAAAGGCAGGGTAAAATCATAAGAGAGGAAAAACTTGCAAGTGCATGCTCTTGTTCTTGCTTCACTTTGAATTGGTTTTACATGGGGCTTTGCCAACTGGGTGCAAGGCTATGGGCTGATGCTCTTCAATAGCCAGTGTTGTGCTATTTCTCCCTATGACTTCCATGCTCTCACCAGGCCAGTGCTGCTGCCTGAGTAAGTGCACTGTGACACAAGCAGGAGAAGATGGCAGGGCAGAATATCACTGGGTGGCTGTGTCAGAGCTGCTTGGACAATTTCTTTGAACAGCCAGTAAGACAAATGTTCAGTCTCCTTTTTGCAGCAGAAAGGTTTTGGATCCTCTTAAAAGCCTTTCCCAATCAGCCACCAACCTGTTTATGTATGTCCACAGCCTTTGATTAGTTCTTAAGCACCTGGCTTTTGCTTTGCAGCTCATGAGCTTCCTACAAGCCTTAATGCATTTATCTTCACAGATAAATGGAAGGGAAGGGAAGAGCTACAAACTTCCTTGGACAGAGTAGATCTTTTGATGCACGTCTCTAAATGCAGCCATTAAATCCCTCTAATGTTTAGTGGTCTCCAACTTGTTCTTTAGGTCATTAATTATTTATAGTATGTGTCTGGCTGTATAGTATTTCATTACCACTGGAGGAGGATGGCAAACAGAGTCAGGAATTCGTGTCCTCCTTAGCCTCAGAGACACTGCAGAACTTCAGACTCCTTGGAGCTAATCCCATGCTCTTTTAAGTAATTTGTAAACTTTTTCTTTATAGGAGGGGAAAGGATCCATCAATGTGACGTACAGGTCCTATACTGTCAGTTTGTCATATTGAGCCTGCAAGCTGAATGTAGAGAAAAGCTCATAGAAATCCATGTACCATAAAAAATGTCATTATTTCTAGTTCACATATTATCTCCAGCACTGGTTCTTGCTGCAACTTCACAAGAGTAAAAAGCCTTCACAATTGGGTTCTTCCCACAAAACACCTACTAGCAGAGTTCCACTATCTATCTTAATGTGATAAGTAGCCTGAGCTCTCCAATTCCTGTAGTGCAAAGCAATCAAAACCTCTCAGATAATTTTTCAGAGTATGTAGCTTTCCACTGCAACGTCTTTAATTTTTCAGCTTCTTAAAATGTAAGCCCCATTTTAAAAAGTCCACAACAAAGGCTTGGAAGGGGAGGCAATATCTTTTTTTAGACTAAATGACATAGCTGGAGAAACTAGACACGCCTTCAGTTAGTGAAGACTAATAAAAGATACAGCTTTTCTCCAGCATCCCTGCCTTGCTTGTAGCCTTAAATCACCTCATCTTCAACAATTCCAGTGCCACAAAGAAAGCATAGAAATCTTAGAAAGGCTGAACATCTAATCTATACTGCCACAAAACAGCATTATTATGAGGACTGCACAGCCTGGGCTGGTTTGTTGTTGTAGGATAGCTCCCCAGTACTAGGCAGCTCCTATTTCTTAAACATAAATCACCACTAAAACCATTTGTTTGAGACCAGAACCAACAATGGTGTACTCAAATTGCAATAAATTAGTTATATAGGGTAACATAGAGAAACTCCAAAAACTACATTAAGTCAAGGGGAATACAGTAAATATTTTGGTAAGCTGTTGTCAGAACATAATGCAGCTATTTTTAAGCTATAGCTTCAATCTTTGTCTGGCTACAGATATTGGGTGAACTCACTTTGCATCTCCCTGAATTGTCTTCTCCTCAGGCTGGGGTAAAACACCCTTCCACCTTCAGGCAAGTTTTGAGATACAGATGCCCAGGATGTACCTGAGCTGAGACCCTGCAGTTCTCTTTCCCAGCAGCACCTGGGGAACAGTCTAATGCCAAAATATCAAATGTACAGAGAAAAGCATTTCAGGAAAGCATCACTCCTAAAGAGAATGAAGCAGACTGTAAATCTATCCAGCTCGGCCTCCCCTTCAGCTGGGAAGGTCTCTCACTTCAGATTCCCTCCATCTGTCTTTTCAGCATCGATCTGTCACCACGGAAAGCTGCTGACAGACAGCCCCGATTCACACAGCCGTGCAGGAAATCCCAATAACCAATGATCACTGTGCAGGAATTCATCTCACACACAGGCATCCCTGCCTGCCAGTGTCTGTAGCTTAATACAACCAAGTACCAGCATCACTGTAGCAGCACTTTTTAAATTTAGTTTTAAACAAAATTTCAAAAACCATCAGCATCATGAGCCTCGTGCACTCTGCCTTGTTCAATAATGCTGGTGGCAGCTGCTGCCCTTTGTGCTCCTCCATAGCAAGGGAAATAAGTTGTACCAATACAAAAGACATCACATTCTTGACATTAAAGCTGAGTTGATGTAACTGACACAAAATTACATCTTTACAGAATTATACTGACCAAACTTCTATGGGGAGACCTAGACAGGGAGAATAGCTTGTTGAAAAACAGTGTCTAAAAGTACAGTGAGTAAAAAAATTATATTCTGGATCAATTATTTACATACTTCCCCAAACCCCATATCTTCAGACCTGTTAAGGGAAGGATATTTATTTTACAGTTAAAGAAAGATACCAAGAGATACAAAAAGCTATTTCAGACATTAAATGAAAGCATTCCTGAATGCTGAAAACAATTGTGCACAGAACAGGCACAGAGAAGGAGCCTTTGAGAATCCTGAATAAGAAAATAAATCTCTCTTTATTTGCCTTGGAGAGTCTTTTTTTTTTTGATGTCAGCTCAACTTTTCTTTGAAACCTTACCATTACATGGCATAATGCAAAAAGGAAACAGATATTTATTTATCAGCAGAGAATCACAAGCCACCCTCTGCCCAGGATGGTCTCTGCCCTCTTTACAACTGCTGAGACAGCAAATACAACTGCTAATCCTGGACAACAGTATTGCCTGAGGTAAGAAGTCCCAGCAGCAGTTTGCAAACCCAGTCTATATGTAGGGCACTCAGAAGGACGTGTGAAAAGATTAAAAGCAAAGGGTGAAATGGCTGCAAATTGCATTTGTCATATTCTATTCTTTATGAATATAGAAATATATTTTTTATTCCTGTTCCCTCTCCCAGGACCATAGGAAAAATCACCATATTTCCTGAATAAGTGAGTGGGAAAAGACCATTTGGAATTAAAAACTAGTTTGTAATGCAAAGGTTGAAAGATAAAGTTTTCTCATGTATACTTTCAGTGCAAAAGCAGCCTTCCTGTTAAATCCTTGGTAATTTCATATTGTAAGAGGCACCTAACAAAAAAGCCCTGAAAAACGTGGTAAACTTCTTGCTTATCAGGAGGCTCTAGCCTGTCACAAGCTCAGTAATTCCTAATCCCTGGCCATTGTCCTTACCACCCTCATCACACAGGAGCCATGCAGAGGGTTGAGCTCTCTCCACAGTGCACCCTTCTCAGGGTTCTGAAGCCATGAGTGCAGGGACAATGAGTGGGTGTTCCCTGCTGCCAACACCTGGTGGTGGCACAGGGGCTGGGATCTCACACAGGCAGCTCTCAAACTGTGAACAGTCTCCAGCGTGAGCTGGATTTGGGCTGGTTCCTGGAAAGAAAAAATCTGAGCAGCTTGGTCGCTGTGTTTGGGTTTTCTTCAGATGTGTCTTCAGAGGCAGTGGATATATTTCTACATGGACTCATTAACTGCTTCCCTTCTTGTGAGGACTGGAATGACTGAATGTATAATTTTTCTTCTACTTTGAAAATGTAATTTCCTATTGCCAACAGTGCCAGTAATTCTTGCTAATGCTTTAAAGAGGGCCTTGCCTCTCTTGTACATCTCTGTGTGTTTTACAGTCCCTCCCAGGTAATGGCCGTCTGTAGTAGATGGGGAGTCTTAACCAGGTAGTGGATCAAGGCCATTAAAGTTGCCCAGCATTCGGGAAGCTGTGGGCAGTGTTCCTGAGGTTAGACATGGGGCAGTGCAGTGAGGGGCCTGGAGAAGCAAAGGACACAGCCACAGCCTGGGACACAAGCACGTAACTGCAGCCCATGGACTGAAGCAGAGGCTGTAGCCCATTGCACCACTTGTACACCATGGGAGAGAAAATGCCATCCCTTCAGAGGTGCCTTCAGACAGTTCCTGTGTGCCGAAGCAGTGCTTTCTCTGCCAGGAATGTCCTGATGCATTTTCCCTACCATCACAAACCTTGATGTTTTCAGCCAGCTCCTTGTTTTCAGAGATTTGTTTCAGGAAACCAAGATGCCCAGTTTAAAATCTCAAACTGTTTTATACAGGTGATCTCTGAAATGAAAACTAAATATATCTTCTCTAAAATGAACTATTAATACAGATATTGATCCAGGCTCTGAGCAAATAATTGAACATACTTCTACTATTTGGATGGCTAAATATTTCCAATAAAGAGCATTATGAACAATGCATAATATGTTTGCTTTGGAGGAAGGTTTGAGGATTTAGAGCTCATGTTAGAAACATTAGCTGCTGTCACTAATGTGACTTGCTGACTCGAATGTTTATTTTTTCTGATTTTTCCCCCATTCCCTCCAATTTTTCAATTAAAACTTAATCGCCTGCCCACTCACTTGCTGCAGAAGTGATAGGGAGATTATAAGCTGTCATAAAAACCTCCTTTGGTCTCACATTTCTCTCTGGCGACATAGAGAAAAGGTCAGTTCTAGTGCTGGCCTATACACTGAGCCACACTTGTGGCTTAAGCCCTTGGTTTAGGAATGCTCATTGGGTGTTGGGTGGTGTGTTCATGTCCCATCTTGCTTCAACTTTGCTTGAGTGTCTTCTGAGCTGCACTGCCACCTCATCAACAGAAATCAGGAGTCAGCTCTTGGGTGACATATGCCTTGTACATTCCTCTGAACTGGATACATTAATCTGATTTTATTACTTATTTCCATATGTTGAATTAAACTAGGGTTGTCTCTGTGTACGTGAAATGAGCGAAGAATAGCAGAGCTGTGTCCCAGCTGAGCAACTGTCCAATCAAGAGAAATTTCTGCACAGATTGTCACATTGAAAAGCAGGCTGAGTAGGGACAGCACAACACTTTAACTGCTAGGAGACCACAACAGCCTGCTGCTATTACACTCATTTCCTTAAATAAGCCTGTAGCTCTAAAATGAGCAAGGACTAGTCTAAGCCTGTAACCAGAGCAGTGGCTGGAGGGAGGCTGTAAAGGCAGTTTGTGTATATGTACAATGATAGCAGCAAGAGAAGAGATTAGATAAACAGAGGATCATTTACAGCATCATGTCCCTCACAAGCATCTCCTGGCAGGATATGTATGGCATCCACTCCAAAAGAATTAGCTGCCCTGACAAGCAGGAAATATTCACTGGGGGTAGGTAGCAAGGGTGATTTGCACTGGGACCCCTAGGCTATCAGAGGAGCAGAGGCCAGGGTTTTTCTGGACACTTTTATGGCCAGCTGTTTATTTTTAAGGTTAATTTATTGTTCCTGGTGGGTGTGGTGCTTTAGCATGCTAAAAGAGATGTTGTGAGTGTCAGTGTCATCCTTACAGGAAGAACCAGAAAATTTTGGCCTCCCAGGTTTACCAAGTGGAGTGGAAGTCAAGGGTTTGGATAGACCTTGTGCAGAAAGAGCAACAGGAAACATTACAGGGATCCTCTCACAGACACATGGGGCATGAGCTGCCATTCCAAGTAGGCATACACATCTCCTGCCTCCAAAAGGGAGAGAGAGCCTCCTGGAACAACATTTTCACTCCATAGCACTGTAAATGAAGAGCAACATACACCTGCAAGGATTTTTTTCTCCCAAGATACTGAATATTGGAACTGTCTCAAGGCTTTTCAGTAATAAAGGGAAAAATCCTGTATTCCTCTTTCATCTGTAATTTTGGGGGTGGCAGATTTTTCAGATGCAGCAGAGTCAGTCCTGAGACAGAACTGCAAGGAACTGCTGGGGCTCTGAGGCCCCAGGAAATGTCTCAGAGAAGCACTTTGCTCCTTAAGCTCTCACCTGCTTTGTTCAATCCCAGGTGCAGCCCCTCTGAACTCTTGCCATTCCCACTGGCTGGAACTGCCATGTACCTGGGAATACCCCACACAGCTACCAACTGCCCAAACTGTACCACAAGGGAACAGGGTGAAGGACAGTGCTTGGGGAGTGCGCAGTGCCCTGGAGAATATCACAGACCTGTTGGAAGAGCCATGGAGCCCTGGCGCCCACTGCCCAGGCGTGGTCCTTCCTGTGGTCCTGGTTAGCTGCTGGCTGGGCTGGAGGAGGGGGTAAGCCAGCATTTACCTGAACAACAGATTCATGAATACAGCTGCTCTATATCTTTGTGAAAAACACTCCTTGTCATCCCTTTTAGCAGAATGTTTTCATCTGGATACTTTTGGCATTTCCAAGGATTACCCAGATAACCAGATGAAAAATGTTTGCAACCACTTTCCGTATCTGATTGGTTTTCCTCATCTGAGCCTGTCTCTTGGACCCCATGGCATTGTGCCTATTTCTGATTGGAAGGCTGAAGAATTTTTAAAAGAAGAGAACTAGACTGCAGATAATAATGTTTTTATCCTTTCTCCCAGGTGGAGTTAGCAGCAGGAACAGGCAGAATGACAGTGTCTAGAGTTTCCATTTAATATAACTAAAATAAATGGCTCTAGCCTCCACCTAATACCTTGCCCTCTAGGGTTTTAGGAATGCAGACTGAAAATCCCTGATCACCTTAATTCCTGTTATTTTCTGAGCCCAAAGTTTATGTTATTAATCAACTGACTGAACTAAAATCCTTCTGAGAACTTCAAGCTTTTTGGTAAAGTCCACCTAGACCTCAGCTGTCAAAGAGTCCAAGGAATTTTTAAAGCCTGGCGGTATCCAGCAGCAATACTGCAGTATTTGAGGCCCTACTGCTATGGAGGATGCCATGAACAGATCTCCATTCCTGAGAAGGCATCACTAGAAAAAGGAGTTCTATTTGAGAACCAGAAAGTCTCATTGTGGTTTGGGAAAGGATTTCCCTTCACTGTCTTCATTCCAGAGCTATAGTAATGACAGAAAATCCATTAATAGGTAAAAAACCTTATATACAGTCCAGGATAGATGGCTTTTTCTTTTTTCCATGGACCAAATTCACACTCAACATTTTTGATATGGAAGAAATATTGTTCATGACACTCCAACAGCAGATTTTGCAAGAAAACTGTCAGGAGTTATTGGATATCCCACCTAGCTATTGTGACTTGGATAGATCAAATATGCTTCCAAAAGCAGTAAGACACTTAATTGATCCCAAAGCTTAAAGATGCTCTCCAAGGCTAAGCAACTGGTTTCTTTTTCATACAAGACAGAAGAATGCAGAAGAAGATCCTGCTCTACTGTATCAGCAGAGGAGCCAAAATAAAGGTTGCCTCTTGCTAGATCAGCCTGTCACTGTCTCCTCTCATGTCCTAACCAGAGCTGACCTGGTTTTCATGTGCTGGACTGCCTCCATGGGTAGATACAAAAACTACTAAAGGTCACTATGTCCTGTGCCCATGAAGAGCATGACCATATTTGAGACACCCATTTGAAATAATTCATGTCCTTTGGGCACCCACACAAGTGCTCCCTGGTCCAGGAATCCCATGGTTTGAATGGACACCTTCTGCTTGAGCTCATTGGTGCCTCACTGATAACTCCAGTTCAGCTATGCCATTGATTTGCCCATTGTAGTATCCTAAAGCTGTTATATAGAGTGGTCTCAGAACTGTGTTTGCTGAATTTTCATGTGTATATTTATTCGATTTATTAAAATCCACTAAAAATTCTCATAAAAAGATCTTTGCTGCTTTTTGCATTTACAATGGGACTGGTAAGGACTCAGAGAGCAAAGACATTCAATAAGGTGTTTAAAGGCACTTTTAAGGCTCAGTTTCTGGACAAATGCCTCTGTCCCTCATTTCTTCCATATTAGAGATGTCAGCAGACATAAGAAGTGACAGGATGGATGTGCTTCTCAACCCTGGGCTGCAGAGGAAATACGTTGCAACATTTGGTGGTCACTGAAGTTTCTGGGGCTGGAGGGTTTGTGCCAAAGCATACTGCACTGCTGACTAGACAGAGCCAGACACAAGGCAATGGAAGGATGTATAGAGCCTTGGCTTTATTTGTAAGGCTACAGGTAAACAACACCCACAGGGTGAAAGAAAATTTTCAAAGGTGCAGTCTTTGCTGCTTTAAGCAGAGCTCCTAAAAAAACTGCATCTAAGTCCTATTTTCCATAGATGATCCAGATCTTAAAAATAGGGCCATCTTGGGAGTAACAAAAGGCATCCACTTGCAGATGTGCAAATGTTTGGGTCAGCAGTTCAGGCTATTGGAAAAATACTTTCTGCCTGGGAGAGAAAAGGAAAACCCAGGGACACCACTGATTTTGGTATAGAGTCTAGATAGTGTGTATTTCTTTGGAGGCTCATTCAGCTTTTAATTTATATAGCCACACTTTACCACACGTGTCCAATGTACCTTTCTGATATACTCTTCTTCCTGACCTTTCACGTGCAGGATCTCACCTTGCTGGGATGTCCTGGAGTAATGCTCATAGGAAAACAACCCCTGAAATGCCAAACAGATGTGAAACTGCATCCAAAGAGGAATGTATGGGTGTTGTCTGTCTGTCATCACCCCTTTCACCATTTTGCCTCCTCTCCTTTCATCTGGTGCCCACCTCTGCCAAGCTATAGACAGGGGAGCTACGTGAAATGTGAGACAGAGCCCTGTTTAACCTGACCTCGGTTTCCACAGTGTGAGCTCTCACTGGTCTTTACCTGGCTGTGTGAAATTCAGCTTCACTTCACTGAACATTTACTTTAAGGTGGAAGAGTTGTGCGTGGGTATTTTAGGCAGGTTCCTATCAAAGAGCTGGTCTACCTTAACAAAGATGATAACCATAGGAAACCTCAGAAGTAATTTGTACTTACATTGTAAAAGCACCACCATCACCACCCCCTACATGTGCAGCCAGTCTAAGAGGTTGTTACCTTTATTCTCACTTGGCCACATTGTTTAAAGTTCAATTACTTTTTCCCAATTCGTTCTTAAAAAGGTTGAAAAAAGGCTGAGCACCTTTAAACAAGCAGGTTTGGTTTGTTGTTTTTTTTTTTTTTTCAAAACAGACATTTTTCCTCTAAGATTTTTTTTATATCAAGAACAGGGGTTTCTGGCAAAATAAACTCAGGCCTTATTATAGTAATTAACAGAACTTTGTTTGATAGAAATATAAATGCACCTAAAAACTAATATACAGTATATGACCAGTTTCTAGCTAAAAAAACAGTAATCACATTCCCTCACCAAAAGCACAATAAATTTGCAGCAGATCCCTATGGACTTTGTAAAAATACACAGATACAGTCCAAATTTCTCAGTAGAAGTTAAAAATAATATCAGTTTGAAACCAACATCCACCAACATCTTCAGCTTCTTTAAAGAAGGGTATTTTTCTTTCTCTTTCAACTTTTATCCTAAATGGTAAATTCCATTTTCTATAGGTAATTGAATAGCTAAATTAACCAAAATCTCTACTACAATCTTCTTAAATTATAGCTTTTCCCTGAAAATGCTTTGAAAGTCTCTGATTTCCAGTGCTTTCAAAACAAAGACCAATTCTCTCTATCCTGTTCTTCTATGCCACATGGGACAGAAAGCACATTCTTGTTGCTCATATTGAGAAAAGAGGGGGCATGATTTGCTTCCTGCCTGTATCTGAATGACTCTGATGCCTGCAGCAGAATCACTCCTAAATTTTTTACCACCATAAAAATTCTTAAATGCTTCTTTTCATGGTATTTGCTCTTCTGCAGAAGTCCTGGAGTTACTCTGGGCATTTGAATAATTTTGGTGCCCTCTTCCCAAAGAACCTCCTGTTAATAAACTGCCCACCCCACTCAGTGATCTTAAAGATATTTTCCATCCTTAAGGATTCTATGAAAACATAATTACAAGGCAGATTGCTGATAAAAACAAACAAAGCAAGTCATCACTGAGTAAGAATGGAGTGAATGTGATCTTAGTTTAGTGGAATTTGTGAGGAAAGCTTTAGTTTAGGGAACAATATGTGACCTTTCTCTTTTTCAAGAGAAAGAGGCTCTTGGCATTCTTCAGCCTGAAGAATTCTTAATTTGCTTGAAACCTGAGACATGTTGATACAGATCTGTTAATTACTGTCCTCTGTTGACCTGGACAAAGCATTGTGAGAAGACTTCAGATCCATCATTCCATTACTTTGAGTGCTCACCTGTTTAAAGGTTTGGTTTTGGTTGCATTATTTTTTTGAAAAACTTGCAAGCAAGCAGAAAGAGAGAATATTTTCTATTATCAGGAAGTTCTTTCAAGCAGCCATTGCAAGATAGGAGAAAACATTTTTCTACTCACTGACCCAAAAGCTCAGAATTAAATTCCCAGAGACAATAATAATGAAAACCACAACAAACCAAATTAAAACATATAAAGAAACAACAACAAATCAAGAAATAAATCAAAACCATGACCTGGTTGATTGCACTGGAATGAATTTGACCAACAGATGGCAGCTATGAAAAGTAGGATGGGTCACAGCCATGTAAACAAAATGAAAGCACTATAACCCATCTGCCATGTAAAAATGTTTTTAGTCCTGCTCTTGAGACAAGTCATATAAAAGAAACTTCCTCATGTCCATTGATTTTGGCCTATTTGCAGAACAAAACACTATGCAGGGATATTCATATGCTTCGCTGTTCTCTGGTTACCTTGTGACTTTGCAGCTTTCAGGGCACACAGGTTTTATTTCCTCTGTAGAAAGCCTTTCTGCACTCAGAGGGTGAAAATAGAGGAGAAACTATAAATGCAGGAATTTGCAGGGACTGTTCTGCCAGACAACATGTAGGGGGCTGGAAATATCCCAGGAATAATAAAAACACCAACATGCAAATATCAAAGCCTTGGGAGGAGAAAAAAAAGGCTCACCAGACTGGTGTGTTAGGAGCCAGTGCTCATCCTGGGGACAGCCCAGAAAGCATCCCTGTCCTATGGCACAACATTGGCACCTGGCCACCAAGCATACATTTGGACACACGGCACATAAACATCTCCTCTGAAGATTCTGAAGCAAATCCAACAAACACCTCCTAAGACCAAGGCAGAGTCAGACCGGGCAAGACACTGAAGTGGCAAATGCTTTCAGTAGAGATTAAAGTTTTCCTTCTGGCGAAGGTCTCCATTCAGGTACCTATTTTAAAATGGAAAAAAATAAATCTGTAGAAGTATTTTTTAATTATTATTTGAATGATTTTTAGCTACAGGAATGCTTTTTGGTTCAAAAAAGTTTCAGGTTTGAACTAAGAAAATTTCTCTCTGTTGTCAGCAATATTTCTGGGCATTAGCTGGTACAAGAAGAAAAGGCAGGCAAGGAATGTGGGACTTCCTAATCCTTGTCATTTACACATGGGCACTCCTGGTCTCCTGCCTTCCAAAGGAGCACTTCAGCCAGGAAAGACATCAGGAGCAAAGAAGAGGAAGAATTTGTGCAGCAGGAGAAGTTCTACTCTGATCTGTCAGGTCATCACAAATAAGGCTCAAATGTAATGCAAAAGTAAAGATAAAAAGCTGCTTCTGGTGGCCTTTTCTGTGCTTTTCAGAAAAGCTCAAAACCAGCCATCAGAAAACACAGGGATTGCTTATTTAATCTGGTTTTAAACATGAAGTAAGCATTTTAATGGCACAAAAGGCAAGAAAAAACAATGCAGGCTAGAGGAGTCTGTTCTGGAAGGCTCAGGGTCTGGAGTCACAGCCTGAAGGTGTCTTTGGGTGCACATCTTTCTTTGAACTCACAATTTCAACATCAGGCACTGATCAGACCAAGGTGCTGAATAAAGGCATCTGAAAGCAAGTATGCTACACTGCAAAAGCCATGGCTATAAGGTACACAGGTGAGCTAGAGAACTGGATAGACAATCAGCTGCTCATCATTTCGTGCAAACGTTGAACTGTCTGGTTCCTCTGAGACTGACACTTTCCCACAGAGTCAGAAAAAGTAAGCAGATTTTGTGGGGTAATTTCTTGCCAGTTTGGAACATTTGAAGATCCCAATAGAAGCCCACCTACATTTGTAGGCACTTCAATATCTTGGGAAATCTGATCCACTTCTGTAAGGCTTAAGAGTGATCCAGTGCCAGGGAATGCAATTAAGCTAATAAATCAGAAGCATTAATGTCAGAGCCAGTGTTTCTTGACTTCCACCATTCCTGGGGCAGTAAGCAGACTGAAGGCATAGTGGGGCCAGCCCGTGGGCACCCATGAATTGCTCACACCAGGGGCTGCATGTCTGAGCCTAGCAATGGATCCCTGGGAGGAGTGGAGAGGGGCTGGAGTGTGGAAGGGACATTAACTCCCAGCCACGGTGAGCAGTGCACATTCACTGTCCACTGGGAGAGGGGAACCACAGCATTTCCAGTTTGTGATTTGCAGATGTTCAGCAGTATCCTGCTCACTGGCCCTGAGCCAGCTCAAGCAAGGTGGTAAAAAATTTCTTTCACTTCATGCCTAGGGGTAGTGTGTTGGAATTCGTGCAGATGACAGGAGTGTTCACACATAACCCCTTCTTCAGATAGAGCTTGCAGACACCTACTCAATATGAGTGATGACTGTGAAGAATCATCCCAGAACCAGTCTATATTTTCCTGTGACTTCTTTTCCCCATCTGCAAACCAGTGACAGCACTCACACTGTGAGGTGCTGAGAGGGGAAGCACAGAGATGTTTAGAGGCTGCCTTTAAAACAGCTAATGATAATGAGCTGAGCCAGGAACCCAGTGGGGTCGGATTGTGTTGCCATGCAGGCTGTTTCTACTGGAACTGAAGCAGAATCTGTAAATGTCAGGAATTTATCTGCCAAATGGAGCATTATCTGTCAGCAAAGCCTGCCAATGTGATGGTTGTGATTGGGAGAGGTAGTTAAGTGAGAGATTGCTCGCTGAATCAAAATTATTTGTCATGGATTATGTGTATGTTCTCAGTCAGCCAAGGGATAAACAATCAGCTTTGAAAGAGATGCACAATTTGTAGGAACATAACGAGCACCATGGCTACCCTGCTGAGCGCTCAGCATGCTCTGCTAAGGGATTGCCGGTGCCTGGCAAGTGCAGGACATGTATCCCCACAGATCTCGCCTCGTTTGCAGCTCGGTTTGCACAGTGTCACCTCTCCAGGCCTCAGGACAGCTGGAACCAGGACTGCTGACTTACATGGATTTTGTAGCTCGTATGAGATTGCTCTGAAAAATCAGTTTCTGGTGGGGAAGGATCCCTTTTTTCTTCCCTGCTTTTCTTCATTTTCTCTCCAAAACAGCTTCAGTTATTGAGCCTGACTTTATTAAAGTTCCTGCAGCACTGAAGCTGTTGCCCAGTGTAAGAGGAACCCAGCTACACATGCATTCCTGGTTGTCTACCTCCCAAGCTGGTTTCAGTTGCTACTGATAAGAGTGAAACCTTGCATCTAAACGCAATCCTGCTACCAGTGCATCTCTGAGCTGCGCTTCCTTTTCGCTTGCCTTTCCCCCACCCTCACCCTCACACATACTTATTGCAGACCTGACCTGCAGGTAAGAAGGAGCCATGTTTCTCTACTCCATTGCCTTACAGCAACATGGCAGTTTCTGGCACAAATTCCAGGACAGGAATCCATCCATAAAATCCAGCACCTTTCTCAATCCCATCCACTGTTGGAGCAGCAGGCAGGGTGGGTACATTAGTATGTCTCAGCTCTTCCTTTTGACTGTAAACACCCAGGTCCACAGTATTCAGCAGCCCTGCTGAGCAACTCTCCAGCTTCTGGTCTTTCACACTCAGGACACCTTCTTTTACCATAAACTACAAGAGGTAACTCCATAAATCTGACAGACTTTCCCAGATGCAAGAGACATTCCCTGTACAGAGTACACAGTTCTTTCTGTCCACAAGATCCATAGGTTTTTAAATCCAGACAGAAATGTTAGTCAAGTAAGCTGGTATTTGGTAACACACCAGCTGGAGAACATCATCCCCTGTGGCAGGGTGAGCCCATCCTTCTGCTGAGGAAGGACATATTTGAGAGACACCTGGTCTTGATTTAAAATTACTTGTGATAAATAACCCAGTACAGCCGCTAGTAAATTATTTCAGTAGTTAATTCTCTTCACTGTAAAAAAATATGCACCCTATTTCCAAACTGAATTGTCTGGCTTCCAGTCTTCTGGATCTGCTTGGACCACACCTCCAAGAGAAGCATTCTAGCATGCAGTTCTCTCCCTTGGCCGCTCATGTAATGCTGGAACCGGTCACCTTTAAAGCTTTGCTTGAACTACATCTGCAAGTTCTTTTTGTACAAGGCTTAATCCCCACACAGCCACATGTGCTCAGCCAACCAGGAAAAAAAGGCAGATGCCCAAAGACCACTCCCCCCCAGTTGCTGACCGTAGCCATCCACAGGTGTTTAAATACAAATACAAAATTCAAGGGAGGTAGAATGGTAGAATGACACATCTCTGCAGCTTCAGTCCTCAGGGCTTTACCAAACTGAAGGTTGTGGTGAAGTTTATCAGCTGAGGCATAAGGTCATCCAGTTTCTGTTCCCATGGTTTCCAGACTGCTTGGGCATGGGCAGATTGAACTCCCCTCTCTTTGCATATCACTTCTTGGGCAAATCCTTAGATAAACATAACAGAGGAACCCTCAGGGTAGGTTTTCCAGGTACCAGCTCACCCACTTTCGTTACCTCATCATAAAACTTGATAGAAGAGCCGTGATTTCTCACCAAAAGTCACCAGTCACTTTCTCCTAAGGTTTCCCTACTTAGAGCGTGACCAGGATCACGGCTTGGTACCTATCCAGTCACACTTGTACTAAATTAAACACAGAGAAAAGACTTTTGGCTGCATTTTGGCTGCCTCCTGGACTCACAGCTCAACATTTCTGGCTCAGTTTACACTACCCCTACAAATGCCCTAAATTGACAGTATCTGGTTTACATTTAAGGCAATTTATACAATTCCTTTGGCTAGGTTTTTGCAAAATTTCCAGCAATGTATATAGCCAAATACAAAAAAATCAGAGTAGATTATTGTGCTTTTCCCTGACAAATATCACATGCTTCTGTGTTTACTACTACTATGATGCCACATAGGTACACCAGCCTCAGGCCAGGTTCCTTTCTGTGTTTGATGCTGTACAGATAGAGAAAGAAAAAGCCACTGCCTCACACAAGTGAAACTGGAGTCATCTGGGACCCTGTCACCTCCTAGAATGAAGTGCTATTTCCTCCCACACATGATGGTACAGGGCACAGAGACCACAAGTGAGTTTCAGATATCCTGATTGACTGGCAAAACCATCATCTTACAAGTTTGGCCAGATTTGAAGTGCACTAAGTGCTTGCAAACTGGAGCAGATAGCCAACTCTGGTGCTGACTGGCAGCTCATGTGATACACAGTGAGAGTGAAGGGGGAAGAAGTGCTGGCTAACCCTGACAAACAGCCCAGATTAGGAGCTATCCCCTTCCTAAATGAAGTTTGAATAGGACATTAGGCTTTTTGTTTCTGCCTGGGAAATCTGCTGAGCACCTCCTAGCTCCATGACAGCAAACTTCTGGCACCAAGCCCATCGCTCATGTAACCCAGAACAGACCCCTGGCAGAGTGCCTCTGTAGTGGGAGGTGGGCTACAGGTCATCACCTGATTTCATGCTGGCAGTCCAGTGCCAATACTCAATAGCTGCACAGAGCCAGAGGGCATATATTTGCTGAGCACACTCCACCAACAACACTGAGAAGATTGCTGGAGCATAATGGTAACGGGAAGCAAACCAATTCCTACCGTGACATTTCTGGATTGAACTCCACTTAATTGTGCCCACTTGCTCCCAACAAAGCAAACAGCACAGAAGATAACTGGCCATGATACAGACTCCTGGAGTGCTGATAGGAAGCTCTGCGCTTTCTACAAGCATTTTTGTGGTCTGAGTTTTACTTGCAGGAATATTTGTGGAGAGCAAGTAAGTGTGGGGAATAGCAACAGCATGGTTTCCCATTTTTATCACACTCCTATTTCAGTATTTCTCTTCCTTGATAGATTCACCAGCCTGATAAGTAGGTCACAAATAAGTGGTGGAAAATTTTCCCATTTGAAAAATGCAACCCAGCAGCATGACTGCTTGGTATTGTGTTGGCACCATTACCACTGTACCCCTCACTTGAAATGCTGGAATTCCTTGGTATGTTCTGTCCTAGGCTGTCAACAGGCAATGCTCTCTCAGTGCCAGCCCCTTTGCACACACTGCAAACTACATCTGGATGAGAACAGGGGGCTCAAGCCTTGGCATAGTTTGCTGTTAGTTGCAAGCCCTAAGTGCAGCTCCCTGAACTCCAACAATAATGCCTGCTGCTTGCCAAGGTTTAGCAGACATTCACCAGGGCAGGACTTCCCCAATCCCTGTACAGTTAGAATGGGCCACACATACCCATTGCCTTTCTGTGCAAAACCACAATGGAAATAAGACTTCTAAGAAAGGATAGCAAAAAAGAGCAAGTTTACAAACTGGCCTCTTCAGTCCTCTCTCTAGCCGCACACTTTCTGGCTTTGCGACTTCAGTATTGTGTTAACACAGCAATTATTTACAACACATTCTGGGCAAACACGGGTTAGCTTACAAATGTATAGAGGTAGAGCTGGTTGTTGGTTTGTAAGTGATCAGAAAAACTGTAGTGGTCAGTATTTTTCTTCTCCTGTAACTCCAGTGCTCTATCACAAACCGAAGGTACCAGGATACTTAGAATGCAGACTAAAATCCAGCTGGAAAATTCCTGTGTGGAGAAACTGGACAAAGCAATGACTGAGCTTTGGGATGCTCAGGAAAGCAGCCTTTAACTTGGGATCCTTAGCTACACATGCTCACTTTCATTCTCACAGAAAAAGAAAGAGGGCTATAGGAAAAGAAACCAAACATAAAGCGAGAACTTCAGATAAGAGAAGGCTGCCAGTTATGCAGCCCCGCTGCTGCAGCCCTGACCCTGCCTTGATGGGCCTCCAGCCCAGATCCTGGGACATTCTGCAGTTCTCAGCTCTGACAGCACTCTACGGGAATTGCAGATGCATTTTGTACCTGGCTATCACCTGAGTGTCAGACATTTCTTAGCAGCTCTCACAGCTGGGCCACTGACATCTGCACACTCAGCCAGTGTTAATTTTAGTGCTGTGATGCCTCAAATGTCACCTCTACATCACCTTCTATCATATATTTGCAAGATGTGACAGAATTTCAAGCCTGTGCATGGTCATGGTTATTTCCAGAGAGTCACTGGAGAGCTTAGGGACTGCATTGATGCTTTCCCTTTCCAAGTCTCAGTGTTCTTTAACCTCTTAATGAGATTTGCCCCCCTGGAGGGATGGACATCTTGGCTTCAGCCTGGCAGAGCAGATCGGCACCACTGTCCTATATCTGCAGACTATGGGGTCTGTGTCCCTGCAGCCTTCCAGGGGTAGGGAGTGTTGTGTCAGGGTGCCAGAGGAAGATGCAGGTGCTCAGTGTGAGGCCACACACATGGTCAGCCCAGCAGGATCTGCCTACCACTCCATGCTCTGCTCACACCATGCTCTGCAGTGTTCAGGAAAACCTCTGGACTACTGTTTCCCCTCCCACCTTCTGACAGTCCAAGCCAAACTGCAGCACATGGAGGTCTTCCTCTTTCTCTTGAAACATGAATGTGCTACAGCTGGTCAGCAGATTATTTTTTAATGAAAAATGGGTGTAATATAATCATCTGCCAGAAAATCTATTTGCAGAAGCAACAGCTAATTTTTCTTTTGAAAACATCCACCCCCTCTCAAATATTAGGTTTTTCTTTTTTGTTTTCATTTTTAGGAACCATTTAAGATTTTAATTGCAAAGCACACACAAACTCAAATGTCATCCAACACTAGAAATTTTGGAAACGTCATGGTATTTTCTAATAAAAACATATTTTCTGTAGAAACTATCAGCAAAAAAAAAAAAAGAACATTGAAATAGTACTAATGAAGACCATGCAAAACCAATATCCTCAGCTTTCTGAGTTCTGGCTGCATACAGACAAGGGGAACTCAAACTCAGGAGGCAAGTGAACTGTCTGCAGCATTTTGAGCCTCTCTTCTCAGTGCCAGGCAAGAACATGATTTCACAGGACCAGACACATCCAGCCCATCATCCCAGTTTGGTTCTGTGCTGAAACCCACAAAAGCTGGTCTCTCCACAGCTTCAGGAGAAAAGCAGCTGTAAGTTTATTAGGGCCCCTGCAACCCTTGGCCTGAGAGGGATGTTAATCTTTGCCAGGTCTCATGCTCCAGTCATCACAATCTTCACACACACTGCAGTTTTCTGCTGCTACCATTTTTATTTAATTTGTCTATTTAAAGGCAACACTTTAAACCTGTATTTCCTTTGGACCTGGAGAAGAACTGTTGTTTGAAATGGATTGATACAGCCTGCTGTGCCAACTTATTACAAGAGATAGAGCTGCCTGTGCCATCTCATGCTCCCAAGGGTCTGGCAAATCAATGTTTAATCTTTGCAAACCTTCTCCATGCCCCTGCTCCTGGTGAGGCTGGTGGTGGACAGGAATTTTGTTGGCTAACACAGCCACACTGAGAACCCACAGTGGCAGGAAGCACAGATGCTTCCCAAGATCTCGATGATGACTTCCTAACGGCAGGCCTGGGCAGCCACGGAGGTTGTTGTGCCCCACAGACACCATGGCTGGGGAGCCACTGCCCCTCACCACAAGGGAAGGGCACAAGGAGGTGCCCCACAGGAGCCTGCACCAGCCAGGCTTCCGCAGAGAGGCCCTGCTGCCAGGCTGAGCATTAATCACTGCTGTGCTGCCTTTAAAAATACCGGCCCCAAGATGCAAGCAGCTGCCTGGTTTTCCCTCCTCGTACAGCCCCTCCTCTCCGAGCATGGCCGAGGGCCCTGGATGGGGACCAGAGCTCCCAGCACAGCCTTCCCCGGCAAGGAGGCTCCCAAGGAGTTTCCAGTGGAGGCTGGGGCTGGGATCTTCAGAAGGAAAACTAAACTCTCTGGAGATCCCCAGGTGCAACTGAGCTGCTACAGCCTGGATGGGCTTGGGGAGGGTGCACAAACCAGCCTCCTTATGTACTGCATGGTGACCCCTGTGGTGGCCATGGGCCTGGGCTCCACTCGCCCTCTGCCACAGCAGATTCCTGTGGGCTCCATCCCCTTCCCACCCAGTTTCTCTTCTCCACTGACTCCTGTTAGTGTTATGGAGACCAGCTGGGCCTGACTCCTGTCACCAACATCACCACAAGCCCCCCATTCTCACCAGGGCCTTAACTCCCCCACCCCAGGTTTCCAGCAAAATAGCTGAAATTCCTCAGCAGGAGGGGCTTAAGCCAGGCATGAATATACAGCCCTACAAATAAACAAACTTCCCCCATGTTGTTTGGTCTTTTTAATATTTCAGTCAGCACAGGAAACTTCTGGTTAAGGGAATGGGCAATATTTCAGAGAGGGGAAACAGTTTGTTGGTCACAAGTTGAGCAGGGAAAGCTCCCCCGGGAAGGCCATGGGAGGGAAAGACACTGTGCATGTTCATTCCTTGTCACTGTTATTTTCTCTCCATCAGTGATAAAATACTACCAAGAGCCAGACTCAGCCATGCAATCTCTCAATTGAAGTTGCCATTCTGCTCTTTTGCTTAGTCTATCTAAGGTTACAAACTGATTCTGAGAGATAGAAGACTAAAAGGGAGAAACAAAAACTGATGCTCATGGCAATTTTAGGTAAAATATCCTGGGTTTCTCCTGATCCAGTTATGAGATGCTAACAAGAAGCACTTTTTATTCTGTTTATATTCTGCAGTCAGATTTTTTTCTCTGTTCTTCCTTCATTGCTTTATTTGGCTCTTGAAAACTCTGAACTGCAGCTATAGCCAAAATGTTTCTTACCTGCTCTTGTGGAGCCATCACTTGTACCACAGAACCATAGAGTTCAAAGAGATAGCCTTACCTCCTGTCAGCTGAGATGAAGTAGAGAGAAAATCTTTTGCCATTCATTTCCCAGGGTAGGAGTGAGTGCTTCTTCCCCAGCTTGTGCAGCCCAGACCTCTGGTCCAAGTGTAAACCCTTCTACAGCTCCATCTCACCCTTTTAAGCAGAGGAAAGGCTTCCTGATTTGCCATTCATGAGACCTGTCCTGGGCACTGACCATTGGGTCACCATCCCTAAAAGCAGCAGTGTCTTTCTTGGAGATATCACCATGTGACCTCCATGCTAACAAGCAAGAAACAAATGGCCCTGAAAAGTGCATTTGGCAAACTGGGAGCAAGGAATAGCCGCAATCTAGGGAACTGCCTTGTTCAGACCAAGTGAATTGCTCTTCACCCTGATTGCTTGCTGCTGCCCTGCTGGAGACAGGCCCACGGATGGCGCCTAGAGGAGGGGGACATACCCACCCAGGCCCCCAGCAAGTGCTCCAGCAGTGGCTGTGCTGGAGCAGGGCAGTGCCAAGCACAGCAGCAGGGCCCTGACATCTGTGTCTGAATGGGGGTGAGCCCACAGGGAGCAGCAAGGGCCGGGCTCTGCCTTCACAGCAGCAGACAGGCAAAGGCACATCTGTGATCTATTTCTTGTGCTAACAAGGATTCCCCACATGAAGTCTTTTCACTTCTGATTTCTGTTCTTGAAGATGAGGCTAATGATAATCCTAGGATCTCCTATACAAAGAAGAGGAAACTTCAGTAATGCTTGCAAAATCCTTCGGAAAACAGCCTGAGGATGAGGAAGGATGACCTCAGCGATAAGCAGTACATTAACCTGCAGCATGTGGAGTCAGGTTTGCTTCCGATTGCGGAGCGGAGCAACCAGAGCAAAGAAGCTGTGCTGGAAATACTTCTACTTTGCCCACCCGGACTGCAGTGGGATCAGTTTAGGACTGAAATAAGCTTTGGGGAGTCATTGAACTCTGACCTAAGCTAGAATAATAGGATGTGTTTATGTCTGACAATGGGGGAGCTTTGCAGAAACCTCCAGTGAGCTCCATATGCAACACTGGTTTTATGGTCCTCCTAAGAAGGGAATTTCAAGGGATCATATATGCCTTAAGTGTAAATTATGACATGCATTAAGGACCACCCACATCAAATGGATGGTTGCCCCAGCCCAGCATTTTCATGGTGAATTGGGAGCAAATTCCACAAATCCTCTGGTTTGTGCTTCCACGGAATAATATATTTTTAGGTCAGCAGAGCTGTCTGCTTCTTGCACAATAGGTCCTTTCTCCCCTTTCCACATACCTGTCAATTGCTCTCTGCCTCTGCTGTAATTTATGTTCTACTTCCGAACTGTATGACTGAGTACTGGAAATACGCGAGGGTACAGCAGCTAAAAAACCCTGTTCCCAGCCATAGTCAATGTGGTGTTACCACTCCCAAAATCCAAATGGGCACAAGAAGGTCTTACACATATACTGTATTATTATGACACCGACTGCATTCAAGGTGGCAAGACCACTACCTTTAGACCTATTTTTGTAGTTTATTTCAAATACATCATGCTGCATATTTGTAAGTAAAAAAGGTGTAATAATTTAGAGGTCAAAAAACATGTGGCTCAAAGAATAGATGTAAACAGATAAATGGATCAAAGTAGTATGTAAATCTTCAAACTCTTCCTTTAGTATCTGCTCAATATTGTAAACCATGTGTAGTCTCTACCAGATGTTTCAGGAATGGGCAGCTTTTAATTGCCTGCAGAGACTCTCCAGCTGACCTGAAAGGACTAGGCTTAGGACCACAAAGATGAGCCTACTTCACAGTTTGATCTGCATTACTAGGCTATAGCAGAAAAAAATGATAGCTCTCTGGTAAAACTGGAGATTTTCATCGTAAGCTAAACAGTAGTTCTTCCTCTAAGCTACACTGGTTAGTTTCAATGACTCTTCTGAAGCATATCCATCTCATCCTTTCATGGCACTCAGGTTAACTTCAACATTTAATCTTTAGCAGGTATATGTCACTATTTTGCAGCTCTTGATCTCCAGTGATGCTATTGAGCTCATATTCTTTTCATCTTATCTAGAATAAAGAATCACTGATTATTTTTCACCGACTAAATTTGAAACCTTTTTCTCTCAAGGATTAATCATTGCTGTTATTTCCAAAATGGAATTTTTTTCTTCATAAAATGCTGACAAATAATATTCTACTGCATAAATACTCTGTAATAAACTGCTTGTAGTTCTTCCATAGCTTGCTTTGTTTCTTTCTAAATCTTCCTTCTAGTTTTTCATTATCCCTTAGAATGGTTGCAAGAAAGTCAATGCTGTTACACAGATTGTTTTCTTGTTTTATAAATCCAGGCAGGTCCAGTATCTCTTGCTCTCTCTCATACAGCATTTTTCAATAAGATATTTTCCACTCTTTCTTCCCCAGTGTGGGGATTCAGCTTAATGCGGAGGCCAAACAATAGTCCTTAGCCTCAAAAGCAGCCCTGAAGTTGTTCTAGTGTATTACACTTTACACCTTGAGCTTTCTGTGACAATGAAAAGCTCCTGCCCTTTTTCCAAATGCAACAGATCTCAAATTGCTGCCTCTTTCTCTAGTGCTTGTCCAGATAATTGTTTAACATAACTATCCTCACATGGGACTTCTTTATCATAAGTGTTAGACACTGAGATACATCTCTGAAGAGGGGCTATAATACACACTCTGCATGTTTTTCATGCCTTGTTTCAGCCAGTAAGTAGCAGTGGAAAATGCCAGGGAACTTCCTGTTCTTGTGGGAATTCCTGTTAGTCTAAATCCCAAGCAGTGGATTCACTGGGCTCCCCACAAACACTATGCTCTTGTATCTCAGAGCCTGTAAAGCTAGAGATAACAGTGGAAAGAAATCAGGAGTTTAGGACTGACAGTAATGAACTGAGGACTGAGAACTACCTCTGACAAAGAGCTGGAATATAGATGATCCAAACCCAAGGGTGGCCATCATAATTTAGAAACACTTCCAGATGCAACTTCTCCATCAGCTTCCCCATAACACTTGGGTTCTGTGACATTACTGTTATCAGTCTGATTGAGTTGCTTGCTCCCACAAAGTAACAGGAGGGACACCAGTAACCATCCAACACTGTTAGATTGTGCACCTGACCACAGCAGCCAACCAACACACCTGTAAGGGCTTTGTTCTTAGTGACTGCTCTAAGCAATACAGGGCACTAAGTATAATAACTATAACCAAATTCCGAATCTGGCAGAACTCTCTTAGAAACAAGACAGTGAATTTCATCTTCCCTTTTTGTTCGTTTTGCTGTTTCCCATCACTGCTTTACTCCTACCCTCTGTCAGGCTCCTTCTCCCCACCTCCTTTTTTCTATATGTATAATTCACTTAACATGTTACAAGATGTAACATTTTATGCTATATGTGTTTTCAAGATTTCTGCAGTATAAACACATCTTGTCAGGAGATTGCATTTACTGCCAGTTCATTTACAATCTGACCGTGGAATAAGCAATTCAGTTTTTTGAAGTTAAAATGGTTTGGGTTTTATACAGCAAAAACTTTGAGTTGACTGATTTTCAAACTGCCAGCCATCTGTCTATTATTAGCATCAGACCCTGACAATAGGAATATTCTACTCATTAAATCACTGTTGAGCAAAGTGTTTAGGTTTTATCATTAAGAAAAAAGAAAAGTTTTTCATGTTATGAATGGTTCTCAGGAGATACATGCTACCACTTAAAGCCAAAGCTAACAAGGTCCTCAGAAATCACACTGTTTCATGTTTCCAGCTTCAGAACCGAAGGAATGCAGGTCTGGAAAGGACTTGCTGGATCATCAAGTTCACTTCTCACAGCACCACACAGCACAATTCCTAGAGGCTTGGCTTATGTTTGGTTTCTCTGTATCAACTGGAAACAGACAACCACTGTCATATAGGCCCCAAAACTTGAGCACATCTACTTATAGTCAAAGGGAACTGCAGATGTTCCATAGAACTCAATGGTAGAGCCACCAATTTAAGTGTCTAAAAATACTGCCAAAGTTTAAAAACAGTGGTGTAGCCAGTGCTAAACATCAGAGCTATCTCATATCTGACATGGAGAGGTCTCACCCACAAAACTGAACTGCCATTTACAGGCTCCTGCCCCTCGTGACTTCAGACAAAGTTACCAGGCAGGGCAGTGAGTCCAGCATGATTCCTTTACAGCAAAACTTCTGTGGACAGTTAATGTCTCTTTCAAAGAGGTGGCATCCCTTCAGACATGCCCTGAAACCTGCAATATAAACTCGGCAGCAGCTGTTTGCAGTCAGTGAAACTGATATTTGAGAAGAAACATGTAAGCCTATGTGCTGCCTCTGCTGAGGACCAGGCAATGGACCTCTGCATGCTGAGTGAAGTCGAATTCCTGAGTGCATATTGCAAACTATGGGTAATTATAGACCATGCTCATTTTTGTGAGATACTGAATACTCTGACCTCAGCTCAGCCAAATCATCACACTGATTTCACATGCCTGGCCCCACCAGCCAGCCAACCCACCTGTGAGGATTTGGCTCTTCATAACAATTCATACCACTCAGTATAACCACTACTGTAACAGCAACCTTCAGGTATCAGCTCAGAGGTGCAAAGGAAAGGTTCATATCATCCTATTTTGGACAATGCATCTTTTAGTACTAGGATGGTAAATACCTGAAGGAAGAAGCCAGCATTAACTGAAGACTGAAGTTCTGGGTTTACATCCAGTTGCTATTCAGAGGAGTTATTTTACTTCCAAGTTATTATTAGCAGCACAGTTAAAAATAATAATAATTTAAAAAGACATCTGGATGAAATCAGAAGAGGGGAGCAGAGCCACATGTGCATGGGGAACCCAGGCATGTCCCAGACTCGCTTGCGTATTTTGCTGCAGAAAAGGCAAAGTATTTCACTGAGGGAGAAGAAGGAGGAAGCCAGACAGAATGCACTTGAAACCTGGAGTTCTGCTACTTTTAAACTAAACATTTCTACTTATCTCTTTACCCCTGCAAAGTCAGCTTTTGCTGAATATCCAAACGTTAATGGAACAAGCCTTCAGGGAAGACAGCCAAGCCAAGTATCCCTGCCCAGAACTAGCTTTTCTCCTTGATTGCTCCCTTTCTTCATTTGTCCAATATTCCTCAGCCTGTTTCTTTCTCCTTATTATGTACAAAGATCATCCTGACGTCCTCCTAATTCATCTTGATTTGTACAACAGGCTCCCCCTGCTCTAGATGCCTCCAAAAGCATGTGGTTTGCAGTGATTATGGAGAGCAGATAACAATTGCTTCTCATATACAAATCCCAGTCTGGATGTTCCTTGGCAGGGAGAGGGAGCTGCCTGCATTTCTCTGCCCTTGAAGAGTGAGGATGAGCTGACTGGGGCACTATGGGCTCGATATTTCTGAGCCCAGAAGAATTTTAGCTTGTTAATCATTGCTAGCTCTTTTCCTAAGGGAAAGTTGTCAACAGTTTCTTTTTTTTTTTCATGTTGCACTAAAAAGGTCTATTATTGGTCCATCGGACTGACACTTCTCTCCATTGGTTAAGTAATAGGAAACAACACCTGGGGACAGTTGTTATGGGAAAGGGAACACTGTTTATTTAACCTGTTTTGAGAAACAGAGAGAGATGTTTTGAAAAAAAAAAGGAAACTGTTGACAGCTTTCCCTTGGGAAAAGAGCTAGCAATGATTAGCAAAATTCTCCCGGGCTCAGAAATATCGAGCCTATATGGCATCATGAGCTTTCTCGGTTGTGCATGAGCCAGGACATCCTTGACACAAGGGTGGCAAAGGTAGCACCATTCTGCCCTGCTTTCCCTCCACTTATCAACCAAACCCAGCAAACACCAGCAAGAACAAACTCCACTGACATTTGAGAAGGTAAAACCAGCCAAGATAAGCAGCCAAATACATCACATAAGATCAGCTGATGGAGGTGCCTTATTTGTACTTGCACAGGGAGAGAACTGAGGGCAGGGGGTCCCAGCTCTGCCATCTTTGGCTTGCCTGTTTCAGGAGGATTTGCAGTCCCTAAATACAAACCCTCATGATCCAGGTCAAAGAGTACTGAGTTCACAGATAGCAAAGCCACCAGGGACTATTCTGTTCATTACACTACACTTAACCCTGGTGAGAGGACTTTTCTCCAGCAGCTCCTATCTCTAGGCAAACAGAATCTAGGTGGGAGGATGTAGTTTCCAGAAAAGACATCCTCTCTCAGAAGTACTGGAGAGATGATTGTTTCCTAAAGCTGATCACCACATCAGAGGAATGCCTCAGACTGGCCCCAGTGCAGACTCGTGAGCGAAAATAAGGATTTATAGTACAGCAGACAGGAGGTAATTACAGTCTGTCTCAATAGTTACCTGGGGACTAACAACCTTGCACAGATGAAATGGTGAGACTATTAGAACTGATTTTCTGAAAATACTCAGGCAGTCCTCTGACAGCTGGACAGACAAGGATGTTACGAGAATTGCTGGTCAAAGCAGTATCTGTCAGCACTCTGCCAGGGAAATATGCTGCAGGAATGGAGTCTGATGCACATGTTGCCTGCAGGGCCTCCTGCAGAAATTTTGCTTGCAGTGACCAATTTGTAAGGATGAGAACAAGGAAATCCCTTTTCCTTTGGTTAATGTTAAATATCCCCATGATTTTTGTGAGCATTGTTATCATCTGCTATACAAATGCACAACCCAGGAAGAGTCATTATTAGTATGGAATCAAGAGAAGGAAGAGGATTGATACTAGGAGGCTGCACAAGAAGAGATCTGGTGACATAAAGAAGGGGGAATTTCAAGGAACTAGATTTTTTCTGGGGCAGATACTCTCTATGAACTTTCAATGGACAAGAAAAACAAAGCCTACCAAGTTACAGATCTAGATGGAGTTCTTATCACAGACCACAGTCTCCAAGTCTCTTCTCTTACAACGGGGGACCTTTGCAACTCTTCTCAACTAAAGAATAAGTATTTTCCCTAAATAGAAATAATATGGAAAACTGATCTCATCTTGGGCCTGAAAAGTCAAGACATTGCTATTACAAATGGAACTAGAAAAGGAAGGAGAGCTCTGTGAGGAAATAGCATTAAGATATCAGTACTCATACATTTTTTACAAGATGCCTCTAGTGTACCACGGCACCACAGCTTAAAAAAGCCAATTATTTTAATAATTCAAAAATGAAAGGACACCACAACCAGATGCTGCTTAAGTGGGTTGCGAAAAAAACCCACAGTCCCCTACCCTTTATAAATTTCAGCCTATTTCCTAGTGCCCTTTGAATGAACATCTCTGTCCTAACTTTCTGAATACCAGCCAAAAGAACTCAGTTTTAGACTCTGCAAAGGATCACAAATTGAAAGAGGCTGCCACTCCTTTCAAAGGCAGGATCAGAATGAAAAATGGCCTTGATAATTGGACAGATAGTCCCAACCAACATGAAATTTGGTAAGTTCAAGTACAAAGTATTTCCATTGAAAGGAAAAATCAAGTGCAAAAACAGAGGGGAGAATGATGAGCTATTCACTGACTGAACAGACAACTGCACAGAACAGAATGGTCAAGTCATAAACTCAGTGAGTCAATGGTGTGATGCCATTGCAAACAAGAAAAAATTTCCTTCTAAGATGTATTATCACAAGTGTTATGTGTATATAACACAAGAGCAATGATATCACTCCTCTGGAATACTGTACTCATTTTGGGGCACCACAGTTAAAGGGAGATGTAGAGAACTGGAAGAAGTCCAAAGGATAGTAATAGGATGGATCAAGGTATTTGAAAATATGGGCCAGGAAGGATAGATGAAGGAAGTGCATTTGTTTAGTCTAGAAAAGAGAAGACTAAGGAGAGACGTAATAGCAATCTTCTCACATTTAAAAGGTCAAGAAGATTATGATCGATTGCTCTCCAGGTTCCCTGAGAGGAAGAGAAGAAAAATCAAATTTTTTCCAAGCAAGAAATATTTAAGGGGGGTTATTAAGAATGCCTTCTGACTATCAGTGTAGTTAAATATTAGAGGGTTTTTATAAGAAGTCAGGCAAACAATCATAAGCATTTTGTAAAAGTAATCCTCCTGCCTAAATGCAGAGTGATGAAGGAGATCTCTGCAGGCTCGTTCCAGCATTACAAGATTATAATGAATCTATGATTTTTCATATTAACTTTAGCCCTTAGGAAAAACTCAACACCTGTGGCGTCTCCAGCTTCAGGGAGGTTAAGTTGACAAATGATAAAATTCCATCCTTTGTTTCTGAGTACACATCAGATTTGTATGTGCTTAGCAAATGCAAACTGATAAATACATCATATACAAATGAATATGAATGCACACTTTCCTCTGGGTCCATAGGAGACCATAGTTTGGCCCTGAATACCGAGCTTCTCAGAGACATTGGGCTCTCAAAGCCACATACAGTGCAAAAAACTGTTTACAGTACTTTCTTACCGACTTACATGTCTATTTCTGCAGCCTGTTTTTTTAGTTCAGTAAGAAGGTTCTTCGCTAAAATTTCTGGATTCAGTTCTGCTCTGGAAGAATGAGCTGACAGGAATTACAGTGCCTTCAAATATTCAGACACTCCCTGTCCCTGGAGCATTCCAGCCTATTAACTATCCCTAGATATCCAGGTTTCTTGTCCAGCACCTAAAGTTTGTTAGTCTCCACTCACTCCTGCAATCTGCCTTTATATATTTTTTCTGTCACCACAAAAATAGTGCATCCTTTGGGGAAGAAAGCAATTTCTTTGGGGAAGAAATAAATTCACAGATGAAACTTAATTTAGAGGTGTTACCAATAGCAGGGGAGACAATGAAATCACAAGTGGATTTAGAGGGATTTTAAAACACACTCTGAAGCATCCTAGGACCCAGACTGGAGAAAAGCAAGCAAGAGGGTGTAAAAATGGGAAAATATAGCACCTGCATTTAGAGAAAAATCACCACCTTTTTAATCCATTCCAGGTGACAAATCAGACAGTTTAGTGTCCTTTCCTGAGGGATTTGTCCCTGCACAGCCCCATAATAAACCATTTGGATAACTGGGCATCTCAGGCATTCCTGTAGCCGAAGATGCTGGTTTGTTCCTCCACCCTGGCGTGTCCTGTGGGCCTGGTACCACTGCTAAACCCATCCTCTCTCCCATCCTTCTTTGTGGAGAAATAGAGGCACATTTGCTGTATCGCTCAAATCCACGAGGGGCTCAAACCCCTGCAAGAATCACAAAGTAAAAGCACAGCATCCCTCTGCTGCAGCTGTGGCAGGGAGAGGTGCCCTTGACTGCAAATACTGTCTCTACTCCAAGGCCCTAGTGATCAATTCCCAGTTTCATTCAGCTGCTGCGTGCATGCAGCAAAATCTGCCTGACCCTTGCCTTTGCTTTGTTCTTGTGTTGATTGCTCCAGTAGCCTCTTCCAATCCCCAGCCAAAGGCCTTTCCTTCCTAGTGCTGCCGGGCCTCTGCTCAGGATCCAAACTTGGCCAGTGGCAAACACCAAAATCAAACATATAAGCAGGGAATTGGAAAGCTGTCATGACCCCTCTTGGTCCTCCTTCCCTGCACACTGAGGTTTGCAGGAACCAAAACACTGCTCAGAGGAGCGTATCACTGAAGGAGGAGACTGAACAAGACAATTGCAGGCAGCCAACTTGATTTGCAATTGCACCCGGACCAAGAAATAAACAACATCACTATCAGCAAACTGAAAACAGATCAGGGGCTGAATATGGACTCTAATTACACCAGCAGCCCAGTGCTGCTTAGAGGGAGCATGGTTCTGGGGGAGTTTAGAGAGGGTTTGTCATGATGATAGATGTTGTCCCCAAATATTTATCCTATGCTACTAAGCTGCTCAGCAAACGCATGAAAATCCTGATCTCCAGCATTCATAAACCTCTGTTACAGCCACAGGGCACACACCACCACCAGCAGAGGGGTCTTGTGCCTCCAGGAGGGAAAAGCAACGCATCCAAAGCCCCAGTGGTTTCCCATTTCCACTCTATCTGCATGCTGCAGACAGATGTCAGCTGGTGTTCCTTGTGGTTCAAAGATGTGGGTCAAAGTCAGGGCTGATTTAACAAAGGAGTTTGCTGGAGTTTATCAAAGACAAGCAATTCAAAGACAAGTGTATTTAAATAGCTGCCTCAAAATCTTAGGATAGATAATGCCTTGTGGGCATGACAATTTTGAATGGAGGGTTGGATTCCTCTACCTGCCACAGGGGCTCTTTGATGACAGGGAATTCAGCAGGGACCCATCCAGTTCTCTCACTTCCAGGGGTGTTGATAAATACCCTCCCCTTTTCTACACACAGTTCTCCTTGTTCAGCACAGGTAGTGGTTCAGGTACTGTTTGATAAACATACAGGTAAGAAAAATAAATTTTAAAGTTTTTTTTCTGGCAGAAAATAATGTTTTCTGCAACAATTTTAATTGTTGACATAATGCTATAAATACACATTTCCCCAGTTATCCTAAAATTGAAAATTGTGGGAAAATACACCAAAGATTTAACTTTTTCTCGTTGGGAAAAGGTTTCTTCCATGATACACATAGACCTGCTCCTGGCCAGTATTGGCTTCACATAATGAGAGGAGGCAAAACAACAGCTCAGGGGAACTTGACTGTTCCTTCCCTGTGAGAGGATAAATGTAAGCTCTGGTGGGGTTACAACAGGCAGTATATAAGATGTCCAAGACTTTTCAGTACTGCAGGCATCCTACACTTTATTGCCTGCCTGCCCCACCATACTCCCAGACCACTGGTGCTTGGACAGACCCCATCCCTCCCCAGCCTGAACCTTGATGCAGACCATACAATCTGTTTCCATTCACAGCCAAGGCTTGCTGAGCTGCCAAACTGTACACTTCCTTGCCAGATCCATACATTCTCATCCCAAAGGGAAGCGGAAGCTAAAGGTTTCAATTCCCACAAAACAATATCCCTGTATTATATTCATGTGTAGGGCTGCCTCAAACCATCGTGCCTGAGAGAAGGCAGCCCCTGCCCTGTCCTAGGCTGTGTATGGGGCTGCTCTGCAAATGAGGGGAGCCACAGACCCTCAGCATCTCACCCCAGTAGCTCTCAGGGACCTCATATGGCAAATACAGCAGAGCCTGTGCACCAGCACTGTGCTAGCACAGCCCCTTGACTGGAAGGGGCGGCGTGAAGCAGAGTTTCCATGGCCTTGCTGCATCAGAAGACACCTAAACGCCCGCAGGAATAACCCCGCCCTGACTTACCATCCCAGCTTGATCAACTGCACACCTCCACAGCCTGCAGCACCACTGAGCTGGGACAGGGGATTACTGCACAGAGTAGGATACTTAATGCAAGTTAACTGATGTACCCAAGGGCACAGAGAGAACCAGTGACAGTCAGGGGAAATTGCAGAAATCCTGAATTCTAACATTAGGCATCTCACTCTAAAGAATATGGGTGTCTAACTCCTTTGGACAGCTCTGTAAACCCAGATTTCATCTGCAAGAGGGGCACTTGGTTAGGGGAGGGGGAAAAGGCTGATGTCAACCAGGCAGCTCTGAATGTCAGGTGTTCTGGATTCAGTTCCTGACAGTTTGTTTTTCCCTCCCCTGTATGTACTCAAGGACTCTTTAATTTAGCTTGAGTGACGATTCCTGTCTCAAGGGTGCTTGGTGAGCAGCCAGCAGCAGCCCAGTAATAAAACACCTTCCCACTGCTGATAAGAGAGTGTAAGGGAATTGCACTGTGAAGCACCCAGCCTGGATAAAGAATGCAGGTAAGTCTGTGATGGATCAAGCCCAGCTTCTTCACTTTTTCCTCCCCCAAACAGCCTGAGCAACAAAGCAGCAAAATCTTCCCTTGCTGATCTTGTTTGACAGCTGTTTTTTACAGTTTTGGCTGGAACAGCACACAGTCATGACCTAAGCTTGCAACACTGCCTATCTACCATCTTTACTCAGCCAGAAGAGAAACCAATGCCACTGGGGACACCCCTCTAACTAGGGTCTGGTAGGTTTACTCAGGAATCAATTCACACCAAAAAGCAGGTTATTTTCCTCGACATGGTTTTCAGGGCAAGATTCAGTCTCTGCCCAAAGGCAAAAGCCATATGGGCACAACACACCACAGCCTGGAGCTCCTCTTGCTCTGGACGGCCCAAAGAAACTCTGAGGGCCCCAGGACAGAGCCAGAGCAGCTCTGTCCCCACACCAACTGATGGATGATGGGTGGAGGGTACCAGGGACACTCAGTCAGGCCTCACGATTTGTAAAACAAAATACTACAACAGTAGGCTTTACATTTTTTTATGTGTGAACTCCTGAAAACAGCAACTGAAAAGGAGAGGGCTTCATTTCTAACACCCATGAGCCAAAGCATCCTTGACACTGCAACACAGTCTTTCCTGAGCCCCTGAAGTTCTCACCAAGCCATGTAGAAGAAAACCAATTGAAGGCCAGAGAGGGACTCCCATTTTCTTTCCCAAGCATGTTTCTCTTGAGGCTGCAAATTAACACAGGCAGGGCCTTTCTCTTGGCAGGGTCCTGCAGAGCACCATGGCCTCAGGCAGGTACCTCCAACAGCCAAGTCAGCTTTTACTGGTCAGGCACATAGCTGTGAATCCCCAGTGACTGGCTGCATGCACCACTTTATGGCAGGATACAGGAGGACAGAGCCTTTACAGGGCTTCTCTGTGCATTTCCCAAAATAATTGTATTCACCCTAAAATCTGCATCTGGGAGGCAATCCCAGATTTCACCTCTGAAATGGCTTTCACTAAACACACATTTAGGCACCTGGTTTTTGGCCATGAAATACTTACCTGGTAGCAATATTGTTATATGACCAGGACAGTGCTTTCCATGAACACAAGAGTTTAAGCGATGCAAAATTCAGGATGATCTTTCAAGAGAGGCTGCAGAAAATACACCACTTACTGCTCCAGCCCAATAACTGCTGCCTTGTCAGCAAAGCTGCACTTTAGGTATTAGAGGAGAAGCTCTCACTCATTACCCTGGAATATCTGACATTTGTGCAGCACAGATATGTTAACCCGAAGGGAGCCAATCTCCCTCCCGTTTAAAAATATTTACATATTTCACTTTTTTCTCCTTCTTCCTAAACATACTATTGAAATTGCAGAGATTATATGGAAATTTGGACATGAAGACAACATTATACAGAGCTAACTCCAGAATATTTATATCACTGTTCCTTTCACATATGCCTGTCCTTTAGAGTCCAGAGCAAGCAGTGGACTCCAAAGGGAATTCATCCCACAAGTAGCAGGATCAACTCAAAAATCATTGCCTCTGGATCCAGCACCTCCTCCAATACAAAGCCATGTCTGATATTTCCAGGAGCACAATCAGACCACAGCGACTTTTCCAGCCAAGCAGAGATGAAGTAACAGGCTTGGTCTGGTCCTGTTTGGCTTCAGTTAACTGCCAATAAAAAACAAAAATGCAGAGTGGTCACAGGCCTGCTGATAATTTGGGATGTTTCAATTTGTGAAACAAGCTCCTTGTTTCTCTCATGACTAGCCATGGAATAACAAACAGGCTGATCTAGTTTCACTGCTGCTTGGATTGTCAGTTTGATTTGTTCTCAGATGGTATAGGTTACATACTGCTTTACAGAGACATTCAGCAAAGCAGAAACACAGAGAGGTCCATGAGTTAATGACACAGTCTCATAAGGATTTCAGTCCCATGGTAGTTGTAAGCTTTTTCTGAAGCTGCAGCGTCTTCTCTCTCTCTCTTTTTTTTTTTTTTTTTTTTTTTTTTTTTTTTTTTTTGTGTGTGTGTAGTTATTTTCACAAAGCATGTTGGAACACAAATACCTTTGAGGACTGTGCTTTCTGGTAAAGTTGGATGAAATTAGTTGCCACAAAAAAACACCAGATGGGTGAGATTGAAAAGCACTCACACATGTACAAATGGACTTATTTCATAACTTTTGTTTCTTTAAGAAACTAAAGTAAAAAAATCCCAACAAAATCAATCATTACACAGAGAAGAGTGAAAGTTGCTGAAAATAAAGATGAGAATAGAAACAAATCACAGCCAGCATGAGCATCCATTGATTCACCATTCAGTGAATAAAGAGAGTGTGCTTTTTCTCTGTGGCTTAGCTGTCTCTGGTGGGATGTTCTAGACTTTGCAGAATAGACTTAGCTTTACTTCATTGTTTGACATTATTTTTATTGCTAACCTGGATGGCCCTGGAAAGAAAAGGATTTAAATTACAAAAAAAAAAAATAATAAAAATGGTTTGCAGAATCAGCTAGCTTTGTGAACCCATAAAACAGTTTGCAAGGTTCATAAAACCTCAAAAGCCAGAAAATCCTCCACCCCGATTTCCTTCATCCTTCATCCCCAGTCTCACTTCACTCATTGCAGGATGTTATAAGCTCCCTCCTCTAACGGATCGTAACGTTTACACTCGGAGCTGATTACATTGCCTTCACTCTTTCTTGACATCTCCCTGCTGGACTGGGGCCTGCATTTGAGCAGAACCTCCCAGGCACTGAACCTGACCCTCCTCCTGTTGGTCGACTGTGAATGAGAGCTGGTGGGGTTACTTAGCTTTGCTCTGATGCCAAGCAATTGTTTGTACAACAGCATCCAAGTCCCTAATGTATTATTCTCTATTTTTTTTTTTCCATTCTGCTGAATGAAGAGAAATCCTATTCAGCTCCTGGGCAAGGGGAGTGTATCCTCTTTGCAGCACCCTCAACTAGGTACCAAGTGATTTGGGGAGAACAGGAAATAATTATATTTTAATCCAATCAGCAAGCCTGAAGCAGTCTCCACCTCCTAAGGGCCACATTTCATGTTCCAGTAAAGCCCTGAAAGAGGAATATTTTTCAGAGGGAAATCATTTACCCTGAAATGAAGCCTGTGAGATTATTCCCTGAGCCCTGAGTTCCTGGCAGATCTTGTGACCCAAGGCCATGTGTCCCATAGCCTGTGTTGCCAGTAGTTATCAGTTCAGGCTGCTGCCAAACCCTAAGCAGGTAGTTTCAAGGCTTAGAGGAAATATAGTGGAGCCCCCACAGTGAAAATGTCCTGGTCATTTGTTCTGCCTGACACCACTACAGAGGCAGATGTCTGCAGGCTATACAGAGCAGAGGTTCTGGACACACAGTAATTAAATGAAGCCTCCATTGCATTTTCAGAGGTCCATACTTACAGACCTCTCTATGCACTTCTAAAAGGGATTCTCTGACGCTATCTAAGGTTTGCTTTATCCTTGATATAAACCTGCACGGTGCCAGTACAGGGAGATACCAGATGGTGTTTGTGGAAAAGACCCACCTGCAGTTGGGGCTTTGTGAAAGCTCATCAGCAGGAAAAGGCATCACCACTTGAACTGGTGCCTTGGGCAATAGTTGGACAATCAAAAGAAGCACAGTCACTACAGCCTCACAGGTCCAGGGCAGTCTTCCCACAGTGTTTTGCAGCAAAAAAAGAGCAGGATATATTTCCATCCTTGCTCCTTTGAGAGCACTGCAAGACACAGCACACAAGTTTGATACTGTCTATGGGAAAGGTTGAAAACTGTCTCAATAGCCTTGTCCACACCGTCAGTGTCTGCTGCAGCAGGGGACTGGGACACTCGGACACCTTTGACCAATGTTGATGTATGTGAGTAAGAGATATATTAGAAACAGACTCCTCCAGCCCAGCTTCTCCTCATGAGGACAATTTGGAGAGACAGAGAAATTCAAACACTCCCACCTCAGCCCTACACACCACAGCCCTGTGACATTCCAGGAGCTGCAGATGAAGCCTATAACGTAATTCTATAGGGAAACAACCAGAAAAGGAGCTGACTCACAAATGAGAAAGACTAGAAATATCAAAGGAAAATAATGAAAAGGAGAATAAAATACTTCACAACTAATACCAGTAAAAACAAACTGGTGACCTGCCTCCTTTGAACACAGGCAGAACTGCAAACTTCCTCTAACTACCTAAACAAAATAAAATCAACTCCATGTTACTTTTATTAAATTAAGAAAGATACACACATTGATCTGAAGCAGGCAGTAGTAAAAGAGATTCAGCTCAAACATCAAAATGTTGGCAAAGATATCAGCAGCTCAGAAATGGCTGTTAGAGCTGGAGCTGTGCTCCAGTTTGTAGGCAGTGCTGCTGGGCACCCACTGCCACCCACAGCATGGAACAATCTTTGCCAGCCTGCCCCGGGGCAACCACAACACCCCAGGGACAATCTCTGCTTTCCTGGGACAGCAGCAGAGGGAGCCCACCCTATGACAACCATGCACAGAGCAGGCACTCACTGGGGGCAACAGCAGGCCAAGGCGCAGAGCTTGAGCTTCTCCTCACAGCAAAAGGCTACCGAGACCTTCTCCGAAAGAAATCTTTACATAACAGCTGGGCAGCTATTGTTAAGAACATTATGGAAATGCTAAATAAATCAACTACTTAACAGTAAACACTTGCTAATCGGTCTCGATGAACAGAAGCATAGTTTTAATTTGGATTTAGTAGCAGTATTAGTCACTTAGAGAACATACATCTAGTATTAGTGGTGGTGTTTCCTTTTCCCATAAAGGACATTCAGTTTTTCTCAAAATACAAACAGATGCTTCTAAAGTCTCCTGAAGAAGATCCAGGATCCTTCATGCACAGCCAGCTCCCATTGTGCAAGAAACGCTGAGCTGTTTGCAACATGGTACTAACCACACTGACTGCCAGCAGTCACAGAATTTTATCCAAAGAGGGAATTTTAACTCACCAAAACAAATTAGTTACTTATGGGAAAGGAACCCCTCATTTTGCAACCACTGCAAGTAAATAGGCAGACAGGCTCTTTCTGCAAACCAATATGGATAAGTGGCTGCAATTTTCCTAAGCTGCCTTTAAAATATGGGCTTTGTTTTCAGTTCAGCCAGATATGACCTTGTGTGACTTTGGTTCTAGCCTCTCCTCCTCAGCCTGCAAATTATTTCTGTGTATTGGGCAGAAGGGCCCCACTCCTGTTACCTGTGTGCTGCAGCCAATGTGTTATTTCTTGGAAAGACTGCGGCTGCAGAGTCCAGGGCTGGAGTCAGAGTACTCGGTGAGCTACATTCATTACATAGCAAGGACAACTGAGAAAAAATAAACACTTCTCAAGTCTATGACTGACTGAAGCTGTAAATTTCAAACACTTATTACAGAGTCATAGCTTAGCAAAACAACACGGGAAGTGTTACATATCAGAGGGTAACCTTTAAAGAAGGACTTATTGCTCTGGGGAAAGTTCTAAAACAGAACAGGATGAAGTTTATGTGCCTTTTTTCATGTGGTTCTTATAATTAACCAAACTGTCACAGAAAATCATCCTAGAGGTCTGGATTCAATCCAGCCTTCTCTAACACACATGCCATCATCCTCTCCACTACTGAAATATCCATACTGTATTAGTTAAATCATTAGGACTAGTGAACAATTTTTCAATATAGTTTTTCCCCAGCCCCTCTGTTTACAAATTTCCTGTAGACAGATTGTGGGGATTTATCCTTCTTTTCATTTAATAAAGCCAAATATAGCTTCTCTCAAGGTACCAGAGCACCAGGTACTTCTCAGACTCTGTCTTAATATATGTTTGCCCAGTGTACACAACTTACTGCTTAGTCTCTGTGCCTGGTCATTCAGGGCATGTGCCATGATTTCTGATTATGACTACATAACCTTACTTGACTTAAATACATTACCTTTGTTTCAAAGTTAAATAGCAAAAAAATCTGTTTCTTAGAGACACACATGTTGACCACAGGCTCAAAGCTCACTCTCCATCAGCAATACAAATTCTCCCACTTGCAAGAACTTACAAAAAAACAAAAAGGGAAAGCTGGACAAAAAGGCCAGATGGTAACTTAGCTTCTCATTCCAAAACTGTTTACAAACAGGTGTCAGCTTTACAACCACTTCTCTGTACAATCATAAAGTGTAGCCACAGGGGCCTTGGAGTTAGATTTTATCCAAGATATTTGAGTGTTCAGACCTGGATCTTGCCTTATTCCATCATGAAGATCCACAAAAAGAAAACTTAAACACTGTGGGGAGGATGAGGACAATCCTTAGTCTGAGAAAGTTTAGCTCTGTGTATTGGGGATGGGCCATTGCTCACTGAAGGTCACAGTTCATCATGTCCAAAATGCTCTCAGACATTGCTATTACAAGAGCAGCTGGGATGAAAACATACATTAAGAAAAATACGTTGCACACATTTTGTTCTCCATGTTCTCTCTCTCTCTCTCCATAAGTTTTCTCAGATTCAAACAGTGAGAAAATCTGGCTGGTTGAGGAAATATGTAAACAGATGTGTTAAGGCATGCAAATATCTGGGAAATGTCTGTTCAGTATAAGAAAGAGTTAACTACGGGAAGACAGTCAGTGACTGCAATGTTTGCAGCAAGAGAACAATCTAATTTTATCATTCTTTGCCATCTTGATGCATATAATCTTAAAAGAGATCTAATGGAGCACCAAGGTATTTGTAACTTTTTATCTATCAGCTGTGCAGCTGAACTGTAGGACTATAAACAACAGACTTGTGTTGGTTACAAAATAGTCACTGCTTATGATGCTCATCGAGGTGCAGATGACAGCTGTCTTTCTAGGTCTTGTTGTAGACGATGATAGTGGAAATGCAAGACTGGAAAGATTCACCTTGTTCATGAGTCAGGTTATTGCTTTGTATACACTGACAGAGCTAATTATTTATATAGAGTGGTCTGAAAGAACAGCTCACATCTGCGGTCTCATTCTTAGTTTTGTTTTCGATTCACGTTGGCTGCTGTAGATGCTCAGTCTGTTCTCCAGGTATTCACATGGAAGTGACTGAGACATGCCAAATTTACCAGCAGCTTCTCATTAGTGGTTCTTCCTTGACTGTGACATCTGCTGAGGTTGATGACAATAACAGATGAAAAATGTGAAGTTCAGTCATATGGAAATTGCTTAAGTGGAGGCCATTTTGCACAGTATGATGTTGAAATGTTAGGAATGATTGAGGCCAGGTTCATAGCTCAAGCAGTTTTACATCTGTATTTCATTTGTAAGTAACCAATACAAAAAAACACCTTTAAAAGATTTTAATCATTTCCCAACTGACCAAGAGCTCCAAATATTCTGTCAGCAATACAACCTAGACCACAGAATTGTTCTTGTTGAAAGGAATTTCCAAAGTATCATTATATGGTTAGTCCAACAAACCTGTCCTAGTCAAGGCTGTCAGTATCTTACTTTTGTCTCTGCAGAATGATTTTAAACTGCTGGTCAGTAGGAGAGATTCCTGTAATATTCATATATATGACAGAGACCATTCACAAACTTGTAACTATGAGGAAGGGTGGCTCATATTTACCCTTCTGCAGTGACCGCCTTCCTACAGATTGTCCTGCTAAAGCAGCTTCTCTCCAATACCATCCACAGCTAAGCATGACAGTCATGCAGAAATAGGGTAAATTATGTGAATTTGGTGGCTATTATGCTATTAACTAGACTATTACCAAATTAACTACTTTTCACAATTATGCAAAACTCTCCCCATTTACAATGATGTTTTTGGAGTGCTAGATAGTTGTTGAACATATCTGATCAATTTACAGCACACAGTGAGCACAAACTGAGCTTAAACTGTACTTAATGCCACCCAAATATTCTCACATAGCACAGATTCAAAACCTCAGCCAAAATTATTCTCTATAACACACTTGCTTAACACTGCCACACACAATCAACAATGGCCCAAGGAGCTGAGGTTAACAAATTAAGCCATTTTATGAAGCCAGTCAGTGTACCAAACATAGGCATGCATTGCTTTGCAATAGAAGTTAAGCTCCCAATTCAGTGCCTTATCACTTTCTTGAGTGCTCACCCAAAAGATAAAGATGTACTTAAATGTCCCCCATGTCCCTAGAAGGGCAAAAATAATAGTTCTTTCCTGACAAGGCAGCTCTTCTGCTTGCACACCATGTAAGGCAAGGTGATGAGACAAAATTCTCATCCAAGATACAGTAGATAAATAAGTGGAGTAAGAACATTTCTAAAGCAGACTCAGAATCATTGCCAGCAACAAAGGGAGGTTTTCATGATTTTTACATGCATTTGAAGTCCATGGCTGAGTCATAAGCCAAGCTCTGATTAACTTCAAAATTCCTATTTGCCAGTATTATCACCTTTGAGCTAGCAATCATCTTTGTTACCTGTCTGCCAGACATCCTACAGGCTGGGGGGGAAACAAAGTTCGATGAAAAATCGACAGGATTTTCTGATGAGTTGATCTACTCCCAGAACTATTCTCCCCACCAACAAGGCTCGATGCCACATTTGCAAAAAGCAAAGTGAAAGATGAAAAGTTCCACTTATTTGCCCTTCTCACTGCCCTTTTTCTCTCCTCTAGGCAGGAAAGCTGAATACAGTGGGTGAAGTGATGGAAATTTAACTGACCAGGGAAAGGGGTTCTTTGAACAGATGCCTGTTCCTTTTCAAGGAAATGTGTTGGTCTCTGATATATGACATGCATATAATAAACATAGAAGTTTTACCTGTATTCACTTCTAAACCAGAGTTCCCCTCTTCTCTGAAAGATTTACTATCTCATTTTGGCCCCATGGTCACAAGGATTCCCTTTCCCTGTGTACTGGCTGGTGGGAGCCACACAGTTTTTTCTTGAGACCCCTTGAGCACAAGGGAGCCTGTCCTGGCTTAGCAGCTACTTCCTCCACTCCATCCATCCAGATATCCCTACCTCTTGCTTGTGCACGTCATGGTTTGTCTGCACCCTCCTTGCTGATATTGCCACAATCTACCCAGGCATCTCTGGGCACCAGAAGGGAATAATGAGCTACACAGCACCTCTAAAATGAGATTTAAAGACATAACATTGTATACTTGGGTAAAAAGGGACTTTATCTCACACATTATGAAGGACATGAAACATGGCCCCCTGATTTGGCAGTGATAAGGCCTGGATTTCCTAGCAAAGTAAATTTTATCCAAATAAAAGAAGTAGAAAATAATAATCAATTGCAGACTACAAAAAATGGCCCCTTCTTCATTGCATCAGGCTCTCCCCTCACCTGAAGCATGCAAAGAAAAACAAATTCAGTCTGTAAAAACAAGCTTCTTGTACCTCAAAGATCTCGTGGGCTAATAAAGTTTGCAAGGCACTTGGAAGGTAAGTGGCACTCTTATAACAGCAGAAATGCCTGCTTGAATCACAAGTTGCAGTTGCACACGTTGAATGCCACAAGGCTGAGCTGTGAGCAGAATAGCTGACCAGAAGCCTATCTTGTTTTACCAGACTGAGGCCATTCACTGAGTGTAATGCCTCCCTGTTGTTCTGACGGATCTTTTTGGGACAGGCACCGAGTCTGAAGATAAAGCCTCACATCTGTTACCTATGACAGACTGTCAAACCAGCAAAACCTGGTATGCAGAGCTGGTCCTTCAGGAGCTGAGCATCTTAGACAGCTGAGGGCAGCAGTATAGCTGAGCTGCAGCCCCAAAGATCCTATTGGACTGATTCACATTTCATTTCTTTGATCTCCCAATGGTATTTTAGTTACTCCGGACAGTTTGAGCTGGAGATCTCTTCCTGATTAGTCCATGATCCAGTAAACCACACAGACCTACTCAAAGTAAAACTGTAAGGAAAACCCTTGGAGTGAATCAGTGGTGTCATATACTCAAAATCAGAATAAAACTGTTTTGCTGAAGCAAATATGATTACAGAGAAAGCAACTGCCTGTAGTTAAGTCCCCAGAAAGACACTAATTGCTGGCAAACAGCAACTATTAGCAAACATGAAAAATGATAGTGTCAAGACACACAATGTAATTATCTGTACACAAAACTGCAATATGAACCCTGTATAGCTTTGAATAAAAGGCTTTGTTTGTTAAACTGGCCATTTCTCAACACTTGGATGAATGTGAACAAGTTCAAACATAAATCAAAGATATAAGCCAGGACACCTCAACACTGGTGATAAGTCTTTGAGAGTCTGGACTGGACAACACCTTTCAAATAAAATATATTTCCATAATGTTGTTTATTTTCCTCTACTTCCCTGTTGGCAAAGATACCTACTGACCAATTTACTTTTCACTGCTTGCAAATTTTCTGGCTGCCTCTTCTGATTGTAACATTGGTGAAAGAATATTTATTTGTTTAAAAGTACATTCTTGGGAGGACTGATAAAAGCTATTCTTCAAAACCCTGAAGCATAGGCCAAATTTCAGAATAAATTACTTTGGCATAGTCAAAACTTATGATTTTTATTCTACCTCTTCAACATGCAAGACATTTTATCCAGAGAAAGTGCTAAGAAAAGGAAGTGGTAATCCTGGATTTTGATTTTAGTCTCACCATTTGCTGAAATTAAACCCAATAAAGTACCCAAGCAGCTCCTACCACACTAGGCAGCCACAGCACAGGGGCAGCTTCACAGCAAGTACACTCCAGAGGGGAAGATGACACAGGTTTGCATCAGTGCAAACTGGGACCATGATGCTGCTGTGGACATGGCTGTGTGCACTGAACCCCATGTTGAGTGCTGGCCACTTGAGAGAGAATCAACTTTTGTTCCGTGTTTCCAGCCATTGTTAAATTATAAATAAACTAGAAAATTTGTCCCAGACAAATTTGCCCAAAATTCAGAAGGGAAATAAAAATAAGGCAACAAATACCGCCTTTTTATTCCCCAGTAATTATTTTTGAAGAAAAAACTGAGCTCCAGATGGCTGATTCATTTTAGCAAAGCTGCAAGGTTAACAGTATTCCTTTCACTTTGCAAATGCTCCTATTAGTCAGGAGCAAAGCAGATTTGTTCCTCATCTTCCTTATAAATTTTTAGTTACAATACACACCAGCTTTGCAATTAAGTATTTTTTCATTGAGCAAAATCAGAGTTGTATAAACCTGTCAGTGAAACACTTGGAATGCTTCTGACGAAAGAAAAATGCCTGGCTTCATACAAATGAAAAAGTGATGAAGATTTTTTTTTTTTTTACGTGATGTTTTTCTGTTCGATGGTCATCAACATGATCTGAGTTGTCCTTGGAGGAAATCAGTCTGACATGATGCCAATTAAGGGGGAAGAGATTTCTGTGCACCTGTTGCCCTAAACACTGGTCAGCCTTTGATGTCCCTGCCCAATGCAGTGAACAAGGCAGAGGGGATTACTCCTTCCTGTCAGTTTTGTTGTAGAGTGGTTGCACTGGAAGAGCAGTCACTATCCTGTTACAATTCTAACTCTTTTTCCCACCAGAGGTCCTGAGTTTTGAGTCCTTTCCCTTTCAGTAGATGATTTCTGCCTATAGTTTATCCTGTGTGGTGTCCTGCCAAATTCTTTTCTAGCGGAAGTTTGTGGCCCATCAGACAAGGCTTTCAAATCACACACATTAGGAAAAGCCATCCTTGCTTTCCCTGGGAATGCACAGCTTACAAATATCTTGTCTTAAAAAGTTCACATTTTTCATTTGCTTGCCCTCATACAGAACTCCCAGCAAAAGTAGTGTGTAAGTCTGCAGTATGACTTGGCAGTTATTTGCTGCAAGGTTTTCTTAGCTACTGAAAACTCTGAACTCCTTTGTCTTCTCTGTAGACACAAGAAAATTCAAGGCAAATTAATCCTCTTGATGGGAAAGCTCTGCCTGGACCTTTCAAACTGCATGAATTGGGAGTTCAGTATCAACTTGCTGTAGGAACAGAGTAAAGAATTCCCCAAGCACCTTGGACAATCCCAAAGAGAAATTATCCTGTCTGGGAAAAGGGGAGAAACCAACCCCTGCTTACTTCACTTGAGTTGTGTTCACAGCCAGGTCTTCAAGACAGGAGGGTAAATGTGGAGTGCCCCATGCAGTAATCTTGCCCTCAACCATAATCATGCTGTATTTCACACTTCAAGCCCAGACAAGAGGAGCAGCAGTGACTGCCTGATACTCTGATTAGCAAATCAGGAGACCAGTCTTCCTGCTGAGCTGAGAAGCCAGTTGTTAACAGCCAGGCTTTGGTGATTTCCAGATGGCATGACAGAAGCTGAAGGAAGACAATTATCAGGTAATTGCAAATAGTTTATCAGGGAAACTATTTCCATCAATGGACAAAAGTTTCCCATCAGGCTCCTCAGGTTCACTAGATAGAAATAACATTCTTTGTCACTTTGTCACTATGTTCACCCAGATAGTTTACTTAGTGCAGCCCAGCTGAAGAGGAAAAGTGCCTGGAACAGTCAATGTGCAGAGAGCATCAGCTGTGTCTCCCAACTCCTCAGTATCCTCCTCATATGCTTCATCACACAGCATTTATACACCCAGCCCCACTTGAGCTAAAATGATCAAAAAGAGCCAAAACCACCCTAAGAACAGCAGAGAAAAGCATTCAGTGCAGGCAGCATTAAAATGCAGGTCATGGACTATTGCTCCACAAAACACGAGTGCACAGAAAAGGTAAAACTCATTTATAACAGCTCCTTACAATTTTCTTCCCCCGTGATGGCCCAGCATGGGCTCCCAAGCCCCACTGACTGCACAATGCTATTACTTTCACCACCATTAGGGTATCCTGTTCACCACTCCTCGGTCTCAGTACCCCACAAACACAACATTTAACAAGCTCCTGTGGAGGTAGAGTAGCTTTACCCCCAGTTTACAGACAAAACAACAAGACACAGAGCTAAAGACTACAAGCAGCTATGCTCAGAAACGAAGCACCAAGTTTTACCTGGTCTTAGGTACCCACCTAAAGTGGGGTCAGCATAGCTCCTTCACACTCCCCCAGAATAACACTAATGACACACATCTACCTATCAGTGCTATACCATTTTGAGTGAAGACTGATGTTTGAGGACACAATTTACATAGTCTTTACACTGTGTTCCCAGGTTTTAACCAGCATTCACTATTTAGCAACACTGATCTTGTGTGCACGGCATCTTCTCAACTCTACATATCCCCTCTAGACAGCCCCAAACCACCATGCAACCTTCCTCTTGTACATTCAACACACAGGACTATGACAGAGATTAACTTGCATCATATGCAACCAATTACCCAAATTTACAGGCAGGTCCTCAGGACTCCACATTTCACCTTGTCTCCCTAAGGTCATCCATCATGATAAAAATGCCTATCTTCAGCACTGGCAAGTTCCTCTTGGGACAGGTAACTATCCTAGAGGTACAGACTGTACAGCTCTCACAGACATGTATAAAGCAAAGAGAAGCAATCAGAGAAAGAAAGACCAGAGAAGGTATAATTGCATGAATCTAACCAAAGGAAAGTTAATGGAGATTGACTGGAAGAAATGGCTCCTAAACCAAGGCAGAGTCCAGGAGAAAGTGACCGATTTCCCTTTACTTGAGATCATTAAAGGCAGCTTGGACAGAATTCAGCAAGAAATAATAGCCCTGAGTTTTTGCATACATCATATGCCAAATAACTACTGCAGAACTGGCTTGCTGCTACAGCATTTAGTTTATGTATCATTGTTTTGCAGATATTTCAGCTGCACAGACGAGCTGTGTTTTACTCAGTCTTGTTAGGTGGAAACAGTATCCCACTCACTGCTGATCTTCAAATTCAGACAGGTCTCTCCCACTCCTAGCTGGCAGGTCTGCAAACAGTGTTACAAAACTCTTCTGCACTTTCTTCCTAGGCAGAGCGTTACGTAAAATGTTAAAGTGATCCTCCATATAAACATCACAGTATTCCTAAGCACAAAGTTCACTGAGCCTTTTGGTGTAAATTGTGTTTTATTTCAACCAGGAAAGCATCAGAACTGCAGGAAGCAAAAGTAAACATGCTAAACCAAGCAACATATTGTCCTCATGATCCTGCTATTGTAATAGCCCAAATCAGAGATTTAGCCAAACATGTAACAGCCTCCTTTTTTCCTTTAGGATGACTTTGAGAGGGAGGAAGGTGACCATGCGCTGAAGCAGATTGTCCCGAACAGCTGTAGAGTCTCCCTCACTGGAGATACTCAAGAACTACCTGGACACAATCCTGTACCACGTGCTGTGGGATGATCCTGCTGAGTGGGGAGGTTGGACCAGATGACCCACTGAGGTCTCTTCCAGCCTGACCTGTTCTGTTATTGAGAGATCAGTGGAGCTGGTACTTTTCATATTACAGGATTGAAATAGAGCCAGGACAAATATTCCAGTCCTGAAGCCAGTGTCAAGGTGTACTGATGCAAACAGTGCACACTGCTCTGCAGACCTGTGCAGATGCCACAGCAGACTTGAAGGAACTTCTAATTTCTACAGATGTACCTTGCCATGAGATCTCAAAGAACTTTTTTCCAGTGACCTTTTCCTTCTGCTTCATGGGAATGTTTTGGATGGTCAGTTAAGAGGGGGAGCCAACTCCCTTGAAACCAGCCACAACCTCACCACCCACTTACACCCGAGTGAACACCCCCCTCGATAGCAGCTTTAGCCGTGGTGTCCTGCAGGAATCAGCACCACCAGCAGAGATGAGAGACAGTTGTTCCTCAGAGTCTGCTCTGTATCACTCGAGAACAGATTGCTCCAATATGTTGTACTGGTTTCATGAGGCAGACGAGCGTCCATTGGGACATAAGGTGTAATTATAATGCAATTTCAATTAAGAGTCAAACTGTGGTCTAATAAGGTAAAAAGGTCAGTGCTATATCTAGCAATACAGCTGGATGGTGGTTTTGCACTTGGCTACAAAATGAAGGGAAATCCTAACTGGGCCAAAAATAGCCCTGTCTTCAGCCATGATTTGCTGCCAAATATCAATCCCAGAGCAAATTCTGAAAGGATATTTGCTGGGATTTACAGTTTAAGCAATGCATTATGCACTCCTTTGTATTAGCAGGTTTAGGCTGCAACTTCCTCTCTTTCCAGAAAGCTTTTTTTTACCCTGCTCCTTCCCAAGCTTTGATTACAAAAGAGCTAGATGAAGAGATCTTCCTTTATAGAGCGTCTCAGCTGTCAAGTTTTACATTATGGTGAAAAAGAAAACTAGCACATTGTCCTACTGTAGCTTAAACAAGGATTTAAGGAGCAAACACCGAAGACAGAGTTACCAATTAATCATCAACAGTGGGAAATTATCTCAGAGCACCTCCTAGGGGATGAAGTCTGAGAAAACATCTGGCAGGGAATTGGCTTAAGCTCTAACTAGGACAACAAATAAGATAGTAGAGCATTCAAAAGGCAATATAAAGGCAGCATAACTTGTTTAAGCTCTAAAATTCCCTGAAAAATTCAATATACTCAAAGGTGTTGGACAGTGCTTAACATCAAAATTCAAAAGTGACAAAGTGACATTAAAGAGTGTACTAAGCAAGAGATTGAATAGGAAACCAGATGAAAAATGAGGAGGAAAGCAGAGGTGAGTAAATTCCCATGGTGGCTGGAACCAGTATTGTAGGTGGGTCAGCCCTGGCCCTACAACTATTTCTTGGGGCTCATACATGTGGCTTAGGCCATATAGAAAGCACAACATCTTTACAACCATTCAAAGAAATGTTACTCAGGAAACTGATTTTTCTTCAAATAGATCTTAGCCTGGAAGTAAATTTTTGGAAAAAAGAATTGTATGGCAGCTTTTTTGCAGGCATAGATATGCAGCCAAATGACAACAGATTACAGATTTCATTAAATCCTCAGTTTGGCTTTTTACATTGGGTCTGCAATTGTTCACACATGTCCATGAATGCTGCTAATCCCAAGGACTGCAGACAGAACAAGCCCTCCATCTGAGCCCCCTTTGAAAATCACCTCTGCCATCAGCAGGAATACTAGATATCCTATTAAGATTTTGGCAGCTACAAATGGGAACTTGGTTTTAAAGCTGGACCAGCTACAATGTCAGGCACCTGTTCATGTCAGCCAATTTTAAGTGCAAATAGCCTTCCAGTACCATGTACCAGGACATCCAGGGGAGCAGAATCTCTATAGCCTGCTTCAGAAATAATGGATACAGCTCGCGGAAGGAAAGGCTGAGTCAGTCATGAGAGCAATGAATTTTACATCAGACTGGAAAGAAGGACCTTTCCAAATAAAGCAGACATCATAGAAATAACTGTTTTTTATCTGATATCCACTAAAATAAAAGATTTATCTGGGCCAGGTACAAAAACTTAACACTTGGACCCAGAGAACTACACCAAGAAGATCTGAGCAGAGATAAAATAGATCTGGAAGATAACATGAAAAGCAGAATGCAAGGCTCTGAACTTCTCACTAGCAGATATCATGAAAAAGGAGAAAACTCTGAAAATTAAAGAAACAATTGCCATGTTTTTACCTAAGTAACAATATCTGACCTGACAGCAAATTACGGGTAAAATCAAATTAATCTGCTCCTTCTGGAATAGGCAACATTTTCCCCCTGTTCAACAATGCTGGTGAAAAAACTGAATAGCTCAGATATGCCTCTTGTCCAGAGATAACTTGCTTCCAAGAAGCCTTTGGCAAAGTGGGAAATGCCTCCATATCAGAGGATTTTCATTTATCTAGGTTTTTTATGAAAAGGTTTCTTATTTATCTATGCTTTCCAGAAAACTGTCAAAAAACTATTGTAATCTGAGCAGAAATGAACTGATTTTATCTTGCTCACACTCATGAGAATTTCCATCCACTTCAGCAGGACAGATTTGCACAAAAAATAAAAAAGGAAATCAGTTAGAGAATTTCCTCATGGTTTTGAATGTTCTAACAATGTGTCTCCCAAATATGCTTGTGTGCAGTCAATAATAAATGCAGCAGCAGATCCATCATTTTGTGGATAAATGTTTTAAAAGATATTAAATACATTGGCAATCTTATTATAGTAGAGAAAAGCATCTTAAAAACTTCTCATGAGTTCCCCTTTATAGGAAATACCTTTTATTAGCACTGGAAAAGCACCAATTTTATGTTTGGTGAAGCAAAGGCAAGCATTGACTACTGGAGAATCATGCCAATATAGAAGTGCTACCTTACTAGCACCAGCACCAAGACAGAAATCTATGGCAGCAATGTGAATGCAATACTCTACCCAGCTCTCAGTTACAGTGCCTGAGCCAGAAATATGGACGGAATAAAGAATTAAAAAATTTGGGAGTGTGCATGGCTGCCCACAGCTGCACAAAACATGCAGTAGAAAACTGCCTTGCTTCAAGGCTGCTGGACTGCAAGGCTTCTCACTTGAGATCTGCTTCAGTGCTCCCTAAGCCAAAAGGAAGACAAGCTGGTCCATAGGGGCCCAGAGCAGAAATGATTGAGTCAGAACCTTTACACACACTAACAACTTGAAGAAATTAAAGGAAGAGCCCAGGAAAGACTTGGCTGGCAGTTCTCAGCCTTCTGCACCTGACAATGTGAGCTGCCAATTTGTTTGGATATCTTGCCATTTCCAGTTTGATGTGACATGGGAAACAAAACTTCTTGTCCTGACTGCTATTTGAACCCAGCGTTTAAATCCCAATGGAAGAGGCTTCATTAAAGATGCTAATTCCCAACACAAGACACATACCAAACAACACCCCAAGCTCTGTCTAATTAACCTTTTATCTCCTAAGCCCTCTGCCCTTTTGCTGGAATCACATCATGGAAACACCACTCTTGCTCCTGCACCTGGTCTTCCATCCTTCCCTGTGATCCCAGTGCCTTTGGCTCAGAGTCTGAATTCCCCATCTCCTCTAGGCCGGCCCCTTGCATTCAGTGTTCCTGCAGCCTGACAGCCAGATGTGGAGCTCAGCCTCAGCACCACTCTGCTTTCCTTTTCACTCAGACTAAAGAGCTGCACCAGCAGTTGACATCTATTTGGTTATACCTTTTAAAAATATCATTTTATTTGCACACATGTGATCAACTGAAAAATGGCCACAACTGCTGGAAAGAGCACACTGAGTCTCCAGCCTGTCCTGTGGATGCAACGGAGGAGCCAGGACTCAATTTCTCACTAGGAATACCTCCAGATCACACTGGACACAAGAATCAGTCCAGGAAGCCAAGCTGCTATACACAAACCATAAACTATCTTTCAACATCCAGAACTGATCCTGCCCAACTTTCTAAATAACCCAGACCCACAATGTCATTCTGCTATATCTCAGAACTCTGCCAGCATTTCTTGGACTGCCCATCTCCAGCTATCAATATATTGAGACCCATATTCTCTGTACACTCATATTTTAAAGGCAGAAGCTGGAAATGAAAGTGTTGCCCACTTCTAAAGCCCTCCCTGCATGGAAGGTCTCAGAAAAAGCAGCAGCCCACTACCATTCCCATCACTCACCTGGAAAAAATCCTTGATCAGGAGGAAATTTACTGCTCCCAACAACTTCCTAATGTGCCTGATGCAGACATGGTAGCAGAGCACCCCAGGTAGGCTGTGGGACAACAGCAACCTGAGAATACAATGCAGGAAATAAATTAAACACCCAAAGCAAGGATTACAAGGAATACTTATGCATTTTAAATCAAAGGGTCCTATAATGCCTGCCTGGAACACTTAGGAATTCTAGACAAGTGTAGCATGCATGGAAATATTGTCCTGCTTCTGGGCACTGAGAGATTAGTTAAGTCCTAGGCACATCAGTTACATAGACTCAGCTTAGAATCTGTTTACACAGAACTATGAGTGCATGTCCTGGATTTGGATGGTACCTTTAATTTGTACAGCCTTACTTAGGGAGATCTCTTACTTCAGAGACCTTGAACACTAAACATAACAAAAATAAATTAGATAAAAGATAGAAAAACTGAAGCCCTAAGAACAGAAAAAAAAAGACAGCAATACAGTCAGTACTTTCAGTCTGATTACAAACTGCAGTGAACAGCAAACTTTCCAAATTCTTTTGAAATATTTGAGTGCTGCAAGGATATCATGATGGATTTAGATTCAAGACACTGAAGAACTATCCAACAAAACTAAGCCTTTGATTTGCACTCAAGTAAATCTTCCTCTGGATTAATCTGCCCAGCTCTGAGATAACACGAAGATTTTTTTTTTTTCCTTAGACAGCCTAACATAAACAAATCCCCCACATGCAGTGAGTAGTGGGGCAGCAAAAAGAAAAGCAGTTTGTCCTTTCCAAAGAAACGAAAAAACACTTTGACATTCATTCCAGAGTTTGCCTTTCAGAAGTGCTGCCAGGGCACTGAGTGTTTGATATTATCAATCTGCAACCAAGAACTTTATTTAAGCACAGGGAGCTGCCTGCATCACTGGGTGATTCCCAAAACAGCCGGAGTCTGGGTAACATCACCTCTCCCATTCCTGCCCTCCCTCTGTTAAACATGACAGAGCAATTGGGCTCCAGCCTGAAGAAGCTGGTGGGTACTCACACAACTACATAAACTGGCATTACTGGTCCCCAGGGGATATAAGCCTATGAAGGCAGGCTGGCAATTTTTTAGCAAAAAAACTAAATAAGCCTTTACAGCTGGTCATCACTTACTTTTTTACCCTCTTCTCCCATCAACAGCAGTCAGATGTTGCAGGAACAAGACAATGTTCTAGGATGGACCAAGGTGTGATGAGTTCTTGTCTAACCTGCACAGATCTTATAGAAAAGGATGTGTCTTGATTTCTGGTCCCGAATTCTACGGTCAGGAAACCAAACCTGCACAGTAACACACTCTGACAGTCCTGGCGGGACTCTGCCCTTACAGCCCAGCCTGTGCCCAGGCTGCGGGGGCTGACTGCCCGCAGCCCCTGCCCGGCAGGCTCTGCCCAAGGTGGAAGGCAGCTCCCCGGGCTGGGCTCAAGCGCAGCTCCTGCACAGAGCCCGCTGCCTGCAGGCTGTGTGGGAGCTCTGCTGGGGGAAAAGATCTCAGCTCCTCAGTTGTATGCTACAAAATCCCCGCTGTGTCTGTTAGTTTGTTTTCCTCGCCAGCAATTTTTCAGGAACAGCTGAGCACTCAGATAGCCCATTCCCTGGGACTGAAAGCCAAGCAAACGCAGCTAGCACACACAGCTGCTCCTTTATAGGAGAGTGGTTTGCATCTGGCTAGATCAGCCCTCGAAAGCACGGTGAGAAAACACACTTGGATAGCAGTCAATTAACACAACAAAAGACACTTGAAGTAGTCCTTTGCCTGCTAAATGCTTTCCTTGCAGCCAGTCTTCTGGGTTTCTACCACATGCATTTTCTTCATGCAAGGGAAACTTATCTGTTATCTTCTCGTCACACCTCAGGCGGCACACTACTTCCTAAAGGCACAGCCCTCTGCCTGGGATAGCCGAACTGAGCCCAAGTCAGCAGTGTGGGTTCTTCAAGCAGTTTCTGTTCAGTGGCAGGTTCCATTCTGACAAGCCTTTGCCAAGTGACTGCATGTGTACTGCGCTGCAGCGACAGTTGTGGACATCACAGGTGCTGAAGACTCTTTGGCCCTTAGTCTGATGCACTCCAACTTCTTTTCTCACATGACTACACTGAAGCACCTCTCAGCACTTTGAAACAACAAACCTTATATAACTTTGTGGAAGCTGGGTCATGGACCCACACTGTTCATCGCAGGACCACACCACCTACTCACAAAAGCAGGATTGGAAAGCAAACCCAGACCTGTCAGCTCTCAAGATTTCAGCAACAAATCACGAGCAAAAATCACTAGGACTGGCAAGAGACCCAAGTGTTGAAGATCTCGAATCCACTCAAATTGAGGCAGATCTCTGCTGCAGATAGGCTGCAGCACTGCCAGGAGGGAGCATGGACAGAGACACAGGCTGCTGTTCAGGACAGTTTCCCACACCTGAAGGGCTCCCTCTTTACACTCCTTTCAGCAATAGCTGTAGAAACAGCCAGGAGGTTACAGACATCAGCACATTATGCGGAAAGCTAAAGGAATCAAGAGAATAACTCCTGCCAATTATTTTACAGTGCCCCTGGCCTTCACCTATTGCACTGTGTGCAGACTGGTGGGGAGAGAGTGGAAAAAGCAGACACCACCTCCAGCTCAACTCCCATTAGAATCAACTGACTGCTGAACAGGGAGATCCTGAATTCAGGGAGTACAGGCAAGTATGGCATTAGATTATGCCTATATTTACATCTGTCCCAGAGGGCCACATTTCCTGTACTGCAAACCCCACAAGAAGGGGTAATTAGATTTTTCCTTCATTGATGTTTGGCTCTGTTACAGAAGCTTTGGCTTTTTGTTCCTGCAGGATCTTCCCTGGGGAAACTATTTCCTTGAGTTCTCCTTTCTCCCTCTGCTTGGCCTTTGCCTGAGCAAGGGTTACAGCAGGCCCCCAACCTGAGCCTCAGGAGATGTCCAAGGCTGAGGCTGGCCAGGATCCCTGCAGAGACCATCCTCACTCTGCATTAGGCAGCACCTTGCTGACAGACACCCTCCAAGGAAGGGCAACTGCACAGCAACTGATCTACAGTTGCTCATTCCATGCCCTTTTGAGAGAATACCCAGACAGGAGATGTCTCCAGTGCATTTTTGTGAGGCAGTTAGCATGTGCATCCCAGAGGTGCCAGCCTCTACACAGACTCCCTGCAAGGCTAAGAATCCTCATTAACACACCACAGCCCAAAGTTGTGGCACAGGGTGCCCACTTAGCCTGCAGATGTAGCAAATGAGACTATTTCCCTCCTAGATAGTGTGGCTGGCACTCCCATGCTAAAATCTGAAGTTTATCCAAAAGGCTAATGGACAAGGAGTTGGAGTTGTCTCTCATCCCGCTCTCCTCACATACATCATTTCAGCCTGAAAACTGTGTGAGCAGCAAAAGAAGTTCCTGAGAAAAATCTAGTGACTTCATGTCACCTTACCCCTGCAGCACATTGTCAACATATTAATTCACTTCTTGATAAAATTCTAATAGATTCTGACCTCCAGCATCAGGAAGATTTTCTTCAACAGCCATGCAGCCTGGCAGCCTGCTCCTTTGTTCATTCAATGTTTGCAGAAACTCTTCAATAGAGTCAATAGCAGGAGCATACATCAGTTTCTTCAAATTGCTAATTATGTCTGTAGAAACTTATTCCAGCTACTTGCCATCCATAGACTAATTATTTGGGAATATAACCATGATCACACTTTATTGGGAAAAAATGCTCTTAAGCCTGTAAAGGTCAATGTTCATCTTGAAAGGTTGTGTCATTGCAGGAGTTAGTCACAGCTATACTGACTATTGCCTGAGTCTCTTGGCTGTCACACAACTGGCTCCAGAGAGACCAGGCAAGGTTTGTTTTGCTGCCCTCTTAAGCACACAGCACAACAAATCTTCGACAGCAAGGAGATGAGAGCATGCAAAGGGTTCAGAACATGGACTTCAGTCACATGGCAGCAGCATCCTTTCATTCCTGACCCTTGTGACAAGCTTTAACAAAATGTAATGCATTTCATAGGTAAAGATTCTGCTAAAGCTGGGCTTGGAGTATGACATGCAGGACTCAGCAGGGCTGTGGAACCCAAATTCCAGGTAGAACTGGGATGGTGGCAGAGTCCTCAGCAAAGGCCCATATCTTTGTACACGCCAAGACAAGGCACAAGAGAACCAAGGAGTTCCAGCAAAAACTGGGGAGGGTGAAGGAGGAAAGTTTGAACATGCATGTCAGACAAGTTTCCCTGAAGGAACCCCAAGTAGCATGAAAACTTTGTGACCCTGTGTTAGCCTAAGCAGCAGGAAGCAGTACCACCGCACTGCACAGGGCACAACTCTCACCCCAGATACCCCACCCAGAGGCTATGGGCACACAGCAGCTCAGACCCAGAGCAGACCAAGTAACAAATGTATAGAAAGAACCACATTCCCCCAGGTCTTTCCCAGGGGTTTAGGAAAGAGTAAGGAATGAGTCCATGAGACAAGCTCCAGCACCACAGGGAGAAGAAATGCTGGGCTGCTTGCTGGGCTGCTTGCTGGGCTGACAATGCGAGCATGACTCAGTCCCCAGCTGCAAGCAGAGCCCCAGCCAGAGGAGACAGATGGAGAGGACTCGGTGGGCTGGAGCTGAGGAGGACAGCCTGTAGAGACATTGCAATTGCTCTGTACAAAAAGCCTGAATTAATTACATGCTGCTCCTGGGATCCAAGGGACAAAGCTCAAAGCTGCTCATCTGGCAGCAGTGAGACTTCAGCAAGGAGCAGTGCAGGGAGTTTGGAGAGAGATTGCTTTTGAGTAGGTCCTATACAAAATAAGCCCCTTAACCACTACTGAGAAAGCAATCGAGCTGAACAGCATTTCTGCAAAACTACTTCAATTTTGTTGAATTTACTTCCCTACATAACACAGCTGGCAAATAAACAGAAAACAAGATCTTTTAACAAGTAGAACATCTAAACCTCTTTAAGATATTGCAAGACCTGAAACAAAGATTTGCTTCCAAACACTAACAGAGGCAAAAAAAGAACTCCATTTCCCAAGCCATCCATCTGTGCTCACGCTCCACCCCAGCAGCTGTAGAGCTTCAGTTCTGCCTAATACCTCTCCAGATTTATTGGATGCCCAGCTAAAAAGCACTGATTGTTCCCTGTTGCAGTATTTTGCCATGGGTGAGGAATGTGGGAGGGATCCATAATATTTTTATGACTATTATATGACCTTCTGTTAACTTAATGGGATAAGTCACAGGGCCCTCCCTGAGAAGAGGGCAAGAATCCCTTGAGATGTATGCTCATAGAGAGGCACAGAGGTCAAACCCACAGTGAAGCCTGAACACTGTTAGGAGTTTAAATTATGAATTATGAATCTGGGTACTATAGGTTGCTATTTTGGGAGCTGCTAAATTAACATGCAAGTAAGAAACAGAAGGATCTTCTCAAAAGATAGGGCACTTCTGCCTCCCACCCATTATGGGATGTGAAATTTTTCAGTTCTAACAGCAGTGATTTGTGGTGCCTGATTTATCAAGGCCATAGAGCACGAAGGCAAAATCTTGCTTTGACTTCTGTCTCTCATGCCAAGGGGAAAGCTAATCCCCCAGAAAATCTCTCACCAGCACTGATAATATTTCTTAAAGTGGGATAGCATCTCCCTTCAGTTCACTTTTCACACCCCGAGGAGTAAAATTGGGTGGCTTCTGACTGAAGCTAGATGATGCAACATCGTCTCATAAGAAAATGTTGCTAGATTCAAACTGAGAGATTTGCAAGCAGACATAAATCTAAAGCAGGAATAACTTCTACTAGAAGGGCAAATATGAGAGTAAGAGACCTTGTAGTCATTAAAAGAGAATTTTGCCCCTGGTCAAGACTACTGTTTTCTGCCTTTCTGAAAAAGGCTAAAACGGCCTTTGAATTTCATGCCAGAGTTGAAACAAATTTTATCATAGGCTACAGGAGATCCACAATCCTGTGTTCCCCAATCACAGGAAATTTCATATCCATCAACTAAAAATGCTGCCACAGCTGTTCCATAAGGATGTTAAGCCACTGAACTAGGGACAGTTAGTGAAATTTGTGTCTGCTTGCATGACTGAGAGGCAGCCTTATCATCAAAATAGGCATGCTAAGCCTCAGCTCTTCTCAGGGCTCAGGAAACCCCAGTGAGGATGGGAAAACCCTATTCCCAGGAGAGTGATTGGGGTTTCTGGGGGGCTCATGGTGGCTGTGGCTGTAGAGAGGAGAGGGTTTCAGCACCTTTTCTTAACAGAGCACTGCATTATGAGGAGCCTGGATACACACTGAAACTACCTTCTGGGAACTGCTGCCTGTGTTGACTCAAGAGAAGCTGGTAGTTGGGTGCAGAGCCTGCTTGAACCTTAAAACTACGCTCATTTTCCCCAGGTTTTTTTTTTTTTTTTGTTTGTTTGTTTGTTTGTGGGTTGTTTTTTTTTTTTGCCAGCAAAGCACAAAACAGGCTAGGAGTCCATGAGTTTCTTTTTAGGGCCAGTGGGTGGAGAAAGTACTGTTTCATTCTCTTAATTAAAGCACAACTCATCAGAGCACATGAGGGCAATCTATCTATCTCCTCCAGCAGATGATTCTCAAGCCCTCTTTGCTTGTGTGGGGGGAAATCCCAGCCATGGCAGGGAAGCACGCACTGCCCTTCCTGCTCCAAATAACCACAGCTCACAACCAGCCTTAATCAGCAGCTACACAAATCTACCGAGGACAAGAGTGATGAGCAATAATTTAGAACCAGTTACATCACCAGCTTGGGTGGGCAGCACCATCTCAGCCCAGGACCCCAACAGCACCAGCAAAGCCCTTGTTGCTGCAGGATGACCAGAGAAGAAGACCCTGGAGCTTGAAGCAGAGTTATGTACTTCAGACTCATGAAAGTTTAATTTACTCTGCTTATAGTTACTTAAAGAAAAAATGAGTTGCACCGAATGTAACATTTCTACCAAATACAATTATGGTAAGAAAAAGCCTTTCAGCTGGACTCAAAGCTGTTTGTTATCACAGACCACCTCCAGCAAGCCTTTCAGGTGAGGGGTCACTAGAGCTGCAGCAGGCTGTGTGCCACTGGAGATGCTGGCAGAAACAGATCACCACCATTCCCTCCATGTGTGTAGGGTGTGGGAGGAAGATGAACACATAATCGACTCCCAACTGTCATCAAATGGCTTCTTTTGGGGGGGAGATCGGGGGCTCTTCACTGAGGGAGGGAATAGCAGCAAATAATCTCCTGGGTGCTCACTTGAGAGACCTGAGTTGAAGCATTGCATCGAGAAACTTCAGGACTAATTCTGATCAGACTTATGTGGTGACTAAAAATTTCCAAATCAAGATAAATATAGACAGATATATAGATGCGTTATTGTCCATAAGGCTGGGTTGCTTTTGCATTTTCCAGTTGTATTCAAGTAAGAATATTTGAAGAAGGGCCTGAATCTGATCCGGGTTCATATCAAAAGGTGACCTCAACTTCTGGTCCTTTTGCTCACAGCAGGAGACCCCAGCATTCATGGTCACACAGCCAAGTAAGCTCTGGAGTTACCTCCAGCCTCCTCAGATTTCACTCATATCCCCCCCTTAACTCACATACATTATATTCCATCCTCATTTTTAGCCTTCTAGTTCCATGGTGGCCTCTCAAACATACTAAATATAAATGTGTGGACCCAGCTATGTAAATAAAGTGGCCCATGTGGTAAATACACATGAGGGCAGGGGGCCTTTCCCATCGATGGGAGGGCTGATTGCCAAGCAAATCCCAAGATCTGCACTCCTGCACAGGGAAAGGGAGCCTGAGCTTTAGGAGCGGTCTCAACTTTTCTTGAAATAGTGATTTCTTTTTCTGCCTAGGGTAGAAAATGACAGGCACTGGCACGCCAAGATCTGCCTCCATCACCAGGAGACAGAGACATGGAGGAGAGAGAGTCAGTGGACAGGGAGGAATGTACAGAGGAATTTTATGGATAAGTGGCATGCAACCAGAAGGAATTACCAGTCTTACTCTTGTGTTGCTTATATATGTGCACATCAGTGTTCATTGGGTATAATTTGAGTGACTCCTTTGTTCCTTCCTGAAACAGAAACAGCTCAGACTTGAAAAATAAGTGATGGGGCAGTTCAGGCTGCCAGACAGCTGCGCCTCCATTTCTTGTGCAATATCCCAGGGTGGTAGGAGATCTGCCCCGCTGGCAGGCTCTGGCTCACTGTCACACTAACACAGGACTGAGCCTGCTCCTCACCTTCAGCAGGCACAAATGAGCCCATGCTGGGTTCAGGGACTGGATCTCAGTACAAAGGGAATACTTCATACCCAGTGGGACACAGGACTGCCGGGGATGTCTGAGCCAGGCAAATATAATACATGGCAGAAACTTATTCCCACTACCACAGACTCATCTGATATGATGGAAAAATTCAAATTTACATCCCAGCTTTCCAGCTAAGGCCAGGACTGTCTCCTCTACTCCCTTCAAATCACACTAGCCATGGCAGGTCCTAAGGTTTTTAGAGGTAAGCACCCATTTTGTCACATGTAAGCACCCAGTGCTCAGTGTCCAGGCTAGGAGACCAAGTTGGCACCTGGGGTCTCTCCAGGGACTTTTCCTACCTCACCCAACCTCCATCTCCAGGAAGTCTGCCTCCTTTGCTGCTGCTTCTCCTCGCTCTCAGCCCTTTCCTATTCTCAGCCCCAACTAGGGTTGATGTGACCAAACTTCTGGTTTTAAAGCTATATGCTTGACACTCTTTCAGCCAACATAGTAAAAGAGATGATGGATCCTTCTATGCTTGTTTGCTCTGCAGCCTTTTGGAGGCAATGCCAAGTAAAATGAAGCCCCAGAATAAATCCTACTAACAGGAACACTTTTACAAATAACCTCAGCTACACAGCTTCCAAGTCCTTGAGCATTTCTACATCGCTGCAGCAAAAAACATATGTTTTGTATTGCTTCACATAAATCTCCCTGGTTATTTATCTACATAAACCCTTCTATAAGTTGCTCACTGGGACTCGAAATGCAGCAAGCAGGCTCTTTGATGTGTCTCAATGCCCAGGTGCATCAATCACTGCTGTGCACACCTTATTTGCTCCCATGAAGGGAGAATTTACCAGTCCCCTTTGCCAGAAAAGAGAGCAAGGAGTCAAATGGTTCTGATGGATGGATGAATGTCAGTGGGATACAGCTCATGCACAGAGCTTGTTTATGCTGAGTTACTAGCACTCCCTCCTCCCACTTACTAATAAAACACTGCTCCACCAGCCTACCTTATGAAATATCCTCCAAACCAAGAGCCTGCACATGAATATTTGATCTCTTTGTGAGCTCCTTTTACACTACTGCATTTCCTCCTGTGGTGGCAATTTCTCTCTCTACAGGAATAAGTAAAACAACAGCCTTATTTTGTGGTGTTAAGGTGGTATTTTTGTCTTATTACAGACCTGCTCCACACAGAGGTGGATCTCACCCTTCATCATTATGGCACAACTTTTAGTTCCAGGAATGAATCATGGGTTTAGGTTAGAGTTTAGCTAAGTAAGTTCCTCAATTGAGAGCTAGCATTGTATTTCACAAGGGAAGTGAAGACTTACAGACAGGCAGGCAAGATTCATCATCCTTGAGTAAGCTGTGCTGCTGACAATGCAGTGTGATACTATCTGGATCAAGGCATCACCCTGCCTCAGTTTCCCCATTCAAAATGAAAATTAACCAGTGCAATAGTAAAACTGAGAATATTTACATATGCTGACACAGCACTCCTGTTGGCCTCATTGTTGGGTCTCAGTGATGAAAGCCAGCCTGCACATACAGAACACCATAACACGTCCCACTGCTCCAGGGAAACCTTGCAAACACCCTTTCATGCCTGCATGTGGCTCCTGCACTGCTGCTGCAAACTGCTGTCTCCCAGGGTGATGGCAGATAATAGAATATTTTTGTGATGTGCAAGTTGAAGGGATGAAGAAGTCAGAGGAGGGGAGATGGAGCCTTAGAGCAGCTTGGCCGGCAGTTCAAACACCTGATGTGACAGCCCAAAGCTCATATCCACTGACAGCTACTGAGGAAGGACCTGGCTGGCTTTGGGAGCAAGCTACAGTCTTTATTCAGGGGTCCCAGCAGCAGCTGAATGGCAAATTCAGACAGAAGATGTGATTGATTTCATCTCTTCTTCAGCTCTGTACAAATAGACTGAGGCTACTCTGGACTATCTCATGGGTAGTTTTTCTGCCTCTGCACTGCTGTTGTGTAGTTTCCTTCGGTGTCCCCTGGACTCTTTGTGACCTGTGATGTGGGGCTGGACTTCTTTTACTATGGTCCACTGCTGCAAACAACATGTTATTATTAAAGGTGGGAATGGTCTTTCAATCTTCAATTACCTCCGGATTTGATTACTCCAGTCCTGTGGGATTTCCTGTGGGGTGAGGAATTTTTCAGTGTCAGTGGGAAAAGTGGACATGTGCTTAATGGATCCATGTGAGGTGAAATCCATGGCCTTTACATCCAGATCCCAAGCCATGCCCATATTGCAGTAAGTGATCCTAAGCACAGCTTCTTCTATCGTCTCTGCCTGCCTGTGTGTGCCTTACTGTTCACTTCTAGCTTCCTCTTAGACAATGCTAACCAACATACCCACCTGCTAAAGGACTTCCATCAAACTCAGACTCTGGGTATGACTTAGACTTCAACCCAGACATGGAAAAAGGAGATGGATCTATTTTTAGTGTGATAGTCCCTTGAGAGGTCCTGATGCCAATTTCAGTATGAGTCTCTCCCAAGTTGTGCAGCTGACTGATTCATGGTAGGGGGTTCCTGTATGTGTGGGCAACATGGTCTTTGTGACATGTCATCTTTGAACACGTCTGGAGTTCCCACGGTTTGCATGGGAGCAGTTCACAGCAAGCCAGTCTGACAAAGCCTGGAAGAAAGAATGAGAACTGGGGGGTAGCAGGCATAGAGGACCTCCAGGGACTTGTGCAGGGTGTAGCCATGCCTTAAGACCACATAAGTACCTGCCTTCATCTTTTCCTTCCCTCTTTACATGAACATTGAGATCTCCATTCATCCACCTGAGAGCCGAGTCTCACAAAGACCAGAGATTCCTAAGGAAGAGCCCAAGTCCCCACTGCCAAGGCCAGCACTGAGCTGTGCTCCCTTTGTCCTGGGCATACCACAGCAACCCCATCAGGCTGAGGGTCTCCCCCATCCCCTCCCTGTCAGAGGGGCTGACAACAAGCTCCGTGGCTGTGTAGCCTCACAGTGGAGTGGAGACAGTCCCACTGGAGAGGGCTTGTGCCTACAACATGGAGCAGCCCCCACAGTGTGCAGCAGGCACATCCCTGAGGAGCTCCCGGGCAGCTCCCCGGACAGAAGGCTCGCACATCTCGCTGGCTGGCATCCCTCACCCCTTGGTAGTTTGGGAGAGCACCCCTATCCCCATCAGGCCTCTGCTGCCTCCATGCTATTTTGCAGCTCCCAGCCCCTCTCCTGCCTCAGTCCTCCTAACCACTCACACTGATGTCAGCAAAGAAACTTCACAGGCAGCTGAGAAGTGCTCAGGTCGAAGGTAATTCTCACTTTGGGGCTTAGATTTGGAATTACTGCCCTGACCTTAATCTCAGATCTCCTGATGTCCCCTCTCCCTAGTTCCACAGTGACATTCCCTGTTTAGCTTTAGTGTAATCCCCCAAAGATCATGCATTTCAATCATACAATTAGAAATAATACTATTAGTAATAGGAAACAAAGATTTAACTTGGGAGCTTTCTTTCCTCTGGATTTTGAGTCTGTTTCTGCCGTTTTTCTCTGCAGTTTTCTGAGCTAGAAATGTGTTTTCATGGAGAGTCATGCATAATCATATGGTTCTGGGAGCTGGATACCAATCTCTGGGAGCCCTGCTGTGGAACTGGAGATCAAATGCATAATAAATAAATGTAATTTTGGTAGTACTTGTTATTACAGCTTAGTTTAAGAAAAGCACATGGGTTTTCAACACATATATACATTCACTTGCCTATGTATGCATACATCCTGATCACACATCTCTCTGCCAAATACTCTGTAAAATGTCACAAGCTCAGCTCACATTGCTCAGCCCATGCCCTTGGAGAGCAGAGCAGCACTGGGATGGGGATTGATCCCAGCGGTACAGAGCTGTGCCCCACTCCTGGGAGATAGCCAGCCAGGAGCCCCTCACACATGCTGCCACAGGGAACTGGTATTATTCCACATTTGGAAAGCCTCTATGGTTGGTGTCAAACAGGTGACCAAACAGGAGAAGGGAAGTTCATGCTGACACGCTGGGAGGTTGCTTTCCGGAGCGAGGCGCCAGGGTGACGAGGCTTGCAGGTTTCACAGGGAAAGCAAGTCAGAGTGATAGAGGTGCTGTGGAGGTCTATGAGATTCCCACAAGTGCATCAGATGTTTTTATACATCCATTCTCTGCTTAAGATTGCCTTTGCCACGGAGGTATCATCCCCACATCATCCCACAGCACCGTGTGCTGTGAGTTTTATTAACACGGGATGCCTGGATAAGAGCTCAGCCCCCAGCCATTGCCAGGTACAAGGCACGCCGGGCCTGACCCCGGATAAAATGTGTCTCTCCACTTGTGCCGGCAGTGAGAGGGTCCCCAGGAGGGGCTGTGAGCACAAAGGCTCTTCACCAGCCCCTCCAGCTCATCCTCTCTGCTGGTTCTGGAGCCTGCAGCCCCGAGCTGTGCACCAAAGCCTTCTGGGGCTGATGTGGGACAATCGGGGCAGCACTGCTGAGCCGTGGCATTTCTGCTGGGGTGGGAAAATCCCGGAGGAGCAGACGAGTGTCCAGCAGCGTGCTGATCCCTTTGATCGCAGAGCATAAAGCAAAACATGCCAGTTGCTGCATTCGCCGCAGCCCTGGGCTCTCCCCGGCCCCTTCAGACCCAGGTTGTGGCTACCAGGCTTTTCTCCCAGCAGCGAGCGCTGATGGCGGCCCCTCACGCCGCCGTGCAGGGGCCGGCCGCAGCGCCCTGCCCCGGAGCAGCGGGCGGGCCGCGCAGGGCCGGGCTCCTGCTGTCCCCTGCCGGGCACCCCCAGCACGGCCCGGCCTGGGACACTGCGGAGGGCAGGAGTTCCGGTTACAGCAAAGGAACCGGCGGCGCAATCGAGATTTCCTCTTTAGCTCGGCTGCCTATGTGACTCCAGGCAGCCCTCTGCCGTGTTTTTCCCTGGCTCAGGAGCGGAGGGAGGTCTCCCAAGCTCGCCTCAGGATGCTGTCAGTGCATTCAGGCTGGTCTGGAAAGCAGTGGACCTCTGGGAATACAAGGCAGAAACTCCTGCTGACTGCAGGGAGATGTTCGTACCCAGTGAACCCACAGCTGCAGTTCATTGGTGCTTCCATCCACTGCGTCCATCTGCCATTAGCCTGCTCTTGTGACAGTCCATTTCCTCGCCATGGCAGGTGACCCGGTGGAAGGTGCAGCAACGTGGCACCTGGCACCACTGCAAAAGCTCTGGGCAGCAGCTTGCTGACTCCCTGTCCTCTGGTGGACAAGGGAGAGCACTGGTGTCAGTCTTAGCTGGACACTCCGGTGGGAGCACCTCAGCTGCTGCTGCTCAGAGAGGGGACCAAGGCTGCTGAGCAAGGCTGCCTGACATGGTGGTTATAGCTGAGGAGAAAAGAGGAGGTGAAATATGAGAAACAGATTTCCAGAACATTGTCCAAGGCAGTTTGGGAAATGTTTTTATACTTTGGGAAAGCTAAGTCAAGCATGTTCCCATAGTTAAGCATCTTCCTCCAGAGCATGCTTTGTGGTACCCTATGCCCCAGGATAGGATCTCCACTATCTGCAACACTCTTGCAGCATCACTTTTGCAGAGACAAACATGAGGTGAGTGTGCTGCTCCTCTGCATCCTTCTGTGGCCTTGGTCACAGAAGAATGGCCGCAGTGGTTGTGCCACAGCAAAACTGACCTGAGCAAAGTGAGAGTAGGGAGAAATGAAGACAGAGACTAACACGACCATGAAGCCATAAACCTGAGATAAAATCCTCACAAATCAACCCATACATCATGGGAAGCGGACTGTAAATGTGAATCCTGGCTGGCAGCCAAAGTGCAAATGGTAAGCCTCTGTGCAAGAGAAGTGGTTTAATGTGCTGTAGGGACCACTGCTGCTATGTGTCCCAGAACAGCCTGTGCTGTTGCATAGGTTTTGCAGCGTTGGTTACAGGCTATTAAACCCCTCCAAGCTCAGAAGTTGTCAGTCCTCTTCTGACTGCATAAACTCATTCCTAAAAACCTCAGTAAAACACACCTTCATTAAGCCTGTCATCTCCCCACTTGAACAGAGGCAGAAGAAGAAGAAGAGACCCTTCTACCTAAAAAATCAAGTTCATGTGCGGTTGCTTTATAGGAGCACTAGCCAAAAAATCCTAAATGGAAGGAAGGAGCTGCTAAAAGAGGGTTCATACAAAAGAAGTCTGAGGATACCAGCTCACTTCATGCTACCTTGCTGGGCACTGGAGTGAGAGAAACACGTAGTGCACCCAGGAAAAGCAAGTGAAGGCCTTGTGCTGCCCCAGGCTAAGGGTCTCCCCACATGGGGGACAAGGATCCTCAGGAAGGCTAATGTAGGCCCACTCAGAGGATGGAGGCTGGGCAGTAGCCAAAGGAACATGGGGAGGAGATGGAAGGTTTAAATTGTTAATGTATTAATCTGCTTTTTCCAAATAGATTATGTTCTTCCATGACCACCACCACTGGCGCCCATACATTTACATTTATTTAAAACCCTGGGGCATGTTGCTTTCCAGAAGGAAAACACTACTGTGAAGGGCACTTAGACAAAGTCATTTACTTTCTGGGTGAGAGCTCAGGGAAGTTTATTAAGAGTGCTGGAATAAGAGCCCAGCATGCTGCACTGCCCATGTTGGCTAAGGGGAGCCATACCTTGGGAGGAGGCAGCAGCTTGCTGCCTTGAGCAGTGCTGGGTGCTGCTGAAGGATGGGTGGTCATAGCTCAGGACTGTATGGTTTTCTGCATCTCTTCAAGCCTTAGCTTATGGCTCTAAGTGATTCTGAAAGACTCTTGTGTCTTCCTTTCTTGTATTTGTTTTTAAACTACTTTTCTACCTTTCACATTTGTAATGAGACACCTTCAATTCAATATGTCAATGTTAAAAAAAGAGCATGACAGCAAGGAAAAAAGCATCCAGACTGTTTGCACTACCTGAAAGAACCTGCACAACCTGTACAGCCTGGGAATCCCTGAGATTTGCTCAGCTGGTTAGAGCATGGTGCTAGTAACACTAAGACTGTGGGCTCAATCCACATATGGGCCATTTACTTAAGAGTTGGACTCAATGACCCTTGTGGATCCCTTCCAACTCAGAATTTTCTGTGAATCTGTATTCTGTAAACTCCATGGCCTTTAATCCATTTTGGTGATTTCTGGATGCAGAGGGTGCTGCTGGAGCCTGTAGCAAAGCACCATGAGAGGGCATGGGGATCACCCAGGCAATGCCCATCCATAGCAGGCAGGCCTGCAGGTACCCCAGCTGGATTTTTCCTCAGCCTTCGTGTGACCTTCCCTGTTGGCTGCCTTTGATTTCCACTCTCTTGCACAGGAGGGCTCATCACTGAGTCACCAGCTGTGGAAAAACTGGTAGTTCCATCAAACACCCGAGGTGCAGGAGGACAAGAGGAAATGGGAGCACCCAAAGTGTGACAGGTTCAGCTGGTTGCTCACTCCCTACAGGGCTGTCTGTGAGTTGGCTGTGATTTACTGAGTCCCTTGCCCACAGCAGATTCCCAAGCAGCGCAGCAAGGAGCAGGGGCTGCAGTACCTCTCCAGATGCCGGCTGCAGCACAAGGTGACCTCAATGACCTGTGAACCCAGAGCCCTGCAGGTCCCCCACGTCCATGCTGCCCACTGGGACTGTGCTGTGCTCACATGACCCTCCTGCTGGGACTGCCATGCCAAGACTGCCATGCTGCTGCCCACACCACCTCTTTCTGGAGTGGCAGCAGGTGGGGATTGATGGTGACCTCCAGAAGGTGTACCCTGTTCAAGCACGAAGGACTATGAAGCAGCTGGGATCCAGAACAGTGAGTGTTTTCTTGTCTTGTCCTTGAGACATACATAGGGCTGCCCCTCTCCTGAGGCAGTGTGTCCTGCAGGGACAAGCCAAGGACCCCCAGGCTGTCTACCAAATCTAGGTCAGAGTACCTGTGCAGCTCATTCTATACGTTATGACACCTGTGAGACCCTGGTGCTGTTCAAATGGCTCTGGTAGCTACAAAGCAAAAATGCATTTCACTGGGGTTTCTAAAAGAAAAGAAAATCAGATCTCCCTTGCTATGGCTGTCCCAAGTCTGTGGGACTCCTCTGAGTATGTTTTATCTTGTTCCTGTGATTGCACATCAGCACAGGCACCTCCCAAGCTGTACTGATTGGAACCTGGATGGTGAGCAGCAGCCGTGGCCAGGGCTCAGCTGCAGGAGGCAGTGGGCCCGGGGTACCCCTCGTGACTTGCCAGAAACGTGTTGCTCTCTTGCCAAGAGCAAACGTCGTCATCCTCACAAATGGTTAACCTGCTGCAAGCTGCACAGCACTAATGACTTCACATCCATTTAATCAGCTTGGGCTTCCAGAGCCTCCACCTCAGGAGCAGGGAAGGCCGTGCACCCATGCACTTGGGGTGCAAATGCTCCCAAAGCTGCACCCCTGCCTTAGCAATCATTAATCACCCCGGGCCGAGAAGGAGCAAGCGGCAAGCAGGAAAGGCCGGGTGTCCACAGCCCCCTTGGGAGCAGCAGGGAGCAGCGCTGACCGGTTCCCTGGGGTGGCAGCTCATTCTCCGACCACCCTCCCCTGGGAGGCCCTGTGGAGGTGGCCCGTCCTGCACGCACTGCCCTTTCCTTCAGGAAGGTCACTCAGTGCAGGGAACGAGAGGCTCTGCCTGTTTCTGGGAGCTGCTGGGCTACGCGTGAGGTGGGGGCTCTGGAGAGGAGTTTCTGCCTGGCTGTACCGCAGTTTCACCTTTTCACCATGCAGCACAAGGCATTCTGGAGTGCCCTGGAGTATACCTGCCGACTGCTGGGCATCTCCACTGCAGCAGGTAAGAGCAAGTTCTCCATCTTTGGCTCTGAAAGGCACTGAGTGGGTGCTGGGACCTCCAGGCTGCCTCCCTGCCTTTGGCCAGCTGCAGCCAGGACCCATCCTCTGAGGGGGACAAGGAAACTTGCTCGCTTTTGCTTTGGGACCCAGGGTGGGAGGGTGCTGGGTGTCTGGCTGGGCTCCTTTGAAATGCTGTGCGAGGCACAGTGAGACATCATAAAGGAAGAGCCAACATTCAGAGGGCAAGCTGAAGCACACACCAAAAAAAAAAAAAAAACCCCAAAAAAAACTGCACCAAAAAAACCCCTAAACTGTATTCTTCTAAAACAGACATAGGCAAGATGTGCATAGGCAAGGTGTGAATGAGACTGAAAAGCAAAATACTCATGGCTGTGCAAAACTGCCAGGCTACACTGTAGGATGTAAAGATGAAGGAGGAACTCCCTGTAGTGTGCACAGTGAGATGTCCTGTGCCAGGCAGGATGGCGAGGTTCTGTCCCAGCCATCATGGCATAGTTGCTATAAAAGCACTGCTCTGCCTCTCTAGCAGCCTGTTGAGGAGCAGCTCAGAGCAGTTCAGGTTATAGCTGAAGTACAAACACCGTAAATTCACCCACCTTGTGAGTTGCATCTTCTCACCTGCTGCCAGGGGCTGCTTTGGACCAGGCTGTTCTGGGTCTGGTGACCCACCCAAGTGCTTGGTTTCAGTTGAAATGCAGGTGTTTTTAGCCAGGTGTCGGATACAGTCTCACTCGGGAAGATGGAACACCATCTTACACAGAGCATCTCCAGATGGGAATCAGCTAAAGCAGAGGGCTCAGGGGTTGACTCTGGCACTGCTGCTGACTAGCTGTTATGGGACAGCACAGGTAGCACTCTCTGCCTCAGTTTCCCCTCCAGTAAAGCAGAGATCAAATGGTCTGATTTGTCTAAAGGCTGGAGGGGCAAACCAGAGGTTCCTGGTGAGAGGTGACTTGAGGTGGTGCCTGTGGTTCCTGTTTCAGAACCCCAGGGATTTCAGAGTCAGACATTGCAGAGTAAGTCACTGCAGGCCCTCCTACCTTTATATTTCCTTTATCAGCTGCAGACAGTCATGAAGAAACACTTTGCTCAAACCAGGGACAAAGCAGAAAGCACACAGGTCAGCTGAAGAGTGCACAGGTTCCCAAGGACACAGCTGGAGTGATGGAGGCTCTGGAATGTGCTTTAAATGACTGATAATGATAACAGGCAGAGATATGACTCTCTGAGCTTATACAAACTCCCAGTAGATAAGTGCATGTCATGATGATACTGCAACAGTGGGAGATGGGACACAACTTTAATCACAAAATGCAGACCTCTTCATTTCTTCATCCTCATCCCCTTGGGCCCCCATGAGCCTCACACTGGTCATATTCTCACTTAAAACTCCAAGGAAACTCATAGACACCTTCCTGGGAGAAAATGTGAGCTTGTTGTCATGAGAAAACTAAAGCTAAAACAACAAAATTGAAAGTAGTTCACAATGTAGAAATGTGTTAGTGGAATATCATCGTTCTCTCCTGCGTGTTTTCTTTTCATCATTTTGCAGCATCTGCACATCTTTCTTTAATTTTTCTTTAAATAAGCACTGCAGTTATCTGTCTGCTTAGCATCACAGAGCATAGAGAGCTGCACTACAACTTGCTGTGCTTTTCCATAGCTCTGGTGCATTCCCAGTATCGCCTGACTTTCCCAAAAGGCCTGCGAAGAAGGGGATGTGCCTGTGTTTTATTCCTCTGTGTGTTTCAGTGGGGTAAGAAATCAGCTTGATGCAGTGTTTAGTGCCTGATGAGGTGTGTGAGGCTTTTGAATGAAATGGAAACCATGCAGAAGAAATTCCCATGGGCTTTTGTTTGAAAAAAAAACTATGAAATGGAGAGTGCATCAGCCTCACTAATTGATGCTGAGAAGGCCTGGCCAGCTCCTTATGCTGCTAGTAAATACAAGTTACCCACATTATATAAACCTCCCCTTCCCCCAGGATCTTGGAGTGTAATGGCTCTCTGCAATGGTGAGGCTACAGGGCTTCCTTTGCATCAGAAAATGGCTAACTTGTCTTACGGCAAGTTAGCAAAGAGTCATCAAACAGCCCTGCGATTTGCTGCAGTGTTTGCAGAATCTCTAGTTCAGTGATTCTAGGCCTTGTGATTTTTGCATCTAGGAAAGAGTTCCTACTTATTTCTTAATTCTCATGCTTTCAACCATTTAATTCCTAATCATGTGCCTTTAGCCACATGGTTTGGACAAGATCCAAATCAAGGCAGTGACTAGTCCAAACAAACACCTCGAAACAGCTCTTTTCTTCTTGCAGATTCTTCATCCAAACAGCTTTGTGGATAAAGCAGAAGCTGTGCAAAAGAAGGAAATTTCCCCATCCAGAGCAGAGGCTTGAGCTAACAGCCAAGCTGTAGAATTCTGCATTCATCCACAGGGCATGATTGAATGAATGAATGAATGAATGAGAATGAATGAGAATGGATGAACTCCACGTTTTTAGGGAAGATGATAAAGGATGGTCCTCAGTCACAAGATAGTAAGGCAGTACTTTGCATGTAAGATTACACAGCTCTTGCAACTTGACAGCCCTCTGATGAGACTGATTTCCCTGTGCTTTGCTCAGGGCTGGAAAAGCAGTACAGAAGGGTGGCACATGGGTCCCATGTGTTCCCTTGGCTGACAGGAGCAAGCAGCTGCAGGAGACAGGGAAAACACAGAGGGATTTCTTTCAGCCCAGATGGGAAAGCTGACCCTTGGCATTGACCTACACTCCAGTCTCGATGGACACCGATCTGTGTCCTTGTTTGGGAGCCTGGTAGCCTTCTCCAGATGGGGCAAACCACAGCTCAGAGAAATGGATCCAACCTGCACCTCAAACCTTGGCCAGTGTCCATGGGACAGGAGCAGTGGTGAACTTCCCGAGCACCACTGGATGGGTGGGGACTGCTCGGTGCGGGATGGACACATCAAGAGTCTGCCCAAGGCAAGGCTGTGGCTATGAAACCTGGGCGTCATTCAGCTCCACACTGCTGACATCTGTGCCCTGTGAATTGGCATGTACTGACCAACTTGCTGCAGCTGGTGTGAGGCATTACATTTCTGGTCCATTTTAGAAATAATCTTCAAGGGAACTGAAGGATGCTGAAGGAAATTTTCCATCCCCAGAAGCTATTGGCCAATTCATCAAAGATTTTAGCCTTGCTAACACTCTTAATCCCCTTAAAACTGACTCCCTGGTGTTCTGTACTGGCTGAGGCACTTGAGAGAACGTTCATTCCTTGTTTTTAATCTGCCTGCTCCCATTATATGTTTTTCTGTTTGGCTAGCAAAGGATCCTGATGCTATGGCTACAGCCCTTGTTGAAGGCAGCTGGCACAGCTCCCCAGCTCTGCAGCCACGTGTTGGGTGCAGCAGGCCTGGGCAAGCAGGGAGGGCCAGAGAGTGGGGCTGGCAGGCACTGGGGGGACCTGGGCAGAGGAGAAGGATGGGGCAGTGGGCAGTGGGCCCTGTGGCAGCTGAGATGTGGCAGTATGGCAGAGGGTGGAAGGGTCACAGGAGACTGCTGCTCACCTCCCCCAGCTGTCCAAGCTCAGCTGGTATTCCCAGAGCACCTTTTCCCAGCCCACACAGTGGCAAGGCTGCCGTAATAGGGGTGCAGCTGAGATGGGTTTCAGGTCTGTATGTCAGGGGCAGCATTCAGCTCTGACTCTTCTGGGCTGGTGTGTCAGCATGAATCACTGGTGCTGGCAGTCCTAACATGCTGCCCTGAGTGAGAGAAGCTGCCTTGCTAGCCCCTGGGGAAATGGGGATATCTATCCTGGGAGCTGGGAACTAACCCAAGGGAACTGGGAATGAACCCTACAGTCAGCATCTTTCCTACCTTCTCTTTCTAGTGCTGATCGGTGTGGGTGTAGAAACTCTCCAGCGAGGACAGTTCAAAAGCCTGGCTTTCTATCTGCTGTGAGTATTTTTGTACTTGAAATCAGTGCTGGCAGGGGTGACAAGGTCAATTCCTCCACCATACATAGCACCAAACTAGACTGCAACAGCAGCAGGGAACAGTGTCCAAGGCTTTGTGTATTTCAGATCTCCATACTGAAGTTTCAGAAAAGTAAGCTATTTCTGTTAGAAAAAGAGATGCTACTGCAGACTCAGGTAGGCCAGAGGTGACACTGGCTGCAAGTTGATTCCCTAGGGGAAGAAGGGCCATGAGTTTTCCTCCACAAACCAGATGAGCAGAGGATGTTCAGACCCCAGCACACAGACTGTGTTGAGAACTGGATAGTAAATTCTGCCCCCCTTTGCCCTTTCTTTCTGCCCACCTGGAGAACATACTCAAACACAGCCCTTCTCCCCTGACAGCTCCACCTTTCAGTTTTTCAGGGGTTGCAGTTACTGTCTGTGAAGGCTTCTTCTTTATCAGTTTGTTCCTGGAGATGTGCTTCACGTGAGTAGACCCTGCCCACTACTCTCCAGCCACAGTGGGGCCTCCCAAAGGCATCTTGCCCCTTACAGGCAACACCAGATCTGGGGGAGCTGCAAGTGCCAGACCAAAGGTCCTGCCCCTAATGCCAAGGCAAGTGCACTCAGACAAGGGGAAAGTAAATGGGTCCATGTGCACAGCCATTTAAACCTGTGTTTTAACCCAGGCTTGTGCCCCTTTTTCCTGAGCATCAGCACAACAAACCCCAGTCTTCAGCATCTACTTAAACAGTGTGTAGGCACAAGGTTCCAGGGTTGAAGGAAGAGCTAGATCCCCAGGGCGAGCTTCCACTCCCCCCAGAGACAGCACAGAAGTTATAGTTAAAATGTAGACAATCCTTATGTCCTTTTCAGAGGCTGAGCAATGCTGCTGTCTTCTAGCATAAACTCAAAAGTCCTCACAGCTTAGAGGCAACACCTTACTCCAAATAATAGGCAATTGATTACTGAGACACTGAGATGCTGGCCTCTGGCAAATGCTTTTCTCCCAACAGGAGATGTGCAGGCTTTGCTTACCTTCCCTGAAAAACACACCCATCTCCTGCCAAACCAGAGTGAGGATCTGCACATCTAGATGGGTCATGGTTAGGACTAAATCTTCTAGGCATATGGTTGGTGCTTCATCCCACAGGGACCTCTCTTTCTTTCCCCAGTCACAAGCCTGAATCCCTGGCACAGGCCTGCTGGAAACGAGCTAGATGCCCAGGGAACTTCCAGAAATTCCTGGGGTACACACTGCTCTCAGTGGCTTGCTTCCTGCATCCTGTCCTCGTCTGGCATGTCACCATCCCTGGTGAGAAGTTTGGGTGTGGAGTAGTGCAGGTGGAAGAGGAGCATGGTCTGTCAAGGCGTGGAGGTTGGGATGTGCAGGGAGCTGGGCTGGTGGCCAATAGCACTGGGCTAGCCAGACCAAGCACTGCTTGGCAAGGTCTTCCCACTTGCCAGAGCCCTCAGCCCTCAACATGGTCTTGTCCCCAGGGTCCATGCTGGTGCTCACTGCCCTGGCCTACTTCCTGCTGAGCAAGAGGAGGAAGAGCCCAGGGCACAAAGAGACACATCCCCAGGGAGGTCAGTACGTGGACCCTTCAGCCACTGAGGCAGCCCCAACCATCATTGGTGACACTGAGCAGACCTACACCTTCCACGGGGCCCAGAGGGAGCAGCACCGCTCGCTCCTGGGCCATATGAAGAGCATCCTGAAAGGCAGCAAGGACAGGAGCTCAGCCCTGGAAACTCCCGTCCAGCCAGCAGCAGCACCGGTCCCTCGCAAGCAAGTGCACTTTCAGGAGAAGGTGGTGCAGATCATCCCCTCTGTCAGCGAGAGCTTGGAGGATGTGGAGAGTGAGACTGAGGAGACCACATCAGACACAACACCCATCCTCACCCCACCTGACGCCCCAATCATCATTGCCCCTCTCAGCTCTGCCGGCCTCTTTTGAGCCCTCAGCAGGAATGAGGACAGGACAGACTGCTACCCTGGAACAGATGCTCCAGCAGCCAAAGGGCCTCAGGACATGGCCCTTTTTGCCTTCTGTACTTTTGGAGTGGCAGCTGTGCCACCCCCTCTTCCAGGGGCTGTCTGCAGTCCCTGGTCCCACACCTGGTGGCGGACGCAGGGGACAGGAGGTTGTTCAGCCAGGGTAGTGCTGGCACAGCAAGCTCTCTGCTCCCACGGCCTCACTCGTGTCACCCCCTGTTCGGCAGGACACACGGCTGCAGCGCTCCTGCCTGACGTCACAGCCATGCTGTGCCGTGTGCCTCCCTTCTGGCGGCAACAGGCAGCAGGAGGGGAGACCTCTGTGCCCCGGAGCAGCCTTTGCTGGGGCACTTGTGTCCCTCTGGACCTCACTGCACGTTGCAGAGCTCAGGGCTGGGCTGCGTTCAGCACAGGGAGCCGCAGCCTGCAGGTTCCCTCACAGCACCTGCACCCGCCGCAGCAGCTTGAGACATGCAAAACGTATTTCAGAGGTGGGCTGAGACCAAGCACACCTCTGGGCTTAGCACCTGCTTAGTACCTCCCCAGGCACTCTCTGAGCCCAGCAGGGAAATCATCTCTGGCCTTGGGGACACCTAAGCAGGAGCAGAGGCCTTCCAGGTGTCCCCTGCTTGGACAGCTCCCTTGAATTAGAAAAACTTTAGCATGATATGGTAGCCCAAGTCCTGAGGTTCAGCTGGCACAGCAGACTGTGTGTAACTCCAGTGTGTGTAATTATGGCCTCCAGATGGCAAAGGCAATAATAAAATTACCATACTGTTCCACCAGTTTCTTCTATGCAAGCTCTTCCCTGAACCCCTTAACTTTGGCTTAATCCTGGCATAATTTCTGGCCTTTGAGGATCATTCTGTCATAATCAAGCATTTCCCGCCTGTTCAGCTCCAACCTGAGGACATGTGGGAAGAGGTCAGATGGCTGGACAAGAAGCCAAACTGTCTTCTGCTGTTGGGATGAAAACTGTAACTGCTCTAAGCCCAGACACGCAGCAGTGGGGGGAAGTGATGGTAATTAGAGAAGGTTCCTGGGACCTGTTAGACTATTTATAAGGTAGAAGCCAGTTAGCTGGCTGTTTTTCTTGTAAATACATTATTTTTTCTATTTAAAATCTCAGCTCTCCAAGAGGCAATCAACATGTTCATTTAGGAAAGCAATGTAGATCAAAATGTAATCAGAAGGCAATCGAGATAAGAAACCAGAGGTACTTTTTAATAAACTCTTTTTAAGTGACTTCTAATTTGTGATATGGATGAAGAAAAAGATGAAAGTTATTGACTCACAATATTTGACTGCCTGTGTTTAATAATGAAACTGTTGACAAGAGGCATTTATGAAGGGTTACACACACTTGTCACTCCTTCATTGAGACATAGACAAAAAACATTTTGTTGCATCACCAACATTTCAAATAGTAGCTGGTATCAATCTGCTCAAAACATGATACACGGATTGTTTCTGGCTGAAGAAATTAACCTCCCACCCTGGTGTGCTGGTGTCATGGTGTGCTGGGGAAGAGTCACGTACACATGTGCCTTTAGGGTGGGTTTGCACCTGTAAAAAATATCTTCAGAAAATTGCTCCCAGTTAACACTGCACAACTGATAGCAGCAAGCCCAGGATCCAACCACAGCTTTATCCTCAACCTGGTGTATTCATCACATTAGGAGATAAAAAAATAAAGCTGTTTTCCTCTAAAGCTGGTGACAAACATACCTGCACGAACCAAGGTCCCAACCCAGCCATGCTAACAGTATACCCACCCTGGCCTACTCTGCCCAGAAAGGTAGAGCTGGCTTCCCAGCTTGACCACACATCTGCTCTGCAATTAGAGCCACTTTCATTTGCAAAGTCAGCTTTCTGCATCATGCAAGGCTCTTCTTTGAACGTTGCATAATTAATTGCACACAGGGAGATAAACTTCATTGAAAAGCCACTGCTACCAATATCTCGAGCAATCTGCTGACAAGAGAAAAGCTGTATTACTCTAGACTCTTTTCTAGCCCCCAGCAAAGCTCCTGGGTGGGAACAGATGCTCTGCTACAAATTTCATCCTTCAGCCCTTACTCGATCAGCCAGCCCCACGATTTGTACCTGTGGGGCAGCAGGGCCAGCCAGCAAGGGGCAAAGCAATGTGGTGGCAGCACCTTTGGCACTTTGAAGTGTGTAGGGAGCTAATTTGATAGTTCTGTGAAGTGTTTAAAATGCGTTTTTGCAGTTGTTAGTCTGCACAATTAGGTTTCCATTTTTAGACTTATCTTTTTAAAGTCTGTTGTAGGTCAGGGTCTATCCCTTCAGAACCAAGACTGGAGGAAGCTACAGGTGAGTTGATTTTTCCGGCTTCATGGAGCCAGCACTGGACCTGGTTGCTTTTCTTGCATGCTCCCTTGTGTTGGCCTAGTTCTTCTCCAGCCCTACAGCTAGTTGGCTGAGGAGATAAAGGCTGGGGGGAAAAGGGCTTCTTGTCTTTTCTGTGGTATTAAATTGCCTGTTCAGTGAAGGTCCATAGCTGACTCACCCTGGAGTCTGCCAAGAGCCTGCATCCATGCTGGGGAAGTGGCTGTTCCTTCAGAGGCAAACAAGCTGCACCTCAAACAGCGCCTGAGCTGCCTCCCAGGTTCTCCCTGCCAAGGAGTCCATTTGTACATCCCTCCCTGTGCTCACCATCCATCCCACCCCTGGTGCCACCTTCCAGCTCCATCAGCATACAGACCTGTTAGCCCAGAGGAACAGTAGCTAGGAAAAATAAAGCAGGTGGCTATCTTCTTGGGTAATGAGCCAAATAAGTTCAGGGAGGGCCAGCCACAAATGAAGGGGATGTGGGATAAAAGGACCTCTTTCAGAGTCAGCAGGCTGTTAGAGCTGCTCAACTGCTTAAAGAAACAAAGCCTTAGGCTTTTTTTAAAACCCAGTGCAGAGGAAATGTTCAGCCTCAGGGGGTGTCAGATGACTTTGCAGAGGCCTCAGAGATTATTCACTCAAGTGTGCATTTCTCTGTTGGCCGTCTCCCTACGTCTAGTTGTGAGAGCCATTCCAGGGGCTACTGAAAGCACCAGAGATGTTGTAGAGGGGTGTGGGGGGTACGTATGAGAAAAGCTCTCATATCTGCATGGTAATTGCAGGGAAAGAAAAAGAGAACTTGATGCTATTAACTTTTAACTTGGCAGTGCACTGTATCTGAATATGAGCTGCCTGAACTCCACACACCACTGCATAAACTCTGCTATGTAATTTTTGCCTGCATTGCAAAAATTCATTACTCGGCTCATCCATTGAGACTAATCCACTGAGTTAGTGAGCATAAAGCTATAAACTCCTGTGGATTCACATACTGAAAGGAAATGAGATGAATCATCCAAAAGAAATAGATGTGCGTAAGGTAAAACTCTGTGAGGTAGTCCTGGCAGAAATTGTTTCCTTCAAAATTTCCACCAAAGATTCCCCTGCATCAGGAAAAATTTGCCTGCTTTACATGTGAATTGGAAACACTCTACAATGCCACTTGACAGCCCCCATCAAAACGTAGTGAGCTGGTATGTTGGAAGCAGTTACTCTGTTTTAAGTTACATACACAGGAAAACAAGATTTCTGTGCAAGCTTCACTTACAATTCCTGTTTTCTTCCAATGCACAAGTAGTTGTTGCAGAGCCCTGGAGACAGACACATTACCTGCCCCACCACAGTGCTCCCACCTCATCCTAGGGACTTGGATAGTTGCCCTCCTAACTCCCTAAGCCCCACAGGGACTCTGGTCCCCCGTTTCTCCAAGTGCTGCTACATATTTGAAAGACGGAAATTAATGTTTTACCCAAACAACAGCAGTGTTAGGAAAATAAAGCACACTTAGAGAGAAAAGATTTCAGTTTCTGCAGTGTCAGTAATTAAAATCAAAAATGCCCTGCTTGAGCCTATAATGACAACACTGTCATCAGCAAACACCAGTATCACCATCAGTGGCATTGATGGCTAATTCAGTATTGACCCATATCCACATGCAGGAGAGGACCTGTCTCCACTTGATCTCAAATGCTGCATACTAACACAGCTGCAGCCCTACCACTCTCCAGCTCTGCATCTTCTCCTATCCCACTCAGGAGCTTCTCCCTTGTGCTGGGACAGAAATGCAGTTTCTGTTTTGGCTGGCCTCCCATTTTGTGCTATGAGGGAAGTTACAGAAACCAAAACTAGATCCCGAACCTGTCTGGGATTGCTTGGAGCTGTCAGCTCTCTTGTCTGCTTGGCATGATGCAAAAGCAGGAATATGGTTTCCAGCCACCACGTATCAGCTGACGCACCACTAGTGAAACGACTGCATAGGTTATATCCTAATGAATGTTTGAGGTACCTCTTGGATTCTAATTCTAGGCAATTATTCACTCAGCATGTGACTTTATTGAATCTTGTTTTGAGGCTCTAGGCAAACACCAGGAACCAACCCAGGTCTTTGGATCACAGACTAAAGAAGGAATACATATGTCAGACAGGGAAAAAAGGAAGTAAGTAAAAAAGAGGAAAAAAGGGAAGAGTAATGTTTATTGGCAGATCCTCCTCATCACATTCCAGACTTCCTACAGCTCAGGAGGAAGTTGTGAACCGCATCTAAAGACTAATCCCCATCCCACTCTCATCTCTTTCTTCTGCCCAACCACTTCTTCACCCCAAACTTTTCCCCTCTAGAGCACTATTTAAAAGGAAATATTGTCTTGATCAAGGCACACTAAACAAAATAACATGCACTGTGACATGACTGTGCGGTTCCTTCCTGCCCTTCCCTCTCCAAAACTGCTCTGTAAGGTTAGCTGTGTTTGGTACTCACCCAGATGCCCAACCTTGTTTGTCAGCCCCCAGGCCCCTGCTGGCACCCAGCCCCCCCGACTGCCCCCACGCTCCCTGCAGAGACACACTTCCAGCTTTGGATGAGGCTTTCAGCACTGCAGAGGGGGCTCTCATCTTCCAAACTGTGCCTAGAAGGAAAGAAGGAAGCAGACCCTGGGAATGTGCCCAGAAAAGAGAGACGATATGGCAGTCCTAGATAACTAGTTATGTTTTTCCAGGGTTTTTTTTTTTGGCAAACCTCACCTTCCAACTCTTGATGCCTGCTGATGTAAAAAAANTAATGTTTTTGCTAGACTGCATTCAATAGCATAAGAAAACAGAAGAACACAAAAAGGTTTTATTGTGCACAAAACTGAGGGGAAGAAACTCTTCTACACTGGCGACTCTCAAAGCCACATTCAAATAAAATTCTCTGGGTATAATGAAAGGACTTTTGAATTTGATATAGTAGTACTCCATTTCTCCCTTTCAAGGTGGGGAGACTTGTTCTGGGTTCTTTATTACTTCTTTTACTTTTGTGCCTCTTGAGGAAACAGTCCCCAGCCTTTTTCTGCATATATAACTTTGCAGCAGCATGGCAAGGGAGCTTGATCTGAGAAGTTCTTGGGGGATTGGACTTGAGACAGAAATTGCATCCTTTAGCAGCACCTTTCCCTCAAAAACCCAGGCCCAGGCAGGAAATTGAACTCCATCTTATTTGTCTCTAATTAATTATTATTCCATCTCAGCATCTGTTTCTCACTCAAGCATCTGCAAGCTTGGAAGAAATCGTTGGCTGCAGAAATGGAAACTCAGTGTCTTCTCCAGCATAGACATGTTATGTGTTTCACATTGGGACTACATGTTGTGACAGTGTAAAAAATATGACAATCTACTGTCAACATCTCTCATGGAAGTGCTCTAAGAAGGAAATTGCAAACAAATTCTTGCTGACTGGTTTGGAAATGGAGAAGGCTCTGCTTTTGTCATTACTTTTCCTGGCTCTTATCCAGTACTAAAATACTGCATTTCTGCTATAATCATTTTATCAAGCTCATTGTTTCATGTTTTCTTCACTTCCAACTGGTAATCACAGACACAAGCATTTCTTTATTCAAGCTGATTCCTTCTAAATCAAAATTCCATGTATTTTTGTTTTCTACTTACATAGCACTTTCAACCACAGAAAAGCTGGCACAAAATGGCAAAATAACTTTTGCTTTATGTCCCACAGCTACAATTAAAAATGCCCCAAGCCTGTTAATTTCAGTGCTGCTCACCCTGAAACTGTGCCATAGATATGAATTATTCCATCAATACTGTGTATCTAGACAAAGTACAATGGCAGATCATGTGAGATAAACTACCAGACAAGGTAAAGTAAAAAATACCACATGGAATTATATTGCCATGGAAATGCTATTATAGCCACTGTGCTGGTTCTGGCCCCCCAAAAATATCCTGCATGCCATTCTGGACAGACTCTTTTTTCTTGCTGCTTGCTTATACCTCTTGTGTCATATGTGAAATGCTCATGCAGCCACTCTGGACTCCACAGAACTTCCATGCACAAGCTGAGCCTTGTTACTCAACACTTTTATTTAAAAAGTAATTATTAGGAAAACTGCCCTACAAACAGCTAAGTCTGTGAAAAAATTAAAAACAAAAGTGCAAGAAAAATCAAGTTGAGCAATTTCTTAAACCTTTCTTATAGGATTGTAACCCACATGTTACTGGCATTCAGATCAGCCATTCAGACAGGTGTTTTTTCTTATTAATAAGACTTTACATCTCAGGCAAGCACAGTCAAAATTGCAAGTTGAATGGAATTCAGTCAAGGCTAACCTCAAGTAGAAAATCAGCAATGATAATTTTTAATCACTTTCACATAACAGTAACTAGAAATTACAAATTAAATCATATTTCTGAATACATTAATCTGTTTTACAATTATTTTAATGCTGTAGTTACTAAGATGAAAGATAATTTTATTAATACCATTTTACCTTTATTATATCCTTTTAAGGAAAAGTTTGACATCTATGAAAGGCTTTCTTGTGAAGCTGAGTAGGTGTGTACATGGCTCTATACCTGTGCAGAACAGCTGCTAAGAAGAACTGAAGCCAAGTAGAACTTCTGTTTTAATATACTGTGGTTTATATTTCATTTGATCTATTTAATCATGTCTTAAATCTGATTTATTCAAAGTAGTCATGAGAAACTTTAACAGACCTCTGAGTTCACAAGTCTATAAACTTACTCTGCCCTTCATGAATCACTCATAAATGGATGTGTATGAAAAGCAGGAGAGGGTAAATGGAGATTTCTTTTTCCTTCTCCCTGAGCAGAAGTATGACGACATATAGTTGCATTTGGAATTGAAATTGCCACATACATCAGGAGTGCCTCTTTCCCCTTCAAAGACCAGAAGGCAAACTCAAAAAACACAAATATACAGCAAACATAAGCAAACATGGATTCGTGATGATTAGTTTCCCTGTGTAACTTTTCCATCAGCTTTTCAATTCTGAGATGGTTTGACCACTGTGCAACACTCTGCTGTTGCAGCATGGCTGTGTGGTTTCATGGCAGGAGGAGCAGGACAGTGTGCCTCACCTCCCCATGCAGAGGGAGGTCAATGCCTGGGACAGTGAGCTGTGGCACACCAGGCTGTGTGTGGGAATGGCTCGTCCTTGTAGCACCACTACTGGAGCTAATCAGCTTCTCCTCAGCTCATCCAGGAAATACCCCACCTTTCCGTGCGGTGATTGTATTTAGCAAACCAGGTTCATCTTAAATGACCACCCCTATCTATTACTAATAAACAAGACAATGTGCATTGCATAATAAGAGACTGCTATTTCATTTTGTGTCACTTTGGTAAACCCACATTGCTTTGATGGGAAATATCAGGGTGATGGTCTCCAATTAGGGGCAGTGACACTACTTCTGACTGTGATTTCTCAGACAGAACTACATGTGTGCTCCCTGGGTAGCTGATGCATCGTGCATTTTATGTTTTAAAGGCAGCAAACCCTCCAGGGTTCACATGCTAACAGAGCTAACCTCGGCAGCATGGTTATACACTCAGTGTTGGACAGATTTCTGCAAGCCAAAGTCTGTTGCAGGTAAGAAAAAATACCGTGGCTAGAAAAGTCATGATGGTGCAAAGTAGCTTCACCACCAGACTAAATACCAAAAACAAATACATCTGTAACAGAAAAAAAAAAAAAGCAAAGAAACAAACAAAACCCCTCTAATCTGCACAACATCAAAGAACTGGATAAAAAACTGTGAGATAATCTATCAAGTATTCTGAAGTCCAAGAATAATATCAAACCAGATATAATCATGCTATTATTTCCCAGGCTTGTCACAGTTATGAAAAACCACAATTTAAATTATAATGATGTCATAAATTAATGAATTTACTAAGATTTTATTGAAAGGTTGGTTGGAATTTCCATAAAGATTGCTACTCCTGGAGTTACATGAGGATACCAGACATAGATCCTATTAAAAAGTATGCCTTTGTCACAGAGAAAAATCCTGAAAACTGGGAGCACCTGCTGATGCTGGAGAGTTTGTTTGTGTCTTTGGATGCACAGAACTGTCTAGTCTGCATCACCTGGGAAAGGGAAAATGTTTAGAATTCCTCTCATAAATGACCACTGCTTTCGTCCTCTTTTTCCCCCTATCCTGTTCAGCTACATACAGTGTAAATTTTGCAGACCACTGATATTCAGGATTTTAAACAACTTGTGCCCATCAGTCATCACAAATGGAAAATTTCTTCTACACCTGAAAATCTGGCTGTTGCTTTGCATAACCAAGTGAAGTTTACCTGAAAATCCAGTCTCCTTTATTTACTTACAGTTTTGTAAATAAAGCAACCTTTAGCAGATTAAGATAAAACACAGTCCAGACATGATCGAGCAAGAAACTGGTTCAGCCAAAATGAATGCATACAAAGCCTGAGTCAAATCTGAGAGGCAGGCCAGGGTTCTCAAGGGCATCTGAAATGGCGCTGAAGCCCATTGGTTACTTGCTGATGGATCCAGGATATGATTACTGGTGTGTTGAGTAACCCCTTCTTTTGCTACTCTCCACTCCTTGTCCAGTGTCCTACAGGTAACAGTGACCAAGGATTAATGAAAAAGGAAAAAAAGCAGAGAGATTAGTGCCTGAAATTCTGTGATTCCGCAAAAAACGTGTTCCCCAAAATTCCCTCTGAGGTAAACTGCCATGTGAGGTGAAAAGTAGCCATTGTGAGCAGAGGATTGCATGAGCACACCCTGTGTGCATATACACCCTGTATTTATTTTACCCACTGGTAGCTGATGGCTGGTGTACCACGTACAGAAGTCAGTTTGCCGTAAGCAATTATCTAGCCCTGGCTTTGATTTAATTTTCTAATAAATAAAGTCCAAGGCTGTAATTCTTTGCAGTCCCACGTGAAAATTACAGAGCAGTGGTCACAGAAGCCATCTCAGAGCTGACCTGCCCCTGGTGCTGCTCCCCCTCCCTGGCGCCAGTGGCAGTATCGCGCGTGTGGAAGGCATCACGTGTGGGGAAGGCATCATTTGGAACATCTGCTGATTTTAGCAGTCCTGCAGTGGGGAAGGCAAGGCTGTCTCCTTCCACAGACCCTCCCAATGCCCCTCCTCAATGTGCCTTGCTAGAACTTGGTATGGAGATATGGTTCTGTTCTGCACAATCTGGAACAACCTCCAGGGTGCTGAACATGCCAGGTGAGAATTCACACTACACAAAATAGCAACGATTCTTTCTACTACATGCCAAGATCCTTGGAGACTGGGAACTCCCATTCATTTGTGGGTGGATCCCATTTTCTCTGAACTGGTCTAATTTCAGTTCCTTGCTTGTTAGAAGTGAACCATGCACAGCCATGCAGAAAGCAGTGGCACTAACAGGGTGCCTCCTAATCCACTGCCTTCTGTGGAAACAAATGCTTTCTTACGAAACTAAAAGGGCAGGTATTCAGTATATGTATCGTGTACAAATTTGGCACTGTACATTGCCCGTAAGTTTAAGGGTGAGTGTGATTGCAGAGGGTCCATAATATCAGAATAACTCTTTTATTAAAAGTACTTGTACCTGTCTTCATTATTTGAAAGGTTTAATAGTCTAAAAAAGTTCTGTTTTGCAATGGCACAATCCATTTTCAGAACATGAAGATGAACAATCTAGCAGGAGTATAGAAGCATACATTGATTTTATTCAAAGGCTTAAGGGAGAATGGTTCAGCTACCTTCCTAAGGGAACAATGTTCAGGAAATTGCTGTCTATGTGTTTGTCTGCATGTTCCCTGGTTTTCAGCATAGCCCTCCACAAAATAATTAAGTCTTTGTTGTTTGATAACAAAAGGTTGACAAACTAGAAGAGAAGGATTGCAGGTGTCCTGACCAGTAAAGACTGCAGCACGATTAGGAAATCACAAGAGGAAGAAGAAAAGCAAGAGAGATACCTTAAATATTTGACTGAAGCCTGCAATCAGCTGTAAGGTACAAACTGACAGGAAAACAGGGTGGCTTCATATAGTGCTTAGGGAATAATTTATTTAACCAAAAAGAATTCTGAGAGGATTGAATTAAAATTTTTAATGCATTGTAAATTGCAAGAATTTACCTGCCTGTTAAAATTTTGTTTAAATGTTTCTTTCAGATATTTTCCTTTTCTCAAGGCAAAAAAGGTAACTTTTTTATCTCCAGTAATCTATTCTCTAAAGTCTCTTTCAGTAAAATTTTTAATTAGGACATGATTTATGATTCATATGAAAAAAATTCTGGCATCCCTTAGGGCACAAACGGGAGGATTGCAACCACAATTTTCACATACTTATTTAAATATTCATTCAAATTAACAAGATTGCAGCTTAGAAGCTGTTCAGACAAGTAGCAGGGACAGTTTGTGCACAAAATCCTCCTAATTGGAGGTGCCATCTGAGGCACAGGAAGGAAACAAAAGCCCTGGAGATCAGAATTACTTGAGAAGATCCAATAACTGCAATGAGTGGCCCAATGTCCCTGTTGTTAGACATGGACACCAGACACTTATTTCAAGATGTCAGGATGACCTGAGCAGGACTGTGGATACAACCTGTGCTGACTGATTTGCCTGGGTTGGCTGGGCACTGCTGCAGCAGGGAGATGTCAGCCCAGCCTTGCCAGCTGAGGGACAGGGCACAGTGCAAGGGGTACAGGTCCTAAAAGTGATGCTGCCAGGGCCAGGTCTTAGCTGGTAGCCCTGTGCACTGCTCTGTCAGGCTGCTGCCAGCTCAGACCAGAATCAGCCTGAGGATCACTGCACCACAAGACCTGACTAGTTGTCCTGTTGGTTTTCAAAAGGAAAATACAAATTACCAGCTTTTCAGCCCTGTTCTCCTCTAATATTGGAGCCTCTCCCCTCCAGATTGACAGTCCCGAGAGGACACAGTGTCTTCATACACAGACCTTGGGAACTGACTACTTTTCAGATGGCCACTACTATCTGCTCCAGGGGAGCGAAACAGCCACGAGATCCCTCTGCAATGGGATCTTCCTGCCTCAAAACCCTTCACAAAATGCTTCCAAAGCAAAGATGTCATCCCGATCATCAAAAAGACATGCATTTCTTCGGGGATGGCAAGAATTATGCCCTCATCTGCTATTGTCTTAATGAAAGAATACTCCCTTGTTTAATGAAAACTTTTGGTGTCCAGTGCAACATTCAGTGGAGCAGAGCTTGAAAGAGGTCCGTAAGTTTCATTTGTCCTCTGTGCAATGTTGTGGAACTATGTGTTGGCACTAACATTTAGAAGTTAACTTCCTTCACATAGCAAGAGTATGAAACATTTTGTTGACATAAGTAAAATAGAACATGTAGGTTCTTCATTTGGTTTGGAAAGCATCACTTCAGGGTCAGCAGGCAAATTTTGTCTTTATAAGGGAAAGCTTCCATTGAAAACACAGACAATATCTGATAAGCACCTTGGCTATTTAAAGTGCATTTCTATAGCTAAGGTTAAAATACATTGGTCATGTTCTTTTTTCCTTACAAAAAATCAAAACAATATTCTACAGCCTAAGTACAAAGTAATCATCTTAATTTTATAATTACTGTATATTTCATTTTTCATTGTTTCTAGTAGATTATTCCATGTTGGAAAATTAATGTTGATGCTCAGAGCAAACCATTAGTTTGCATCTCTATCTTCACTTTTTAAAGAAAAAGGATCAGATCTATGAGTCAGCAAAACCTTTGCTGTTTCAAGAGAAATTCCTACTATTTTTAAAGGTACAAGTGAAAAAAATAAGTGCTTTACAATTTGGAAAGACAGGTCTATGACTATCTAACCTGCTGCCATAGCAGAAGTTAGGGGGAAGTTGGTTTTAATGCATGAAAAGAATGAACAAACCATGATGGAGATGATTAGTAACAGAATTCATATTTGATGAGAATTTTCCTGCAGAAAGAAGGCAAAGAGTAAGGTGTTCATAGGAAGAGAGACAGGGGTGCCTGCCAGCCCACTCTGGGCTGCTGCTAACTCAGCCCCTACTCAACCCAGTAACAGATGTGCAAAAATCCCAGTTTGGATGGAGGACAGAGGTTTTGTGATGCTGTCTCTAACCTCCCCAGCACTGTCTCTCCTTCCCACAGCAAACACCTTACTTTAATTCTTAGGATTAAGAAAAACTGAAACCCCTCTGCCCACAGTCCCTTTGGCCTCTGAAAATAGCTGGATAGGTCCTGCTGATGGCAGCACGAAGCTGACCAGAGACTTCTTCAGTCTGTGCTTACCAGTGCTCAATGGCCCATGCTCATCAGGAGACTGCTGCACCCTGAGTACAGGGCCTGCACTGTGCTCCCACTGGTCACAGTTCTTCTGCCAGAGGATTTTGATTCACACTCCCAAGACTTTCATTTAGCAACAAGTGCAAGACAAATAAAGCATATGAAATTTTCAGCTTTCCATGAGTGTAGGCAGATGTGTAAATTCCTTTCTTCTCTAATTACAGTCAATATAATTGATATCTTGTCACCATGGAGGTGACAAGGTACTGTTCTATACATTACTACAAAATTAGCATAAGGATAAAAAAAACTGTCTTCAGACTGCGAGGCAAAACAATTTGAACAACGTGAAGCTCATAAATTGCAACACAGACTTCATCCACCTTCTGAGGTGAAGAAATCCTGGCTTGCATACATTTCACAAACTTCAGCATCATCCAGAAAGTATTCCGGAAATAATTGCTCTTTTTGCAAGTTGCATTTCCCTTGGATAAGTTAACAGACAGGCTGGTGTTGAGCTTTTCATGGGCAAACTGCCCCTTCTATAGGTGACTGGCACTTGAGCAGGAGGGCAACGCTGTATGGGACATTTCCAGGCAAGGCATCAGCAGTGTGAGCAGCACAGCCAGGCATGCAGCCCTCTCTGTCCCTCATGAGCCCTTCCTTTTGATACTTCTTACTTTACCTTTGTCACACAAAAGATTCATAATTATCTACATGCCAATGCAGAGCTACCTCACTCATAACTTAAAAATACTGTGCCACTCAGCCCAGTTGCTGGTAATCGCCGTTGACCTTGATGATGACCACCAGAAATATTTTTGCAGGCCTGACAGAGCTGAGAAGAATCTCTCACCCAAGCAGTGCCTGTTCTCGCTAGTGCTTTATGTTTCTGCATTTCTGTCTGTGTATATGGACTCCACTGAGAGCAGTTCCTTTGCTGTTTGGAGGCATAGGGACCATTGCTGAATAGGGAGGGTCTGCCTCCACCCCCAAAATGTGCCTGTGCTGGGGACCAACAGCACTCCAGCTGAGGCAAAGCATGGGCTGGGTGGCTGAGGGCAGTTGTTGCATGCTGCTGGGAGCCAGGTACTATCCCAGGGACTCAGTAGAGAGCACACTGTTAGACTCTCTGCTTAGTTCTCAGTGTTTTTCTCACTCTCAGGAAGTACCTGTTTACACCATTATGACATGAAATGTTTTTAAAGCCATATGAGTGCACAAGGGGATCCTTCTGTTTTTGCTGCTATGGGTTCCCTTGGAGACTCCTGGATGTCAGCTTCCAGAAAAACAAGTCTGTCTCTCAATAAAGCATGCCTCCCCTTAAAGGCCCTTCTTAACATACCTAAAATAGCCAAACATTTCTGATAACTACATTCACTAGCTGCATGAAGAAGCCAAAAGGACATATTTGATCCATGATGAACTGCTATATTCAGCTGTATAAAAATATCTTCCATTCCTAAGTCGTTTCCAGAGCCAGGTCCAATTCCTGCAGCAGGAGGGAATGGGGAGAGTTTACAGAGTTTACAGAAAACACGAAAAATCCTGGGGATTATATTCTATTCATTGATAGGGGTTTTATCCATAAAAAGCACTGGAAAGAGTTGAGGCTTCATAAACTGAGCCTGTTAGTGAACAGTTTATATAAAGGCACTTATTTATATAAGAGCACCTAGACTGACCAGTTTAAAGTTCATTTACATATGACCACCCTTGTGAAGATGCAGCCACAGCTCTGACAGCAACATCTCAACCTTTAAGCATTTCCACTGAATTCCATACCTGATTATAGTGTGAGTTACTTCCACTGAAACCTAACAATTTACGATGAAGTGTGCATGTCTGGTTTTTAAAAAAATCAGACCAACACTCATCCTAGTTCATCTTCTTTACCCATTTCAAACACTCATTTCAAACACATACTGCCTGCAATTACTTTAGCCAGTCATTTGCTATTTATGGTATTATGCCATGTTTATGCACTATTTCAGTGAGTTTTTTTGTTATTGGAACTTTTATTTTGCACTAAAGAATGAAGCTGGCTTTGTTCACAGTGAGTTAATAGCACATCTTAATGACTTAGAATAGCACAAGGTACTCAAAGGCAAGTACACATTTAAACAGTTCACTCATGAAATTCTTGTCGAGCTTCAAAAGACACTGAGACTTTAAAAAGGTGGAAACCTGCTTTTCTTACAGGAAAGATGAAAGAACTTGGCGTATATAAAGGAAATAATGAGAAGATTCAAAAAAATCTCATCCTGTGCTTAGAATCAATATTTGAAAACACTCCATGTTCTAAACCAGATCTTTGAAAATCATTTCCTCTCCTAATTTGCTGCCAGAAACTGAACTCAGATGTTTCTATTTCTCTTTGAAGGCCTGATAGCAAGTCTTGTAGGAACTGGTCTTCTCCTGAGATTTTCTTTCATATTTCTCTCTGATCTGTAAATATTAAAGAAAATAACTTCTGAGGTTATATTGAATATTTCTGATCCTAACTACAGGCAGTACTGCAAGAAGAAAGCATGTAAGCTATAATATAAATAGAAATACCAAATCCTGCTCAAAACCTTGGTGAATGTTCATCTCAGTGTTTAAGCTGATCTATTCTATGTGGTGAACAATATTTGTGAGACACAGAGAACATCTGAAGGAATAAAAATTGGGAACCAAACAAGAAATACTAATTAGTTTCAAGATTTAAAAATACCTGAAATATGCAGAATGAAAAACCCACCAGCTTTATACCAGAGTACACAAGTGACAAAAAAACCCCAAAAAGATCCTCACTGATACTTCTGCAAAGCTTATATTGCTGTAGTGAGGACATCACTTGTGGTGGAACATGGCTGCCCTGGGCTTGTCCTCCACAAAGAGACTTAAAAAGGTCACTGTCCTGAATGCGTTAAAAAGGACCTGTCTGGACTCTCTATTCAGGCCTACCTAATTTCCACTGCTGAACAATTCTGGCCTGCTCAGAGTATGCTTGAGACCACTGACACACCTGTGCCCCTCTCAGTGATGTTTTCTGAGCCCATACGGATTCCAGAAAAGCCTTCTAGTTTCATAACTATTCGTTTAGGGAATATCCATTCAATTCTATGGCCATTTAAGAGGTGAAATATAAACGGAGGAAAATCTCCTGAAACCACTCCAGCAACAATGTAGAATTATGGAACAGCAACAAAAACATTAAAAAATAAAGAAAAATATGTACAGTAACATCTGTAGAGGTATCAGAGTTCCTTCCTTCCTTTCCAGATAATGTGAAAAGCTGGAATTGGTAGGTTGTTAGTAAAAGAGAAAATTGTTGCAGGTCTATTGAAAATTTCATTAGGTATGATAAGGTATATCTATGAATATATTTGTTTTCAGAATTCCTGATCCTGCTCTGCCACTCTACAGAGGCTGGTATTCTCCTTAAAAATCCAGCAATATGTGATAGTAGAAGAGCTTTGTTATAGCTGTGGTGGCTAAGGAGCTGAGAAGCATGAGGTTTGAGAATAAAAGGAGTCACCCCTCTCTGGTGCTGCATCAGGGAAAAGCCGAAGTGACAGTAGGAGGAATGAGCAGTGGGAAAGAAACAGAGGCTTATTGTCAAGTCGCTGCATGATTGGGGAAAAAACAGTGCATGACCATCCTTTCACTGCCAGCACCGCTTCCAAACAGCCAGGAATTGAGTTTTTATTCTTCTGCAGCCACAGCTGCTCAGCCAAACACATGACTTTGGGCACAAGGTCAGTAATGCTTTGATTTATTTATGATCCAAAACTGGTGAAGGCTTCATGGGAGCTGCAAAAGATAGTATGAAACCTGAGCTTGAGGAGTTGCTTTACTATTTGGGAACAAATGTCTTTCGTTGTGTTGTTTCGCTTGTAAGTAGGTGAAAGTATGGGTATTTCTTGCAAGATTCCTTTTGACTAAAGAGGTTCAGGCCTGGCTCACCTAGCCTGAAGTTAGGTAATTCTGGAATAGCTGAAGAGGTATGGGAAGATGGCAAGAGAGAGAATCAGAAAGGGGTGACTTTAAACCAAAAGAAAGGATGATAGCTCAATAAAATACAGGTTTCTAAATATCCCTTTTTCTACAAAAGGAGCTAAGGATTTCCAACATACAGATTGTACCAGAATGTAGTGCTTGGAAGTTAGTGTATAAATTGTTGTTCTTTGAGAATAAAAACAAAAGCCACTATTCATATTATTTGGGGGGAAAATGGTCTAAAAATCTTCTTGGTTAGGAAAACAATAAATGCAATAGATTTTTTGGCCTCAATCAGTCTGACCGAAAGACCTATCACGGGACAAGTTTAGGTGTGGCCTCTGGGGAGGTTATATAGGGGAGAGAAGATGGTAATACAAACACTGCATTTTCTTTGGGCCAAGAGTATGTAGGTCTTCACAGACAGTGGAGCTGCTATGTGTGCATCTAAGCAGGACAGCTATCTCCCAGGTTTTTATTGTTCCTTTTTTGCTTACCAAAACTGGATGTCCCTGCACTCAGTCTCTACCCAGCATTACATTTTTAGCAAAGTGTTCTTTTTCTTTATCTATCCTCATCCCGAGGAGTGGATAAATTTTGTCATTAGGCAGGTTTGTATAAATTTTGCAACTATAAAGAACTGCTTTATTTAGGTTCCTAATTTTTTAATTAAATTATAAATACTTAATTTTTTTAAATTTGCAATTGTTTTTAATTTTTCCCAAGAACTATTCCACAACTTGGTGTTCTCCACTTTGGAAGCTTCATTGTGACAGTGATTGATTTACTTACAAGTTACCCAATAACTCTGTGTTTCACAGAGTTAGCCAAAAAAGGCTAAATTCACCTACAGATCAAATGCATGATATGGTAATGCAAGTTACCTACTTCTTAGACAAATGAGTGAAATTCATTTCTCCAGAAGCTTTTCTCCTTTTCTTGGATTCACTGATACTTTTGCCTTGATCAAGAGCAACATCCTAGTCCAAGCCTTAGCAGAGAGCCCAGGTTGCTGCCCAATGCCCTCAGATAGGTGCTTGAAGTCAGCTTTGTTCCATTTAATTAACAAGTAGGGAGTACCAGACTAGCTCCATTCATTATTAAACAGCACTTTCCTCATCAAAAAAGTTCAGAAGCTGTCTGGATTGCAAGGGCAGAGGAGAACTACTGACAGATGAATATACTGGATTTTGCAGGGAGAAGATATGGCTGCTTGTTGCTGCGACATATTTGCTTCAGGGAGTTACTTATTCAGAAGAACTGAGAAGAATGAAGAGAGCTGTGGATCCTGAAGCCTTTATGAGTATTGTAAGTTGGTTGATGGAGTGACCTGAAGGTAGATATTACACATAACTTAGAGCAGAGGGGTTTCTAAGTGTTAGAAATAACAGGGTAGATAAGCTGCCTTTATTTAACCTATCCTCTCTAGTCACTGTGTGTACTACTGCTTTGTCTCCTATTCTCTTCTGCCTGCATGTGTAACAGCCCATCTTCTCTCTGATAGAAACTAAAGCAAATAGTAAATCTTCAGACTTAATTTCCTTTTAAATATCAGTTACCAGCTTGCTATTGCTGGCACTACCTGCCTTTCTGAAAGAATGACTATCTGGAATGTCAGCATTTAATCAGCAATGAAGTCTACAAACAAGTGGTGACCAGCAGAGACCAGAAATGGCCAGCTTTTCAGGAAAACACCTCTTGCCAAGCAAGCTTGCTTAGGTCTTTTCTCGTTTGTTAAAATCTTGGAGGTTCTGTCCGGCATGGCAAAATACATTGAGTAATTCTCTGAGTACAAGTTATAAAAACCAATCCTCTTTTGTAACAAAACTGATGGAATGTTACAGGTCAAAAGTAATATTTACTTCAGAGCTTAAGATGGGCTGTGCTAGGGATTTCCCTTGCAACTATGCAAATGCCTGATCTTTTTTTTCCCATAATGTAGTCAGCTTTTCAGCAGTGCTCACTGCATCTGTGCTGTTCACCAACCATAGTAGTGAAGCTGTTTGGATTTCTCTGAAGGTAGTTTGAATAAGCTGGTTCCAGGCTGTAGCAAAGGAAATCAGAAGCATTGCACCCAGACAGCTCCTTGTCTCAGCCACCCACCTCATCTCAGCTCAAAAAGTCCTGCTATGAGCTTACAAGGGTTCTTAAACCTACAGAATGGAAGGGCTTGTGATGATTGCATGGCAGGAGTGTAATACAGGTTTTATATGGCATATTTTAACTGGGTAGTAAACCCCTAGATATAATATAAAGAAAAAAAGAATTTTGTTGTTGCTTTAGGGTTACATACATTCAGATGCTTAATGTATGTAGGTTAAATCCCCAGCTGTACCTGCTTTCTAACTTTTCTTCATTGTGACTATCTTATAAGATATGAAATTGGCATGTGCTAGCAAATGCATTTGTACCCTCTCTCCTAGAATGAGCTCATTACTTACAAAGGGTACCCCAGCGAGGAGTATGAAGTGATGACAGAAGATGGTTATACCATTACCATTAACAGAATCCCTTATGGCACTCAGAATCAAGAAAGCCCAGGTACAGTTATTTAATATGACACAACACCAGCCTAGATAGGGCATATTCTCAAAGGAGATAACTTGTATTTTTAAAACATCCACCAAAGCTTGTATACATGAGTGAAATTTTAGTAGAGAGTTCAGGCTGCCCTGAACAATCTGCAAGATCTACGGAATTAATGTCAAGCACACCTATTTATAATAAAAATCCACCATAATATGAAGTATATGCTTCCTAGTAAGAGTTGATGAGTAAAATTTTAAAAAATTTTAAAAATAGGATAAAGGTTGCCTAATCAGCCTGTTTTGCAAAAGCTTTTTCAGATTCTAATTTTGCTTTGCTTTTGCTTACACCTGGTTAGTATAAGTGTCTGATTCACATTTTGGGTAAAGGAAACCTCTGAAAACAATCCGACACTTTCATCTCTGTATCAGTGTTGAGATTCTCAAGCTGATGTGTCTGAGCGGTACAAATAATGACCAGATGGTGCCAAGTTAGTTTGCTCTGGTGTCAGGCAGATCTTTCCATAAATTCTTTCAGAAGCTTAGAAGTTGTCTCTCACGGAGAGAGGGGTTTTGTTCTTATGATTTGTTGATTCAGGAAAAAAATCCCAGGATTGAATATGAGACAATAATATCTCTGAACAACCAGGAAATGAAAAGATAAAAACAATTATAAATTGTTTTGGTTTTGATTTATTTTTCAGCTTCAAGACCTGCTGTGTTTCTCCAGCATGGATTATTGGGAGATGCTAGTAATTGGGTCACAAACTTGCCCAACAACAGCTTGGGCTTCCTACTAGCTGATGCTGGATTTGACGTTTGGATGGGAAATAGCAGAGGGAATCGCTGGTCAAGAAAACATCAAAAGTATTCCATTGATCAGGATGAATTCTGGGCTTTCAGGTAGACAGAACCACTGAAGGGGATATCCATTTGCCATCCTCACATATTTATTTCAGCTGACTAAATCAGGGATTTACATATGCTACTTTTTAATAAGCATTCTTTACATTCGCTTTTGCTGAGATGCCCCTATAAAAGCATGTGAACTGTAATAGTAATGGAGACAACTTGAATTACTGCTAGAACAGGTTCTTCAAACTAGAGGCATAGCAGCAGAACGACACACAGGAATCTGCACAGGCCATCTCCAAGCCATTCCTCAGCCCAGGAGCCAGTTTTGGCAGCTACTTAGAAACACTACTCTGTGTAATACAATAACCCAAAAAATCTTGAATAGTATCTTCCATATCCAGCACCAGAAAAACAAAGAACTTAGAACAATTGAATGGTTCACTAAATCGGTCAGAGGGTTTCTTTGCTGACAAGCTATTAATAAATTCATGAATTCAATTTAAAATCTGTTTTTTAATTTATGTATGCCTCTCTTTCAATCTCCTGCCTGCAGTTTTGATGAAATGGCAAAGTTTGATCTTCCAGCAGCAATAAATTTCATTTTGGAGAAAACAGGACAGGAAAAGTTGTACTACATTGGCTATTCTCAAGGCACTACTATTGGTAAGTTACACATAAGAGAGGAATTCTCACGGAAAGCAGGAGTAAAATGTGATTTAAGATACTGAGTTACTAAATGTACCTAGAGTTTTCATTAACTCTTTATAGTTGGGAAATACTGTGTTAGTGTAAGCAATTTTCAACATGTAGGTGTTTCAAATTTATTGTAAGAATAATGAAGCATAATGGATCAAATGCGCTGCTGCTGGAAATGTGTCAACTAAGAATTTTACTGGAAATTGTTGTGTGTGGGCCTTGCAAAGTGTTTCTATCCAAGATGCAAGGGTGTGCCCAACAGCAGCTGGTCAGTTCATCAAAATAAACAAAACAGGAAGATGAGAGTACAGAGAAAGAAGTTGGCCAGTTTGGACCAAATGTAGGCATTAAAAAAAGAAAATTAAAAAAGTTGGATTGACCAGAAGAAAAGCAACTTTTCCTCCCAATAGTATAAGAATTACATGAATGTATATCACAAGTGTACATCTATGTTTAATCAGGTCTGGAAGAAAACTGCAAAATAGGGAAAGAAATTTCTCTAAATAGGGAGAAAACCCTACAAGCTGGTAACTTATGGAGAGGAGGGATTTCATATAAATCTAGTCTGGACCATAGTCTCTGAACAACTAACAAGGTTGCTTATAAATTGAAAGTGCAGAATATCATATATTAATACTGAAAACAGTCTAATGTAAAAATGATGGGGTTTTAACTTCTCTCTTTTTTTTTTCTTTTTTCCTCAGCTTTCATTGCATTTTCAACAATGCCAGAGCTGGCTCAAAAAATCAAACTCTACTTTGCACTGGCACCAGTCACTGCTATTAAGTATGCTAAAGGCCCAGCAACAAAACTCCTCTACCTTCCTGAAAAAGTGCTCAGGGTGTGTGGTATCTTGGTTTCCACTGTTTAACCGTATACTTGTTTGTTCAGCTCTTAAAATGGATAAATAGAAAGTATAGGGCTTGTGAAGTTGACTCATTTGCTTGTGGGCAGGTTTACCTTGTGGTGAGGCCTTCAAAAGTTCAGACAGGGCAATAAGAAGAGCTTTCAGCACAGCATGGGGACAGGTCAGCCAGAGAAGTACAAAGATGAAGATCCTCTAAGGTTTCCAAGATTCCTCCAGGCAAAGCCACCACAGATATATAAGCTCAAACTATGAACTGGATTAACATTTAACATATCTCTTCATAAAAAGTGATGTAACCCAGATTGAGTAATGCCCAAGCAGGCTGATGCAATGGAAAACCAACTAATTTCTCACTTGTTTGTGGTAACATCATCTGAGAAATGGGGAAAAGGCGAGTAAGAACCACTGAAATTGCTGGAGAAGAGAAGTGTGTACATTGCTAAATTAATGTTACCTTTGTGTATCACAGGGTATGCTTGGCAACAGAGAATTCCTTCCCCATACTGAGTGTCTAACAAGGATAATAGCCCCTGTCTGCAGCCACCGAGCTTTTGCCAGGCTTTGTAGAAGTGTCTTTTTCAATCTGGGTGGCTGTAACCTGAAAAACATTGATGTGGTATGTATAACTTTTACCAGCTCTAGTGGGAGTTTAAGCTTATGCTCCCCAAATTCACCTTCTATCCTGTAGTGTGAATCCTGAATTTCTATTAGTATCACACTGCAGGGAACAGCACTGGACAGCATTCTGGACACTACTGGACAGCAGTCTCTGCTGATTGCCCTATTTATGGCAGGGAACCAGTTCTGCAGTTGACAGCTGCTCAGAGCCCCCCAGAAATCTGCAGTCTGCCTTCTGACAGACCTCACCCAGGGCACCATATCATGGTCCATACTGTGGCTACTGGTCTCACTGGAGATATTTCACATGCTGGCACACAAAATAAGAAATAAAAAGCCTACCTGCTCCATTTTTTCTCTTTGAGACACAGAAAAGAACACACTTATTCCTCTGTGTCCTCGTTTGCCAAGCCTTGGACCATCAGGGTAGGAGAGTGGACATACCTGGGCACCTCATGCTATGTCCAGCTGTAGGTCAGATCACTTGGGAGTGAAAATTTTGCTCCAGCATTTTTCAAAAAATGCTTCAGAAAGTGTTCACTGAGGAAGGATCACACAGCATCTTGTTGGGGTCTAAATTGCTGGCTTTCTATTAATTCCTTCTCACCTGTAGATTCTTTTAGATTCTCAGTCATCTTGGAAAATGTTCATGTTAGGGATTTCTCTTTCAGTGCTAATCCTAATCTGACACACTGCCACATGTGAAGTAAATCTGAGGGAGTGCCACTCCAGTTTCTGTTGGTTTTATTGATACATGACACTGCTGTAGCATATGTTTTGATGTACATCTGCACAGAGGGAAGAATATTCTCACTGAATATTCTCTGAAAATTCACTGAATATTATTCACTGAATATTCTCTTTCAGAACCGAATCAGTGTGTATATTGCCCAAACTTCTGCTGGAACTTCTGTGCAGAACATAGTCCACTGGAGTCAGGTATGAGCAAACCTCCTGAAAGATAAGTAGGTATTCACCTTGAGCTGAATAGAGAGGTACAGAGATAACCAGTTGTGAAGCCATTACCAACTTCTTGGAAGCACATGCAAATTATGGATTGCAACTGAAACCTCCGTTCAGAACACTATTTTTCATTTCTCCTTCTTTTGCTAGCAGGATAGAAATGCCCTATATGATACAGGTACATTTCAAGCCAACAATGAAGTGCTGCATTTGAGTAAAAACATGTAGGCTGGAAGCTGTGTGTGCAGGTGTACACATCACTCTTCTTATGGTCTATCCAGTACCTTTTATAAAATATGTCCACAGTTCTACAGGGAGTTTACCTTAAGAAATTAGTCATGTTTCCAATGTAGTGTCAAGAAATGAGCAGGATTTAGACTGCCACATAAATTGTCACATTTTACTATTAAAACTCTTGTAGTTTCTTCTCTCACTTTCAAGGCTGTCAGTGACTGGACAACAACAGAACCATAAATAATAAATATTTTATTTAGTAGAATGTTTATATCTCTTACCTACAAGGTATTGCCATAGTACCTCTTCAGCAGCAGTGCTGATGGCAGCTGCCTTTCTACCTTTGGGCTCACACTCGGAGGATCCAAAGAGCTCCCTTGAAGGAGGCTCTGCAGCCAGACAGGTTTCCTGGCAGCACCATGGACTCCGGAGTGGCACAGGAAGCAGCTGCAAGGACAGAGAGTTTGCAGGAGTGTTTGTGCCCTTTTCAGGAAAGCAAACACACAGATATGTTTGAGTGACATCTGCACAGGCACTTAAAATTATACTTTTGGCTGTGAGTTTGCTTTAGATAATAGGTTAGAATAAGCTGCTTTTGTAACCATGACTTAGACCTGTAAAGGAAAAGGATTACAAAAGCATAGTGAGGGGAGTTCTGCAAACTGACTCAGATGTAATTCAGCATCTAACCACAGACTGCAAGCACAAATGTGCAGAAACAATACTCCTAAATCTTCATTGTCCTTACTGTTATTACAACTAAAGGAGTTAACAGAATTTCAAAACTAAGATTCTGGTGAGGGTATCTCTCAGAGTAGTAACAACCCATGCTGTAGGTAAAGCAAGGAGGAGAAGAACTAAAAATGGTAATTTCTGTCTTCAAAATAAAGTGGGAAGAGAAAACATAAGATGGAGCCACTAACAGAGCTGAGTCTTGGCAACACGACTGTAAGAATAGGACAAAGTAGTAGCACTGAGATGAACTTGCAGACAGCAGTCGGTAACAGCAATTTTATAAACTTAAACAAATTGCCTGTGAGGACATCCTTGAGACTGTCTGCAGAAGATGTGAATTTCTTTTGTTATGACAAAAACATTTGACTCCTTTTCACTTTTTGAAACTTTTAATTAATTTACTATTGGCTCTTTCATAGCTTTTAGAAGAACTTCTGTTGGGGCTTTAGATTGGAGTCAGAAGCTCATCAGGGAAAGAATACACAAACTTCCCAAATTATGGCTTTATAACTACTCTTCTCTTGTTCATCCTCTTAGGAGGCCCGCTCAGGGAAGTTCCAAGCTTATGACTGGGGCAGTTCAAAGAAGAACATGGAAAAATACCAACAGGTATGTTTTGGTGAAGCAACCTTGGACAGCACAGAAACACACAGGAAGAGAGCAAGGATGTAGTAGGAGACACATTTGCAGAACATAAGTAAATGAAAATATAATTGCTTGTCAGTTTGGAAGTCAACAGAGAAAGCATGCAAGCACTAGTGGCAATCATAAATTTATACATTTTAAAAGAAAGAGAGAGAGAGAGGAAGAGGAAAACTTTTCAATTAAATGATCAATAGGAATAAGAGGAAGTAAGGGTAGAAAAACTAGAAAATAATTTTGAAAGAGTACACAGAAAATAACAAAAACATCTTGCCTACTAGTGTAACTGAAATAGATGACAACATTAGGAATAAGAAAACTGGAAAACTAACAGGCACCCCTAGATTCTGGCAGCCAGAGACAAAAGGACTTTGTCCTCAAGCAGACCTTGAGGAACATCTTTTCCATTCAAGATTCTAATCCCATCCTTGACCCTCCCACCCTTTAGGTCTCCACAACAGCCTGTCATTACAAGTTACATGTTTTAATGATGACTTGCATGAAACACAGCTTCCTTTGGTTTGCCTTGAATTTCATTGCTCCTGGAAAGTCACAGGATGCCTTCTAGGTTTTGTGTTTGGGATTATTACTTCCAGTGCTCCTTCTTCACACCATTTTTGGTTGTATAAACTTGTCTCCTGTCCTTGCTCTGACATCCATTTTCCAAACACAGGAGTCCTAAACTGCTTTCTCTCTCCTCCTGCAGAAGCCATTCCATGATCTTTTTCATCCTTGTGTCATGTTGTGTTTTCTCTCTAGCCCATGTCTTCTGGGACTGACCAGTGCCTCAAAAGGACCATGATGGGGGTTTATCCAGAGGCTTTCTGACATCTCTGACTAGTTTCAGGCTCCTGCCCTTTGATTTCCACTTGAGAGGGCAAAGACCCAACAATAACTCTTTGTCAGCCCAGGAGGTGTTTTACTTTCAGCTGTGCTATCAGTTGAGTAATCCCTGTGAGCACAGACAGAAAAGGTAAACAAGGGAACTTCCTCTTTGTTTTAGACACCTCTACTTTGAGCAGTGACAGAAGAAAGCCCCAAATGAATGTTTAAAGTTGCTGTGCTTTCCTGGACATTCATTCCTGTACTGTTTTCCAGAGTATTCCTCCTCTCTACAACACAGAAGAGATGACTGTGCCAACTGCAGTATGGACTGGGGGAAAAGACCTGCTTGCAGATCCCAAGGATGCAGCCACTTTATTGTCTAAAATTAAGAAGCTTATCTATCACAAGAAGATTCCTGAATGGGCACACCTGGATTTCATCTGGGGATTGGATGCACCTTTGCATGTGTACAATGAAATTATTGACCTGATGCAGAAGTATCCTTAATGCACAACCAGAAGCCTTACCTGACTCACTCAAAAACACTTAGATTCACAAAAACCCCCTTCTGCATCTGGAGTCAGGGAAAGGGTTCCTCCTGCCCATTGCATGTCACTCCACTGCCTTTTGCATCCTAGTAGTACACTTCATGTTTTCTGGCAATCTTGTGGATCTGTAATACTTTTTCAGTTGATACATCTTCAATTCTGTAATAACTATACTTTGTTAACAGAAGACAGGGTTTGCTTCCAGCCTAATCTCTTCTCTAGACTATAACGGTAATGGAAGCACTTCCTTTCTCTGGATACATTCTGCTATCTCTAGATGTTTTCCATTCTTCATATTACTGCTCAGTTTATTGGCCTGGAATAGTGTAATCAAAATCTTATTCCAACAGTTGTAGTATTGTAAAATTTTATTATTAAACAAGATTATTAAACAAGAAAGTGAGTTAAAACAAAAGACCAACTCACTCCTGAAAAGAAGATGGTTTGTCTTTGTTTGAAACAGGAGTGCTCCCTGTTTTCTTGAGAAAGAGCAAGGCTCACAGGGTAAACTCAACAGAAAACAGTAACCAGTATCATGGTTCAAGCATGCACCTGGAAGCTCGGAAGCTTGGTTTCAAGACCCACACTGAGAAAGAGAAATCCTTGCTGATTCAATCTTAATCATTTTGGCAATTGGTAGCACTTCCATGGGAACACTTATTTCATTTCTTTATTACACCCTGAACCCAGCAGAAACCTCTCACCTCCTGCTGTTTCACATGTAAGCTACTGACTATCACAGAGCTGAGATGATCTAACCTTTGTCAAGGCTCTGAGCAGCATCTTTGGAGTTTAAACATTAAAATGAAAAGTACCCAAATATTGCTAGAAAGAATCCATTATCTTCTTCCCATATATATTTAGAGCACTTTGACCACTACTGGAAAGAGCTGCTTTCAAGACAGTGCTAAAGAATTATTCATCCTATTTATTTCCTGAGGTAATTATGACTCTACCAATCTTGTTTCAAATAGGTAGTTACTGCACAAAACCATTCAGTTGAAGGGTAACCTCTGTGGTCATTAAGTTACAGCATTATAGGTCACCATTCCTCCAAAACAAAGTGCCATTAGCTTCACTGTGAAAAGAAACACAGTGCATTTAGGGGTTTCCTTTCAGCCTGACACCCTCATTCTCCTTTTCAATGAAATGTTAATGTGGGCCAAGTCTGGGATGATAGCCAGCACAGTGCAGTTGTTGCACTGGGACAGTTCACTGGTGACACTGTATGACCAAAGGACCAGTGTCTCTCTCTGAGTAATGGTTCATTAGCCAAACAAATTAACCATGGCAGTTACCACTTCTGCACCTTTCCCTTCCAAGAGAAACAACAGGCCTTTTTCATCTCCTGAGCCCACTGCTGAAGGCTGTCCTGTTTCCTTCTGTTTCACAAATGTAAGTAGAGTTTGATCCAAACAAAACAGTTCCCCTCCAGACAAGGACATTCCTTCCATCAAATACAAATTCCTGGAGATAAATACCCTTCATAGAGTCAGTCTTTCAACTAACTCACTGCTTGAATGTATGAGGACATAAGACCTACTTTATAAGTTTTCAATGCTTTCCATGCTAAATGCAACAGCATCATACCTGAGAGTAGGCAGAGCATTCCATAAAGTCACCTAGAAAAAAAAGGTAGCAATTGTGCAGCTATCTTGCAACATGGGACACCATAGAGGAGGCAGGGAGTTGAATTTTCTGGAAAATCAGGAAAAGCAGGTTGAGCAAACAGCATTGGACACATCATGGGGACTGCTGATCCCACCTTAGGACATGAGAAGTGATGAGACATATTGCAGAAGTCCTTCTGAGTGATCAATTTATGGTTTGATGATAGTTATTGTCACTTACAGGTATCAGAGAAGTTAAGTTATAATGCTTTTCTCTGAGAAATTATCAAACTACCTTTCCCACTATCCCAAACAATGTTCTTTCCTTTGAATATGAAGTAGAACTGTTACTGTGCCTGTCACTGACATCCTGTTGTTTCACTCATTTCCCTCTCCCAGTAGTCAAAGGCATCATACGATTTGCAATGGTGTTCCTGAGAAAACATCTCTCTTTATCTGGTGTTCTTCTAAATGCTCATCAGTCCATGATGAAACTCAAGTTATTCTGGAGACACTTGTGAGTTAATTGGCTGAACAGGCTGATCCTCATGTAGGAGTTTGTATCCCAGCTCCCCAAGGACACGGAACAAGTCCTTCTGCCCGTGGTCATCGAGCGAATCTCAGTGAGGACTGAGCCCTCAGGCTGACTACAGCTAATTCAGCTGTTAAGCAAAGATCTCCAGATACTGTGTTTTCAGAGGTGATGAAAATGGCTTAGGATAAACAAGAACCCATGTTTGTTCCCTCACTGGGAAAAAGGTTACATGTAGTGTTCAACCCTTCTTTGGCACTGGAGTGTGATAAATGCAGAATAAGGTGGGTATCATGAGTTGTGCTGCTCACTGGAAAATAGATTTAGGTCAGTCTGCAATGTTAAAATTAACATAAACCAAATGAAAATCAATAGCAGAGACAGTGTTCTTGAGACACTATGTTGAGAGAAGCTGGACACTTACTCCTTTTCATCTTAAAAGATTACTTTTGAAGCAGCCCCTCAGCTGGGCAACAGTACAGATCAAGGTCTACCACAGCTACAGTGAATGGCAACATCCAAGTCCCAGCTAAACACACTAACCACAGATTTATAGGTAGTCTCTACACTCCCCTGCTCCGTGGTGCATTTTGGGGTGGTGAATTAAACCAGATCATCTTTTTCATCACAAAGATTTCCTCACTTCTGAAATACTGCCAAATCAGCACTTAAACACGCTCTGCAATACGTGCTGCCAACTCATGACACTCACAGCTGCTTCCCTGAAGTGCTCATTTTGTTTTGACTTCCTTTTATCGGCGCAGGTTTCTGTCAGTGAATCAGTCTGCTGGTGGAGACGAACCAGCAGCTGTGGCAGAGGACAGAGGCAAGGCAGTCAAAGCAGAGGTAAGTTGCTTGTACATACATGCTCACGGTCTCTTTCTCTGTTTCCTGTCTCCGTAAAGATGTGCTGCCTTGCTTTTGTGCAGTTGATTATAAAAATAAGCAATTGCTTTCCTCTCTCATTCATAAGCCTATTGCTGTGCACAGAAGTGCTTCTCTGCTTAAACTAGAGGACAAAGAAGTTTGACCTGCACAAAAGGGAGAAAAAGAGCAACTATTTAATTTTTTTCTTACTTGTTTTCTTCCCTCTGAGAACAAGGGAATGAATGTGCAAGTATTGCAACAATATGTAATCTGGACCTCCTGTTCCTTCTGTGTAATGCACGTGTATGTTTTGTCAGTGAGTAAAGTAGCAAATTCTCATGCATGTTTAGTCACAGTTGCTCTTCTGGTTGGTGTGCATATGCCTTAGAACTTCTATGAAGTAAATTTTAGACTGTTTAAGGCACAAGGATAGAAGGACTAATTACAGAATGGCTTTCATCTTAGCTTCACTAAATCTTAGAAGCACATAGAGGAGCTTTAAGGGGCATTTCTCTCTCTGATCTTTTTTCCATTTAAGCATATTTTTTTATCGTGGTTTACTATGCTCAATAGTTACTTATAACTTCAACTTACTAGATGAAAACAGCTGTTCGCATCTCCTGTCGTTATTCCTAGAGCTTAAGGGAGCAGTGGCCTGCCAAGATTGATGCTACTTGGCCCCCTGCATCTGAGTAAAAGGTGAATACCTGGAATCCATAAGCCATACCAGCTAAGCCAAGTGATCACAGAGTGCATTGAGGAAAGTTTACCTCAACAAGAGGAATAATTAGGCCTCTGCAGTTCCTAAACTAATCTTGGTAGTGATTTGAAAACAAGCTGACATATTAGCAGAACTTTTTCTTGCCAAATTGAGATTCTCAGTGCAGGGAGAGGCAGGCGTATTCATACTCCAGAACAGAGTAAAACAGTAGAACGCAAAACAGTGTTGCACTGCCTGAGTATATAGTTGTGAGGCTTCCTGTTTCGACAAAAAAAAACCCTAGGAAGTATTTGACATACAAAGGAAATCTAATGAAGTGTGTTTTGATGACAAATTTAAAGTTTTGGGTGTTTCCAAATGCTGCCTCATTTCAACTGTTTGATGACTCATGAAGTTTGACTTCTTTAAATTTGTTCAGTCAAATTTAAAGGTTAAATTGAAGATCATTACAAGTCAAAACATATTTTCCTTGTTTACCTCTCTCTCATCCCTCAAATTCTGTTCTTCTTCCCCATTACTTCATGGGGAATACTCCCTTATTTTCTCTTGATCTTCATATTGAACATTCCTGAGTACAAATGAACTTCACAGAGCACCATATCTCATCATAGCAGATGTCTTATGCTAGAAGCAGAATTAAGAGACATGTGGCCACATGAGAACCTCTGTTCATCACTAAAAATTGCATTCTCCATGTCTAATGCCTTGTTCCCAAAAGACTGAAAGTCTCCTGAGCCCGCTTAACTTCCCAGCAAAACCTGTAAGAGAGGCAGGTCTCCTATGAAATTCATGCATAAACCCTGTGTGCTATGGCTGCTGCTGCACATAACAGCAGCTGCCTTTGCCTGCCTTCCCCCCAGCAAGGCTGAGCCCTCTGGGGTAGTCCTTCCCTGACAAACAGTCCTCAGGATCTGCTGCAACCCCCATCACTGTACAGGCTTCTATCTCAGTGCTGGACTTGGCAGATATTTAACAACTACATCAAAAGTGAGGGTGAACTAACACAAACACACCATGGTCACAGAAACATGTCCTCTTCTGAGGAAGCCCAGCCTGCAGGAGCAGTGGTGTCCTGAGCCACTACTGGTGAGGCATTCTTACAGAACTCTGCGATGAGCTGAAGCCTTACACTGCATTAGGTCCCATGGATTCTACTGTTGTACATTTAGGTCTCCTGCCTGATCTTTATGGTCTTTATACACATGCAGGATGACTACTTACTCTTCTCTTCACAGGCATAATTCTCTCCTCACACGTTAAAGCAAAGCATAAAACAAAAATTTGATGTATGATGTATGATGTGGCTTTTCCTGAATATGTAAGCCCAGTACTGAGCCTCATGGGTCAATCTTTTTTGTGCGTTTCTTCAGAAAGAAGAGGCAAGGAGCACTGAATTTGTGAGCTCTTGCTCTCCACACAGTTTTAACTTATAATCCCACACTCAGTAACTATCTGGATCACAGAATCTGTTCTTCTCTTTTTTAAGGGATGTTTGTGTCAAAATTATCTTGTTGAAGAAAAGTCTGGGGAGCTCAGAGAGCAGTGTTCCTGTCCTCATTGACCTGGGTTCTAGAAAATAGAGACTAAAACCTAGAGCATATCTATCTTACATGGAGTTGGTATAAACTGGTACTAGATCGACTGCACTCTACAGTTTCTATTCAGAAATGCTTATCTGGAACCATCAGTCATCCCAGGAAAGGGCAAGATCTCACTTCCCCATGACCAATACAAGATTTGCACTATGGACAACCATTTCTAAGAGGTAATGGAGACAGGCCCTTGGCAGCTCAAAGGCAGTCTCAGGATCTATTGCTCACTCCTTATGGCTGCTTGCCTGGTGGCCAAAAGTAAGGCTGACTAGGAACTGACTCACGGCGATTTTGAGGAGCCACGCATGGTCACCTGGTTTGCTCCATATTCTTAGAACTAATTTCAAACAGAACTTGATCATGTCCTGGGACACATCACCCTGTGGGGAAAGCACAAACTGGCATTGAACGTGCAAGCATGTTGCCTGACATCCATTAAATCTCCTCACAGAGTGCCTGAATTACTCCTAGCCCATTCATGAGCCTCATTATCTGGTCCCTTACCCCAGCACACCACTGACAGACACAAGAATAGCATTCAGTCCCAGAGGAAGAGAGGAAAGAAAACAGAGCCCATCCTGAATCTCTTTCACCTAAGGAGACAGGAAACAGACAGAGCTTTCTTCTCCCTTCACCTCTGCTGCTGGCAGAAGGGTGGAGACAGATAAAGGCAGGCTGGGTGATGGTCATCTCAGGTGCTCACGCTTCTTTGTCAAGCTTCTGCTAGGCTCATGCCAAGACCTGGCCCTGTCTACCAACCCCAGTTCCCTTGTAATCTGCAGAGAACTCAGGCATATTCTTGCACGGTATCCCCAGGTGTTTCCTCTCCTGTTCTGCAACCCTACCTGTTAAACAGGGTGAACTGTAGACAATCCTTCCCACACAGGTTCTTATTCTGGCAGCCCTTGGGGAACAGACCTTGGGCACCCTTCAGGACACTCTCCTCTTGGGTCTTCCTGTGCAATTCCACACCACTCTCTTCCTAACACAAACACCCCTGCATGTGCTCTTCCACACAGCCCCAAGATGTGGTGCCTCCTCGTGCTGCTCTGCTCCCAAGGAATTGCCTTTTCAGCAGGATTCTCAGCAGCCTTCACTCCAGGTGCTGACACAAGCCGCTGCAAGAAGAGCCGTAACCCGGAATGCTTCATGAATGTTGTAAGTTGGGTCACCCTCTCTCCCTTTCTAAAGCTTCTCTTCCAGTTGCATAACTAACAGTTCTTGTAAGAAAAGCTAAGAAGAGCCCCCTCTGCATCTCCTGTTTTCCCAGCCTGCTGTTTCCACTGCCTTAGGGTCACTCCCACAATGAGGGCAGGCCCTGAACGTGCCAGGGACAGATGTGCCTCTTGCATGTGGCATGAGGACAGACATGTAGCACTGCACTGGGGACTGCAGGCTGGTACATTTGCTTCCAAGGCTAGGCAACTCCCCAGAACCTCCTGAGGAGCACTGGAGATCCAGACCATGTAATTTTGATCCCAATGGCCAGCCCCAGCTCTGGACTGTGGACAGAGCACAGACTGCATGCTCCAGACCATACCAAACTGAACAACAGACTTTGCTGCCTGCATTTAGGGTGAAGTGCAAGGTATATGATAAATCTGGAGCTGTGTCATGGGTCATGATACCTGTTCGCAGTCAGCTTTCTCAACACATGTTGGTATTTCGGGTTACTGCATGAGAGGAGGAGTGCAAACCTGGCAAGAGAACAAAGAACCTTCCAGCACTAGCCTGGAACAAACCTTGATTCTCCTATGCAAAAAGTCTGGGCTGCCACAGAGAAGAATTCCTTTACAGTGAAGGCAAAGGCTGGTTTCTAATCTTGAGTGAAGCAAAGGCCTGCCCTTCCATAACAAACTGCTCAGAACAGTGGTAAGGGAAGTTGAACCCTTTCTTCGGATTCTCACAATGCAAACTAATCAAAGATGCCCTGCCCTGAGTCACCAAAGATTTCCTCAGAGTACATGCAAAAATAGGTGGTCCTATTAATTCCTTTGACAAGATCTCCACCCTTGTTTGCTTTGCCTGCATGGCTTGCCTAACCACACTTTGGCAAGAAAGGATTCATTATGGACCATCCCCACAGCTATTGGCAGTGTCTTATACAGATGTGGCTGCATATTTAATCTGCAGAAAGGTACAATCTGCACAAGACTTTCATAACATGACAAACAATCTCTCAGAAGGGTGTTGATCACTCAGCCCAGTTCTGCTTTCTCCCATAATAGGGGGCTAAATACCAGACTACCACCATCTAAACTGGTCTGAAGAGGACTTTGCTTCATCTTTTTACAAGACCTGCAATGCTTATTCTCAGCCATGGTCTCTGAGGCCAGACCTTGCACTACCACCACAGCACATCCCACGTGTGCACTGTTCACTTTGGTTAGGCTCCAGAACAGAACAACTGGCACATTAACAAACTCTCCTTTGTCTTTCCACAGAGTGAAATTATCAGATATCATGGATACCCCAGCGAGGAATATGAAGTTACGACAGAGGATGGATACATTCTTGCTGTTTACAGAATTCCCGCTGGGAGGAATGACCAAAACACAGGTGCGACACAATTACAGGACACAAAGAAGGTCTGAGAGCCAACTCGTACATGGATTCCCCATCTCTCCCCTTTTCACCTGCAATGGCATGTTCTATACCTTTCCATCTCCACAACAGCACATAGTCAGAAGCGTGACTTGAATACTGAATCCATCTGAAGCCTATACATTCAGTGTCTCTGTCATACTTTCAGAGTTCCCTAATAATTTTTTTACCTCCAAGGGTTGGAGGGGTTTTTTTTCCCTCAAATGGTCTGGTAAGTAGGCTGGTAAACAGGATTTTTGGAGGTTTTGCCTTAACAACCTAAATAATATACATATAAAATAGTAGCCTGAAGAAAAAGCCTCTGAGGTTAGACATATGAATAATTCCCAGGCTTCTGAAGAACAAGATATTCTTAAGGAAGGAGTTGTCCATGAAAAAGCAAATGCATTTCATCAGTTTCATCATATTTTCTGAATTGAATAAAAATTTCTAGCTGGAATTTGAGGTACCTTGGGTAGCGCTACTGCTACTTTGATTATTAGTCCTTGTTAGTATTATAGAATGATTTATTTGGATGCCTTCCCCTAACTGGATCTCCTTTGGAGATCATTTGGACCAGCCTGACTCTCAAAGTAAGGCTAGCCAAGTTAGATCAGGGGCCTCTCAGCCCTGCTCAGTGGTTACCGAAGCACGGATTTCCTTCTTTGGATCAATTTCTTTCTCTTCTATACTCTGTTATGCCTTCAGCAGTTTCCAGCTTTGGGTAGATGCTTTCAGCATAGGGGCTGTAAGCTGGCTTTCCAGTGCAAGAGGAGGTAGGACAGGCATCCTCAGTAAATTCTTTATTTGCCTGACCTGTCATAAAGTGGTTGTGAAATGTCATTAAATGGTTCCTGCTTGCATAGAAAAGATCCTTCCGCTTTCTCAAACCAATATCTCTGTATAGTTCTCCTGGGAGCTTCTAGAAGAAGGAAACCTCTCCCAAACTGAACTCTGCACTCCAATATTAAATACACATTAATTGCTGTTCCAATAAAAGAATATTTTAATCTCTTTCAGGGCAAAGGCCAGCAGTGTTCCTACAACATGCTTTTCTAGGAGATGCTACTCACTGGATTTCCAACCTGCCCAACAACAGCTTGGGCTTTGTCCTTGCAGATGCTGGCTATGATGTCTGGCTGGGAAACAGCAGAGGGAACACCTGGTCTTTAAAGCACAAGACTCTGAAGCCCTGCCAGAAAGAGTTTTGGCAGTTCAGGTACTCAGTAGAAAGACTCAACATAGAAATTCCAAGTGGACTAGATAGCTTCAGTCTGATGGCTTTTACCTAAACCAGCATCAGATCAGGATCTACACCAACCCAAGAGAGTAAAGATCCAGACAAAGATGGACGCTCACTACTACTCAGAGTTGGGAGGATTGGCTGGGGAAGAGATTTCAGAGACTGGAAAATTAAATGGGATGCTGAGGAAAAGGTAGACCCTACTGTGAGAGGGAGAGCAAGAACCTCAGCTGGAACACGCTGAGCAGCCTTGTTTAGAAATCTTATCTCTCACAGTTGAATTCAACCAAGAGAGAAAAGTGTTTTGTAACCCATCCAGGTGAAAGCACTGATTACATTCAGTTCCCCAAGGGTTGCAGCTGTCAGGTGAAACTGGCACTTCATCCACACAGAGCCCAAGGCATCAGGCAGCCAGGCTGCACAGCTGCACCCCCTGCCCACTTCTCCAGCTCAGGCAAGGATGCAGACACAGTGTGCAGCCTCCTCCTCCAATGGGTCTTGCTTGGTGCAATGAACAAAGCTGACAGTCAGTAACTCACACTATGAGGGTCAAATTGTCTGCCAGCTTTTGTGTTTCTCCCCTCAGCTTTGATGAAATGGGTAAATACGATATTCCAGCAGAGCTGAACTTCATCATGAACAAAACTGGACAGAAGGATGTTTACTATATTGGTCACTCTGAAGGGTCAACTGCAGGTAATGTCAGGAGAATTATTAACAATCATTTGTGTTCCTCTTTCATCAGTAGGTGACTCCCCCCACTGATTCTGTTGTTTTTATTGTTTGTAGAGAGTAGAAAAACATAGAGATTTTTCTATGTTGAGATTCGGTAAAAAAGTTCTAAGATCAGCTTTGGTTACCCTTAAGAAGCAAGTTATCTTAACATGCAGCGATAGTTCAACTTTTTAAATCATTACAGACATAGTCATTTACTGAGTATTTCTGGTACTGCTATAGGGTTTTTTTTCTCGGCAATGGGAATTTACATGAAGTTTTTTTTGTGTTAAGACAGACAGTTAGAATCATAGAATCATAGAACGTCCTGAGCTGGAAGGGGCATTGGATCACTGAAGTCTAACTCCTGGCCCTGCCTAGGCCAGCCCCAACATTCACAACATGTGCCTGAGAGCATTGCTCAAACACTTCTGGAACTCTGGCAGAATTGGTGCTGTGACCACTGCCCTGGGGACTCTGTTCTTGTGAACAGGATGGAAAACCTAAAAAGATAAAGCAGCCCACATAATACCTGATTTAAACTAATACAATTATTTAAATTAAATTTCTTGAATGCAAGGAAAAATAACCTCAATGTTACTAAGTTGTGACTTAGTGTCAATCTTACAATTTAAATTGTAGTTCTTGAAGTGGCTATAACTGGCCACATTGCTGTTCAAAAACATAGTGCCAGAGACCAAAAGTCAGGAAAGCAAAAACACTAATAGTTTATTTTCTCTTGGGTCCAGCCTTTGTCATTACTCATTTCATGGCCTCTAAATGCAGCTAACTTTCTTTTAGCATCAGTTGAAAGTTCTTGATCATTACAGTTTTTGTGTAAGATCCATGAATGGACATTGATTAGAAAGGAGCCACTGCCAGTTATTAGTGTAAACAACCCAGAAAAAAAAACAAGGAAGTGTGGGAAAATTGTAAATTGTCACAAAGTCTGACCTTTTCCTTCTTTGCCTCTCATAAGGGTATTTAAGGACCCTCATGGCAAAACAAAATAAGCATCTAGGTTTTCTTCATCTGCCTGTGATGCAAACAATCAGTTGAAAGCACTCAAAGCTCCCAGTATTCAGCTAATTATTCTATAGTCTCATGAAAGCATAAACATGCATAGATCTTTAGAGATTCTAATTTGAAAAACTCATTTTTTATGAGAGTTTCATGAACTTGAGAGGGAATTGATGTTATGTTCAAAACCTCACTGACATGTTGCCTACAAAAATGGTTCTGATAAAGACAATGCCCAGATATGCTTTAATCTTTAAAATAAACTTTGCCTCACAAATAAAATTTTTTTCAGGACTTCAACACTTTTCTTAAGTAAAACATGCAGCCCAAACATGAACAACAGACAATGGGCTGCAAATCTAGTATGATGTCTTGTTTGGTGTCTGCTGTTTATGTATTTAATTTGTCTGTGGAGGATATCATCACTAACTCAGGCTGTCTCTTCTGTGTTTGCAGGCTTCATAGCATTTTATACATACCCTGAGCTGGCTAAACGGGTGAAAGTGTTCTTTTCTCTGGGCCCAGTAACTGCATGCCCACATGCTACAAGCCCTCTGGTTAAGATAACAAATCTTCCTAAACCACTGCTCAGGGTATGTCATTTTTTTCTTCTAAGAGATCCAATGCCTGACTAATCTTCACAGGGTCCCCTCAGCCTGGGATCAAGTGTTCCCAAACAAGTGACATGCTAACACTGAGCTTGGGATGAATCAAGTGCTCTAGAAAGAACTGTTCCCAAACCCTGTGGTGAAAATAGGATATAGAGCTTGTAGCAACAGCTCCCAGTGAATAGGAGACTTGTGAAACTCTGTCCTGTTTTAGGATTCCTGCTGTTTAACTAAAACTTTGCTGACCTCATGCAGAGGAGCCAAACCAGAACTGCAATAATAGACATGACAATCTCTAGGATTTAAAAACGAGTAGGCATTAAGGTCAACACACCAGACATGGAAGGATAGCTTCCTTGAGGATTGCTGATAGTAATATGAAGGAGGAATAAATGATGTGCTGTGGGGAAGAGGGTGTTTGAAGGGGTATTGTGAGGGTAAGCTCTTCCAGCACTCCATGAATACTCTGTTATGAAGGCTAGGCTATTAGCAACAATTTTCTGCATAAAATTCTTCTGTAACAAGAAAAAAAGGTGTTGCACTTTTCCTTTCCCTCAGTTAGTATTTGGCTGCAAAGGAGCTGCGCACCAGATCGAATTTCTGAAAGGACCTGTGACACAGCTCTGTACAAGCCTGGATAAATTTTGTGCTCATGTTCTCTGTTACATAGCTGGAGGCAGTGTAAAAAATATCAACACGGTAAGTATATGCAAGAACACCTCCTCAGAGCAAAACTAAAGGGATTTTGGCGGTTGCACTTGTGCACCATATCCTTGTCTAGTTACCGTCACGCATGTCAGTGTACATAAGCCACAATGTGGTTGTCAGCAGGCTGAGGGAATGCCAGGACATTGTGTAATGTCAACCGTGGCAAATGGCTAGGGCTAGCGATGGGTGGGACCAACAGCTAGGCACATTCCAATGCCAGAAAGAAAGAACTGAGTTTAAATTGGAACTGTATTTCTTATGTCAGGATGTACCCTCTTTTGGGGCTAAACTAACCAGATTTTTGTCACACACAGATGTTCTTTAAAAAGAGACAATGAGTGATGGAGTCAGACTTCTTGGCAATACAGTTGCCAGTTTCCTTCCTTATCATATAGACACTAGGGTCCTCTGAACACTGAAATAGCTAAAAGACAGGAGAAAAACCTTTTCTTCTTCCCAATTTTCAGACTATTTGCAGCAAAACTTTGTCCCAAAGAACTACTATAAGAGGCATTTTCCTGGTTTTGTTAACCTTAGAACTGGGCCCAACAGCTCAATCCACAAGGTGTGGAGTTACAGAAAGCCCATCCACTGTGCTGAGGAGTGCAGCACACCTACAGTGGGATTCACAGACACTTGTGCATCAGTCAGAGGGGACAGGATAGACAGCAGAGTTTTCCTTCTGCTTGCCAATATATGGATGCTGTGGCGCCAATCCCCTTTACTGTGGCCAAAGTATGCAGAAGCTGGCCTGTATAATGTTTATTTCTGCAGTGTCTGTAACAACTGGGCCCATTTTTTTCATCTATAATCCTTTTTAAAGCACATATGGGAAAGCAGTTAGACTCGGAGGTTCAGTGCAAAATCAATTGCAGCTTTTGAATTGCAGAGCTAAACCATTAAGGATTTCTCCTGCCTTGCTTAAGTCACTAATGTGGTTCTCAGAGCAAGATAACAGCTGAGGAAGAATCCAGGGCAATGGAATTGGAACATCTCCTTAACAGAACTATAAAAAATGTTTTGTAAGCTGACTCCTTTAATATTAGAAACTCACTTTCTTCACAGTTTTATTCTGTCACAGCACTGGATCTCTGTCCTTATAAAATTTCTGCTTTCTCTCCAGAGTCGAGTAGATATGTACGTAGGACATTCCCCAGCTGGAACATCGGTACAGAACATTTTTCATTGGCAACAGGTATAACTGTGCACTGACATGTACACAATCCCTTACTACTGCTTTTTATGTAACTGACGGCCTACAGGGAAACCCAGAAGCTTTTGGGATTTGGGAAGCTGACCATCACACCTTCTCACCTACTGCCATGAGCACCTGCACATTTAGTATGGTCTAGAATATAGATGTGCTCCTGAAGACAAAGAGTCCCAACAGTCAGTCCCACAGGATGCAACTAGCCAGGAAATGGACACAAACCAGGAACAGTTAGTTCCAGCTAGACTGTGTGGTCTATTTTGCCAGCCTCTAACAAAATCAAGTGGATGCAAAGCAAACACAGATACAGGAAGACAGAAGAGCAAAAACAATGCACCAGGCAGATTTTTAGCACATACCCAGCTACTTCAATCCTGGAAGCAAAGGTTTTCTAAACTGACAGACACTGGGTTTCTCTTACCCTTTATTACACACCACTTACAAGTGAAATTACTTGTCATGTTTGTGCAAAAAATTAAATTACCAAAACAAAGAATTCCAGGTATTCACTCACCAGTCCTGCAAGGCATATTATATAAGATTTGTAATAGACCTGACACAGTATAAACATTCAGGGTCTCTTTCCATGTGACAGCTGAACCCAACTCTATAACTTTAGTTACCTAAGGTAGTAAAACAAAATTTTAAGTAACAAAAGATACTGAGGATGGAAGATAAGGATCAGGACAGAAAGTTAGCAAGAGAAAAGGCATGGATGCCACTTACCCCGTGATCTATCCTCAGCACTGTGGAAGCCTGGACCAGAGGAAGATGTGGGAATAACTACAGTCTGCTACCTGAGCCTTGACTTAGCTCACAGGCAGGAATATGCCTCCTACACTCTACTCCTTCATCTCCCATCTCTTTTATTTTGTCTGTTCTTTTAACAGCTAGCACATACAGACCAGTTTCAAGCTTATGACTATGGCTCTAAAGAAAACATGAAGAAATACAACCAGGTAAGGCAAAATGGCTTCCCTCAGAACTTATCCTTGGTTCTTGGTAAAACTAGTAATAGAACAATTCAAATTTTGGCATCTCTGAGTACTAACTAGAGGGAGAGTGGTCTCAGATAATGTTTCAGCTGAATCACACACAAGTGCAAAAGTCTGTTCACAAACAAGTCAGAGATAGACCCTTACAGAGAATTAACAGAAGTTCATTTTGCATCCCCTACTGATGTCAGGATGTGCTCAATGATATGTCAACTTACATGTCATTCCAAAAATTAGTAAGAACCACACCCAAGTCTTAGGACTGGGTGAGCAGAGAGCTCTTCACCTGCTCAAAAATCCTCAAAGTCTACCTTTCCTTTAAGAGAGGACATTGATCTCACAGCTACAGTGACCTTTCCAGTAAACTGGCAATTATTTCACTTTTAACCAGCACGTTTGATTTGCAGTGTCCTGAGTTGTACCAAAATGCTGGTTTTTTCACAAACAGAAAGGCTTCAGAGCTGCAATCAGTCACTTCTATCTCACACACTCAAAAATTTTCTAGGGTGAAATCATAAATAACCAAATTATTTCCTTTCCACTTCAGTTCTAGGCATGAAAACTAAGACCAGAAGTTGCACTCCACGCAACTAAAAAGTCCTAAAAAACTTATCGATCCCCTCACCCAGAAAACACACACAGGAAAAATCTCCACATTCCTTGACTGATGAATACTGACACCATTCTTTCCATGCCCACACCTCTGAAAAGCACAAGCAGGGGCCAAAGTGCAAGACAACCCCTAGCCATGCTTTATAGAAGGAACAGGTATAGGATAAGTCATTCCATAGACAGGGAATGGGGTTAAGGCAATGAACAATAAGAGGGTGGCCTTCATCCTTATGGTTTTACTGTAGGCAGTGCAGAAGCAAAAGACAAAGAGAGGTGCTTGCACAGAAACCTTGCTCTAAACAGAGCTTCTGCTACAGCAGCATTCACTCAGGTCTCCTCCCTTTCTTACAGACTGCTCCCCCTGTGTACAAGATAGAGGAGATAAAGATCCCAACTGCTGTTTGGAGTGGTGGACAGGACACATTTGCAGATCCAAAAGACATGGCAAGGCTACTTCCTCGGATTACCAATCTCATTTACCATGAGAATTTTCCTACATGGGGACATCTTGATTTCATCTGGGGCCTTGATGCAACTGAGAAAATGTATCTGAAAATCATTGAGCTACTAAAAAAATATTTTTGAAACCATGAGCAGAGTGTTGTTTGTAAAAACCTCCAAAATTTCTATTTGGCCATAAGGGTGGTAACTGGGGAGGAGGTAAACACACAGGCACACATAATGGATACTTCTGTAGGTATTTGTTTGTTCTTATTTATTTCTTGCTTTCCTCATAATTTGAGTATGTCCGTGGTGTTACTGTGACTGCTGTCTTCCTGAGAAGTCTGAGGTAAGTAAGAATGAAAACTGAAAACATGAATATATTTGACTACATACAGCAGAGATCACTGAATTTCAACAGTTTTCATTTCTACAAGACTAATTTTCCTTAGTCTAAATTCTGTTGTTCTCAGACAGATCTTATTTGCCCAATTTAGGCATTCTCATGCTGATTTTTTGTCTTCCTGTGAATACCCAAAAGTGTGATTTGATCATTTCTTTGTTGAAATGAACAATTTTGTTTAAAAGAAATTATTGATCCCCTTGACAGAGAACCTGTCCTTTTTTTTTTTCTTTTTTTTTTTTCCCCTCCTCAAATTACCCTTTAATGTCAACACAAGCAAGAGATCTTCAAGGACAAGAAACTGAGCAGATACTAGATGACTAAAAAACATCAAGGAATCCAACCTCAAAAAAAATCATAGAAGTATTCCTCTGCCCTCCATGCCTACAAATCACCCAAATTCACCCAGGGTTCACACACCCTGAACCCCTCACAATTTCAAAGACCACGGATGGCAGCTGTGGAATAAGGAGATGTAGACCCACCCAGAAAGCTGCACTCCAGGCAACACAACTTCCACCTTACGAATTATTGTTCACACTGGCAATGGAGCTCTTGCAAGCACTCTGAGCTGCCAGCATTCACTTTTACACAGCTCTGTGTCTGGGCCATTCTTCATTCAAGCCATTCCTAAAACATGGGAAATCAGATGGATATTTTCTCTTTCTGGCCATTACCCCTAAGAGATGGTGTCTTCATAGTCCATGAAAGTGCCTCCCCTCTTCTCACCTACAGGCTGATCTGGAGTGTCTGTCCCCAGATTGCACACAAAATGTTCATCATTACAGGCTCCAACAAGGAGCTTTGTTTCCTGGGTGTTTCTGGCTGCAGCCTCAAGCTCATCTTGTCCAGCCAAGACCCTTTGTAGTCAGAGTTGACGTCCAATACAATAGAAGACTGAAAAATATGTCTGTCTTTGCAACACAGGAAAAGCACACTAGCTTGTCCACAAACCTACTGTAACACTCATTAGCCATGCTGTACTGCATTCTGACAGCTTACAGGCCAAGGCCAAAATTATCATCAAAATTAAAGATCCATTAGACCAAGGAGGCACAACACAGCAGCCTATGAAAGGAGTTTCCCTTTTATGCTGCATTATTAAATCACAAAGCACTGGGCCATTTTAATACAGTGCTTATTACTGCAGGTTTACTTCTGCCTTCACCTAAGCAAGAGAAGTCTCGTGGATGTATTATTACTGTGATTGGTATTATCCCCTGCTTCATGCACCTCTCTGTACAGCATGCTATCCTGTCTAATCCCATGGGAATGATACATCTGGTTTCCATCAACAGCATTTCATTTATTGACTCTTTTTTTTCTTTAGTACACTGTTTATATTGGAAAGGTGGTCAAGAGACCTGTTTCTCTACTGAGCCAAACATATTTTTTTTACTATTTCTTCATGCATTAAAGTGATCTGGGAATTGAGTTTCTTTATGGTCTCCAGCAAGGCATTGAATCTTTTTGCTGTTTCTTAAATGAAAATAAAGGTAGTCCTACCCTTGTAGCAAAACTGTGAGAATTAAGGTGTGTGAAAATTGTAGGAAGGATGGAAGGAGGAAGGGCTCAGCTGAGAGATATTTTCCCAGCCCCTCCCATTGTAGGAAGAGAAATACTAAGAAGAAGGGCACCAGACCTTTTATAACTGCTGTAGCATATTGTTTGCTTCCCCTATGGAACAAGTAACACACACTCTAAAGGATATTTTATTTTTGCATTGGCTGCCAACCATCGTACGCAATGTTTAGGCTTCCAGTTACTTTATAGTTAGCTTTCAAAATCCACAGTCTGCAGAAGTCAAGTAATAAAACTGATGAAGCAGATGGGAAGGGCAATATTTGAACACTATTGTAGTAATTCATGGCTTAGTAAAATGAAATGAACTTCTTTCAGCCCACTCATGGCCTTAGGGTACTGACAAAGCTCATACAAAATCGTCCAAGTCTGCAGCAAGGAATGGGTGGATGTGGGCCGAGTTTTATCACGTATCACCCTCATCCTCTGCAGGACTTCTGCTGTTGTGAAAGGTGGATTGCCAGATGAGGTAATTTTCTGCATGTTTGAGAGTCCTTGATGGCTAAGAATCTTTTCTTATCATGCTTTCAATGTTGTGGAACTGTAATCTTCTTGCTATATCTAAAGGCGTCTCCCCATTCTGAAAGAAACACATGAAATACATTGTAATATGATAGGTACAAAGATATTTCCTAACTTTGCCACCTGTGTTAGGTCCCCTGTCACTTCTGCTCTAAAATAAAGGTTTCAGGCCATGCTGGGCCTAATACTGCTCCGGCTGAGGAAAGGAACAGAGACCTCCCCTGCAGTAGGGAAAGCCTTTCCACTGTTTCCTGGGAGTAATATCCAAACGTATGGAGCTCAGCTATGATTTGATTTCAAGAGCAACATAGGTAATACACTGCTCATCTCAACTCAGGAGTGTGGATACTCCCCGCTCAGTATTAATTTGGGCAACACTTGAGCTGTTCTGGTGACAGAAGCAGCTTGACTTAGCCTCTCAGAAGAAGGGTGCTCAACAGCACAAAAACCACCTAGGAAGACTTTTGACCCTGCTCTGTAGCCTATATCTTAGGAACAACTATAGGGAAGCTCTGAGCTAGGAAGAGGCAACATAAAGATAGCTAAGAGATGTTCTAAGCCAGGGGACATGCAGGCAGTGTTTACTGGTAGAACTCCAGCAGTGACGGATTCATACTTTTCTACTTGCTCTTGTCAACAAAGGCAATGGAGCAAATGTTTCATACCAAACTGGAAAAAGATTGGCTGCCAGGAAGCTGTGCACCCTTTCCTTTAAACTGCTGTGCACCAGCTAAGGCCTCCACTGTACTTACTGGTTGACCACCATGATAAGCAAATACAGTTATCAACTTCACCTTCTTACCTGATTCTTTACAGAAATGTCTGCCTGAGCTTCGAGCAGTAGAGGAATGACTGCCTGGTTTTTCATTTCACAAGCATAGTGAAGGGCTGTGCTGCCAGACTGAAGGGAAACAGAAGCAGATTAATTTTGTTTCTCCTTTAGTAGACCTTAGGTAAGTAAGACTACCTGTAGCCTTATCAGCCTCCCCCTAACAGCTGGATGCAAAATACACATACCATTTCCTGTCACAATACACTTTTATGTTATACACAGTAAAACAAATACATTACCATGAGAAAAACAGAAACAAAAAAATTAATTCCTTCCCTGGGATGCAACTTCTAAAACAGGTTTGATACATTAGCAGGAAGCCAAAAGTTTCAGAGCTTGATCTCAGAAACTACATCCTAAACAATAGTGTCCCCTTGCATTTCAGTGTTTTAGAATTTTGTTGCTAATAAAATTGGTGTTTCTCCTTTTCTGCCTTAGAGGAGAGGAGCTCTTTACCTCACCCCAGTAGACTAGTGGATACATAACTCTTTATATGGCAGATCAGCACACTTTGAAGACCAAGAGAAGACACAGAGTCTTGCCCTGTAGCCCACAAATCTGTTGCAGTTCAAAATCTTATAAATGCTGATAAACTCAGAGGTTTATATCACTAGAATTTTACAGAATTGGGTAATTAATACATAAGTACCTCAGCCCAGCTTACCTGGATTCTCTTATGAGAGCATTCTTCAGAAAGAGAGGATTAGTTAATCAGTGGGGAATTATTTCTGTATACACTATAAATCTATTGTCTAAGTGTCAAGCAGTAACACTGAATCCTCCTGGTGCATCAGTCAGTTCAGTCCCTGATGCTCCTACTCCAACTATGTTGCTAGAAGGTTCTGTAGTCAGTTTTTAGTATTGTTGCCTGCATGCGAGCCACATTTGCTTTTGTATAAACCCACTTACAGAGTCTGTAGCATTCACATCGACTCCAGCTCTAAGCAACATCTTGACCAGGTGTTCATTCTGTTTTGTCTTTGAGACCTGTTTGGTGCAAGGGGAAGTAACACAGTAAAACAGTTCATGTGCATATAGTCTTAAGTACATTTGTGCTAAATATCACACTTTTTCAAAAAAGAGGTATGGTTTCCAGGAATGTCAGACTGATAACATACTGTGTGTCAGACCGATATAAACTGGAATACAAATCTGTTTTTTCACCAGCTACAGTCACAGCAAAATCCCTGCTCCTTCTGTTGTACACATTCAATCTTACTTTAAGAATGCAGTCCATATTCTAGGAGGTTCCTGGCCTAAAATACTGCCAAGAAAATATGTTCAAGGGAAAGACACAGGGTCATTCTTGCTTCCATCCAGACTCACCATGAGAAGGTAACCAATAAGCATAACTGGCATGAGGATTATGATGAGCACATAGTCAAGGAAGGTGAACCGTTTTCTGACAGCATAATGGAGGCAAGTGCGGTCCTTCTAAACACAAAGTAACTCTGATTAGTTCCAGATTCAGTGATCTCACTTTGTTTAATATTGATAAAAGTAGACAATTTTAAATTCCACAAGCTTTCTTTTAGACAATCTCATAGAAAAATCTCCTGTGATCTTCAAGCAGAAATAGACACATGCATATTGTTTCCTTCAAGTAGAAGCATGTTTAACACATAGAGGGTCATGGAAATCAGACTACACATGCAAGGAGGATGTGGGATCCAAAGGATTTCATGTGTGTGTTGGCAAACTTGGACCCGGCTGCAGAAATTCAAAGGAGGGAGTGGGTATCTCATGTGGTTATTGCTGCCACACAGCAAGGTAAGTCAGCAGGAGGAATCACCACAGCCTCCCTTCTTATGGAGGTGCTGGCTACTGAAGCAAGGACTTTGGAGACCTTAGGACGTCTTTTTTGGGACATCAGAGAAAAACAGGAAAGCAGCAATAACCACCACAGAGAACAGACTTTATTGAGAACAGACTTTTAAAAAATCTTTGAATACTAAATATACCAAAGCAACTAAAGGACAGGTCTGTAAAGTTTTGTACTACAGTGTTGAACTTGTTACAGGTTGTCAAAATGGAGCTGGACACAGGGCCCAAAAATAAGCAGAGAAGCCTTTTTGTTCCACCTGTTTCTCCACATATCCTCAGTAGGAAACAAACTTGATGTTTGTCTGTGCTTGCCAGTGTCCCCACTGGCACTCCAAGAATCTGACAGAAGAGTCCTACAAAGGAAAAGTCAGTGGCCACTTACCTTATTTCTGAGGTTGACATCAGCATGTTTTCTAAGAAGATAGTTAACTATCCTGTTGTTTCCTTGTCTACATGCACAAATTAAAGGCGTGTCTCCACTGAAGCTGTCCTGGACATTCAGATAGTTGCTGTTCTGCTCCAGAAGGAGGTGAACTTTATTGAAATCGTTGTTATAAGCTGCCTGACAGATGGGCTGAAGTGAGAAGATAATATTCATCAGCACGTGTTTCACTGAGACATCCATACTTCCCATTCTGGCTTACTATTCACACGCCCCAAAACACTTGACAGAGGCTGTAGTTCTTGGTGCCTTCCAGAAGATGGTGGTAGGAGACATTCCTGAAGCTGCTACACAGCTCTCAGCCCTCAGCCCCAAAGTCACAGCCTTTGCACAGTGGAATGGATTTTCTGTTCGTTTTGGATACTATTTTTATAATCCAGGAAATAAATCCTATTTATTTGCTGTCATTAGGAAAAAAAGCCACAAAACCAGCTTCCATTCTCACAGGAGTTGGTTACCGCATTAAGCAGCAAGCAGGGACAAGCCCATGGGCCTGAGTTTACATCAGGCTTTCCCCTTGACTGAGCACTGCTGAACAGAAGGATCCACTCCTGACTCATCCGTTCCCAGCAGAGAACCACACTTCAGGTGAAAGGTGAAAAACCAATGTTTGTTTTCTAGATCTTGAAATACCTAAAAAAAATACATGCCAGTGTGCCCACAGGTGAGATCCTGCTTGGCTTTTGAGAACTGCTTGCTAGTCAGCTTTTCACTCAGTATTTCTATACATCCTTGACCTAAGCTGCAATTCCTTCCCTCTCCAGTAGCAAGAATTCAGACTAAGGAGAAGCTGAGAAGGGCAGGAGTACTACCAGTTTCTAACAGCCCAATACAGGCAGAAACTAACATTTAGAGGTGGGGCAGATTGGTAGCATTTCAGTTCTCCGGTCAAAAAAAAAAGAATAAGTCTTTCTTTTCTTTGATATTGAGGATTTTACCCAAAATTTTCCAAAATAGAAATTTTCTTCAAATATTAGCTTGGTTTTTCCTCTCCATTCTCCCTTTTTCACATGCTAAATATTCTACATGAAAAAGATCTAGTCCTGAACTCTGAGCTCTTTCTTCACTCCTCCAGTTAGTTCCCTCCAATCTGCTCTCCCCTCTTCCCCCCCACCTTCCTGCCTTAAAAAATATTCATCTTATTTACACTTTTTCAGCCAAACTTTGATCTACAACACAGGTTTATCTCCAGCATAATTACTGCTTAGTTTTCTGGACAGTTGTCTAAGAGAAGTGATTTGTTTCCAAAGAAAGTATTTACACGCTTACCAGACCTTGCACCACTTCTGGTTTTGTTTTTATTATGTCAGACAAAAATCTACAAAGAACACATGCCACATTTTAAATTGGTACATCTGTCTGTATTTATATAGAAGCCTACATTTTGAATTTTGCATTTCACCAGAAGCAGAACTGTTTTAATGATTTTGAGGAAAAAAGCCTCTGTTAAACCCCTTTTGGTGTGATTTGCACACAGGTGCCATCTAAAAGATCAGTTTTCTCTAGAACCTTGCTCTCTGTCATGTGGGTGTCTAGTACTGTATCTTCATGTCCAGGAAAGAGAAGATCCCATGGAGTTGTCTGCATCTCTGATTTTGCTACTACTCTTGTTATGAGGTATTGCTTTGCTTATTTAAAAATGCTGGAGATCTGCTGTTTGGTTAAACATCTGTTCAAATCCCAGTCCTTTACCACATAAATTTGCTCCTTTCTGGGCTGGTTTTGCTTGTTCAGCAGGTCAAGGATATGCTTTTTCGCCTCCAAGACTTTTACTTGTTAGGTGGTTAAACCCAAGGCATTTCTGACTGATACTCTCATTGATCCGTGCAATATTTTTCTAAACCTTGCACTACTGCTGGACTCAGACCACTCCCTAAGAGACCACATTATTTGGGGCTGAAGTCATGCACAGAGACCAGCACACACACGTCACACGTGCTCTTTCACCTACTGAAACCATCTATTCTCAGAAAACATCCAGAGCACAGAGAATGTAAGGAAACAGTTCTCATCCATTCCAACAACTAATACCTGGGTAACTGAAGTATTTAAAGTATCTTTTGAATCATTATTATTCCCCTGGAGTGGGAGTTCTTTGTAGAAATTATACTCTGCATTAATGTGTTCCATTCATGTTTAAAGGAAAAAACAACAAAGCAACACAAACTTTTTTCCTATTTATATGGGATTTTTTTTTGAGGCCCACTCTGGTGGTTTGTATTCTTGAAAATACCTTTTAGTCAAAGAAAGGTGAAAATTCCCATAGACCAAACTTGTAATATACGTCCCAAAATGGCAAACATGATTCCATATCTGGAAAAGCAAACATAGCCGCAGACTATTTAAGTAAAGGAACAAAGCAGTACCAACAACTATAAGTTCATCCTATTGATATCAATAACAATAGGGATTCAGAAAAAAAAAGTGCTAGGAAAGTATAAAGATGAGAAAAATTACAAAAGCGGCAATCAGTCACTTGCCCAAGAAAGGCAAATGCGGTATTTGATAGTGTCTCTCAGAGAAAGAGATATTATAGAAGGCACTTCACTGGGATAGTGTGTGTAGAGTACTTGTCATTTGGGTCCTAGAAGGAGATCAGACCATGGCAGGAGCTTGAAACAACTGAGGAATATGAAGAGTCTGAAGAAAGGTTGATTTGCTTGACTGGGCTAGGGAGAGACAGCACTGTCAGTGTTCCAAAATAAATTAAAGGGTCAGTGTTAAAGAAGAGCAACAAATTTCAAGAAAGATGATAAAAAAGGTGATACATCTGACCAAGAAATTTAGGATGGAAATTAGTAAGAGATTTGTGTTCATAAGAAGAGTGAAGTAACAAAACAGGCTTTCAGTACCAACAGATTGGACACAAAACCTTCCTGGCCCCAGGCTGGGGCTTGAACATGTGCCAGGATTTCTGTGATTGTGAAGCCTCAGCCACAAATCTCTTTTGCACCTCTCAATTTTTTTTTGGGTCGTCACTCTGTCAACCCCATCTAAAGGAGGACTAAGTGTGCTTAAGACTGTTTTAAACTCTTTTCCAAAGTTTGCTCATAAGACAATAACAATTTCTTACAAACAGATAACAACTATCTGCAGTATCAGCAGGGAGGCCAAGTATGGAGTTAGAACAGTGTTAGGTACAAACAGTAGGTTCCATCCAAAACCCAAGAAAATCTATTTCCTTTAAGTCTGTAGATAAGAAACTGGAAAACCATACTCAGTTTTCTACAGTGTTAGAAGATTGCCTCAGTAGTGATACAGCTTACCAATCAGTTTCATATTTGTGATATGGTTATTACTGTTGCTGTGTTATTTTTATTCACCCATCATACACAAGAGGGAAATAAACCTATGGGATAGTACTCAAAATACTTGAGCATCACATGCAAGGTGCAAGCCATACCCAAAGAATCCAAATTTGATGCCTTGGGCTCATGCTCAGCTGTGGCAAGGAGCAGGACTACGAGAGCAGAAGTCTGATGGCAGTGGAGGACAGCCAGGAGCCCTGCAGCTTCCCTTGTTCCCAGAGATACACTGGCAACTGAAGCACTGACATGTCTGTGGAGTCTCCTTTAGGGATTTGTGAGAACAAAAGTGCTCCTACGACAACAAATGCTGAGGCAAGCACCAGTGGGAATCGAGTTCTCAGCTTCTGCAGACATTTGCAGTCCAAGACACAGAGTGGCTACTCTTGCCCACCCCACATCATTTACAAATCCCAGTGTCCTGACCACCCCAGAGAACTCACAACAGACCTGGCCCACCTCCATAAAGCAGCAGGGCAGAGCTGGCACTGGCACAACAAACACTGCACCCAGTGCAGACATGGGCTCAGGTCTGAAGGGAGGGGCAGCGGGATCCACAATTCCTGCTTAGGTAAAGAGGGAGAGAGGGCCTCTCTGAAGTATCTGCCAGCAAAGCCCTTCACTCCTGCGCCCATTCACACTTCTGCAGCACCACCCAGCATTCAGACAGGGTGCATGGGAGGAACCTGGCAATGAGACTTTGCACAAAATGTGCAATGGAAGGGAGGGAAAAAAAACAGAATCACAAAACCAAACACTCCTTTAACCTTCACCAGAGATGCCTTTTCCCAGCCATAGTGTCAGGGCTAATCATGAACTAGAGCACACCTGCCCAGCTGAAAAAAAGCAGTAGGCAGACACTGGAGAATGGAAAGTAGAGTTTTTAGATTAGATATGCCAATGATTGAGTGTTTAAAATCTCTCTTTCTACAATACTTCTTCTGCAAGCCTATCCAGCCAGGATTTAATTGTTCAGTATATAAGGTTTCAGGAGAGGTGAGAAGTACTCACAGGACATGCAAGGGTTTTCACGGCTGAGAGCACTCCGTACAAGATTGCCAAATAAGGGGTGCAAGAAAAGCAATAACACTTTCACTATCAGGAAGGACAATTAGAGAACCAATTTTTTCATTTTTTTTTTCATCAATTGTGGATCAGGGTTGATGTCAGGTCCTAGTAGTTTACTCATATCCAGATGAACTGCCACATCTGAAGCCATCTGATGTTTTCAGAGTTTCTTGCATAACCTTCTGCTTAGCTTTGCAGAGCTAGTGAGAAACCTCCAGGTATTTAGCAAGTTCTACCACACATGAAGTAAAGGTTAAAGGCACAGTATGAAGGATAAAGCGTTCAACCAATTGAGAGGAGGTTAAGGCAAAACCTGTCTTGCAACTTGGAGAGCAATTTCAGTTTATAATTGCTTCCTCCTTTAGAACTTCAGGGGATTGCCTAAATTACGTTAACTCTTTGCAATTGTTTAGAAAACAGGAAGACAGTTTGTAATGTCAAAATATTCTGAACCAATCCATAGCCTCTTCCTTTGCACTGAAATTATTCCAAAAGCATGCTATGAACTTAACAGGAAAGTCTAAATTATGTTTAGGATGCTGAGTAAGACACTAACATCCAGTACATACTTCTCAGAAAAGGCAAGTTACAATACCTTATTTTTAGTTTCCTAGCTTCCTATCCTGTATAAATGAACCACAATTTACCCAGAAAATTGCATTTAAAGACAGAAGATGAATGTATTTGAAAATATTAACTAATAAGCATGAAAAATGTGGACAGCACTTGAACATTCTTTAAACATCTGTGTAATTAAGCAGGACGACATTTGTTTCCACTGCAATACTATCTCAGAGTAGTAGATCTGGAGAGAGGCAAGAAACCCTTTCAGAATAAGCTACAGTCTATCAGTCAATCACCTTATGAATGCACAGATTCAAGCTCCTGGTAATACTGAAAGAGGAGAAGATACTTGATTTCATTGAATAGCTTTTTAAAAATAAAAGGCTGGCTTTCAGCATAGAAATGTAACTTTTAAAAGCAACAGCTATTTCATGCTATTTCCAGAAAAAGAAACATGGTGCCACACATTCTTTTCAAAGACACAAAGGGCCAAAATCCTCATTTGTTCCCACACGTACAAATGGGATATTTATAACAGAATATGTTTAGGTAGAATTTATGCTAAAGTACAGGAAAATGTTCAATAAACTGTAGTTTGGGGATAAACTCATAAGGATAAGATAAAAAAATTGCCTTCCTAAAACAATATGGGGGAGTAGGAGGTTTTCTTAATCATTGGCTTTATTATCTGTGTTCAATGTAGGCCAAGAAATTGTCTGCTTTTTGCAAAGTTGTTCATTGCTTGCACCGTGCACAGAATCATTCTGATCTCAACTCAGAACAACAGAAAATGTTAAACACATACTTTGTGAAGCCGCAATAATTATGCCAGTTATTGCATTTTCTTTGCTTCTATAAACAATAATACTGACAACTTGTAACAAAACGAAAACATTTCCAAAGGGAAAAAACTTCCAGGTCTCTATAAGCCTGTGTATGGGAGGCTGCAAAGGGAACAAAGCAAGCCCAGTGAATATCCATACCTTCAACAGCATCAGTCACTGCAGAAAATGGTCACGTACCTCTGAATAGAGTATCCCCATGCCTATTCTTCACTCTGCAGTTCCTTCTTGTTCGACAGCCCAACAAGTTACTCTCACTTGAAATACGCTCCAGCTTGTTTGAACGTGGTTAATAGTTAACTCAAAAGATTCACTTTTTCTTAAGTTACGTTTTCTCTCCGTGATTTCTACTTAGTAGCCTGAAACAATTGTCTTCAGAAACCCAACCCAGGGAGGTAAATGTGAGAACAGCAGCTTATGGGAGACTCACGGAACAAGTTACAACACAGAAGCATTTTCCTTTGTCATTTTTGCAATAATATCCTCCAGTTACCTAAAAAGGAAAGTAGCAAAACAGGTTGAGGAGAGGAGGAAGAGAGAAGGGAAGAAAGTTTCACAAGTAAAGAAACGGAGGAGTGGAAAGAACAAAGAGCATGAAATCTAAAACTTAAGATAATGAAGAATTGTACCTAGATTGCCACCCAAGCTACTGTTGACTAAAATACGTTCCAAACCTTCTGCAAGAACACTTCAAATGCCTGTCAGGAAATGGGAAGCAACTAAATCCCACGCCTTTAATGAAAGCTCCCAGTATAATTAGCCTCTCACTCTTTAATTAAACAAGCCGGTCACTTTCATCACATTTGCTCAGTCTTCTCTTTATAGCCCAGCCCAACCAATGAATATGATTCATGTCTAACCTGATAATTTTATATGCTAATTGGGAAGAGGATTATTGCTGATGGCCCTGAGGATAAGATGCTGATGGCATTTCTGTACTACACTCAGTCTTTCTGAGCAAGGCATGTGTATTTCAAATGTCTGCATTCACCTTAAAAATATTTTCTCCCTCTATAGTTCAAATCACATTTCATGTATTTCAAGCAAATTTTTTTAAAAGTTTTAAAACATATGCATGTAAGCATGCATCTTAAATCCAAGCCCTCTGCCTTACATTTGAGAACTTCTCTTTCCAAATAATTTTCATGTTTATTCTCAGCGAGGTGGGGGACCGCATAAAATTACTTCTTCTACCTCCAGCCTTCTCTAATTAAAGCAGTTTAATATCACTGGCTGTAGTGTTTATTTGCTGACACCAGTTCTAAGCCTTTCAGTGCCTGTGTATTTGAAGAAAATTAGGCTGGCATGTGACAGACAGAGACATAACACCTACCTGGGACAGACTCAGTGGGATCCTCACAATAGGCTAATCTTTCAGTCTTTCAGCATGTGGTGAATATGCTGTTGGACTAAGGACATAGAAGAGTGAGTAACACCTATAAGGTGAAAAGGTCTTCCTCACCAGTATTTCTTCACATCAAGATCCTAAGATATTCACATCCTCCTGCATCTACTGACCAGCTTGTTGGAATTTATAAACTACAGCTCGTTGAAAGAAATATTGAATCACTAAGATTCTACATAAAACAACTTAGTAGTTTAATTGATCATTTCCTAACAAAAATGAGTAAATGTATGGTAATCTGAAAAAGTAATAAAAAAAGAAATAAAGGGGAAAAAAAAAGCCCATCCTCTCCAAAGCAGAACAATAACTTCAGGCAACACATTTCCCAAGACAGTGTAAATTACCATTTAATCCAGCATCACATCCCAGGTCCTCTTGAAAAGCACTGAAGTTACTACTTTGGTCAGAGCTTCAACTGAAGAACAGTTAAGCAGCCCAACTACAATGAGGTATGAAACTCATACAAATATACATAGTCATAGGTTCACTTCTGCTTAACCTATTGCTTGCTTCAGTGCTCTCTGCCATGCTTTTAAATGAAGATTAGAATCCTGAAAATTTATTTTTTTTTTATGAATAAGGGGCTTTTTCTCCAAAGAGCGCCAAGACTCAGTGCATGGGCAAACTGTCACCTACCCAGTCTGTGTAGGAAACGTGATTCTTATCTCCTGACAGAATTTGACAACACTTCAGAAATTTCATGTGAGTCAGAAGGAATTAAATATTTTTCAGAAGAGCCTTCACCAGGGCAATAATAAGGTAAACTAATTTTTTAAACTAGATATCAATAGCTTAAGAATGGCATATTCAATAAAAGTCACAGAAGATCATTTGTCTCTTTAAATTCCAAGCACTACAGTTTTTATTGCTACAAATAATGAGTTACACTACTCTCAGGAAAGCAATCTGTGGCTTGTTGGAATCATGTGTGCAGAACAGTTCTCCAGAATGCATATTCCCAAGAAATGCAGTCCTGGAACGGCCAGTGTCTGGACAAGAGGAACACCAACACCTTTCACTTTCCCTCAGAAGTCTGTTAACTACTTGTACAACATCCTTGCAGCAACGCAAGGGTCCCTTGCACCGCTGCTGCAGGACAGGATTAACTCAACAGACCCAACAAGCACAAAGAAACCCCTCCATGGCATGGACCAGAGCCTGTATTTTATAACACTAAACTGAGTTCATGCTATGTCCAGCCCCAGGCCAGACCACCTGGGCTTCAGTTTTGCTGCAGCATTTTAAAACAGAATACTTCCTATCTCAGCTGTCCTGGTCCAAGTAAGGACAGCCCATCCTGGGAAGTTTCTGTTTCTAGGCTTTATGTTTTCTACTCTCTTTTTAGATGCATTACTTTCATTCTCTTTTCCCGTTTCAGATGGGCTAATGTATCTTTTGCTCTTCACTTGGTTCCAATCACCAGTATCAGAAAATATATCGTACATCCCATATGCCACCACAAGTTGATTTAGGTAAAATGTTGTATGTAGATCATTCCCAGATAGCAATTCTATAAAACAAAAAATGTAGGACAGTGTTAGCTGGAAATACAGCAGAAAAAAATTTTCGATATTTCTCACTAAGCAGGGGTATCAGACTTGCTGAGCTGTGATGCTTTTCATTGAGAAATCACCTTTTTCACTTTTCCACAGACTGTGCCCTACTTCACAAAGCAGGATCGTTTCTGTGGCAACTCTCAGGTTTTGTTTAGTAACAAGTACTTACTTCATTCATTTCCCCAGGCAAAGCAGTATATCATTAGCACCCACGTTTTAAAGAATTTGCTGCATTAAGAAACCAGACCAGTTTCAGTGAGGATCAAGCCCCCCGGGCTGACTACAATTAATTCAGTGGTTAGGCAGGGGTCCCCAATACACTGTGATCACAGAGTTCATGGAGATGGCTTGGAAATAATAAGAATTAGAGTTAGCACTCTCTCTTGACTCCAAGTTTAAACAATGTTTTCAAACTTATTTCAGTTCCTGATAATCCCTACAAAAGCAGGGTAATTCAGAGCAAACTCTTTTTTGTATGTTGTGGTGTTCACACCTTTCAAATCACTTTTGTTTTTATTCTAAGATTATCTAACAAAGAAGGATTGTCCCCAAGCAATCAGCAATTCAGAAAACAAGCAACTGGTGTGGAACCAGTGATCGAAACAGTTTTTGGACTACCCACAGCAGCAGAGATCACATTCACAGCTATAAAGTTTTGAGAAAAGCTGGATTCTTCCTCCTTTTTATCCCAAAATACAGTAGTTACAACACTTACCAAGACAGATCAGATAAAGATCTGCCACAGCCTTAGGGAACAAGAATAACTAACTTCCTCATAAGTATTCTTATGACAGGTTAGATGCCTCTTTACCTCACCAGATCCATGGTGCAATTTGGTCTTTCAGAATGTCATGCAATGGTGCTATTTATCATAGAATACCTCCACTCCTTAAAAACTGCCAAACAAGTAGCACGTAAAAATGCTCTCCTGTACATGCAGATCTCACACAGAACTTTACTGCTGCTCCTTTTATTGGCACAAACTTCTGGCAGTGAATCAGCAGGAGACAGACCAGGAACTGCAGCAGGAGGTGCAAGTAAGAGAGTAGAAACAGAGGTAAGATGCTTTTTCATATGCATCCACGGTCTCTTTCTCCCTTGCTCATCTCCATAGAGATGTGCTGTCCTGGTTCTGTGCAGCTGGGTCTCAGAGCAGCCAGCCTGCTGTCCTTTCTGACTGCTGTGCATCAAAGGGCAGGTTTGCCAGAGGTGGAGAGGAAAAAGCCTTTGACCCACGCAAATGGGAAAAAGGAGTAGCTGATAGTTTCATTTTGCTCTCCTTGTTTTTTTCCCCTAGGTATGTCACATGGAAGTCTTAGCATTGAAAGCATGTACATACATTAAATAAATTTTATTCTTATAGTTCCAAAAGCATTTGAGTTTTCCCTGTAAGTTAACCCAGAGATTCTGACATCTGCTAGCCTGGTGGCTTTCTGTCCTATCTATAGTGTATATGAAAGCCATTATGACTCTCTCAAAAGTACACTGATGAATTTCTAGAAGGTTAAAGGTTTGTTTTCATTAATATCAAAAACCTCCAGAAATGGCATTTTTGAATGTATCTTTCAGACACCTTCCTCTACCTTTTTTTTTCTTTTTTAAATATTTCAGTTATTTCCAGTTTGCCATGGTAAATGTCACTCTTTGGCATTGTTTCATTGCATAAAAAGACTAGATTATTGTTCAAGGCTCCTACAGTCATGACTTGGCCACTGAAATTAATGAGAAAGTCATGTGCCAAGCCTTGGAGTTAATTGGTGCAGTATGTCTGATTTACAAAGCTTCCATATTCAGTACAGTATATAGAAAATTGCACACCATTAAATAGATAATAAATTAGCTACCCCATAACTTCATCTTTAGTACAAACTGTGACTTACCCTGAAGTTTTCAGGTTTTTTCCCAAACAATGCTCCACATGCAGAAAAAGAGGAATATGGTTTTTACTTTTGTTTGTACTAAATAAAATAGCAGAAAGCAGTGGAATATTCCAGAGCAGACAGATAGGAGGATTTCTCTTGTATTGGCAGAAGAACTGGAGTGTTCTCCTACAAAGTAAATAGACTACAGTGAGTTTGGATTTCAACATTAAAAGTATAATGTTATACTATATATATTCTAATAATATATAAGAATATGTAATTTTTATATTATATCTATCTATCTATAATATTCTAATTGTGGCTTAATCAAAATTTTGTAGTGACTTGAGGGATATGATCGATTTAATAAAAAATGAAAATAATTGACAACTCGCTCTCTCCTGAAGAAACTCAGAGGAAACAAATAAACAAATATTTTACCTATCTTTCTACACTCTCCAAAATCTTAATCATCTTCCCCATGGTGTTTCAGACGAGACACTTTGGGTTTATGACCTGTTCCATCCATGCTAATTGCAAAGGTGGCTACAGCCAAAAAGAAAGAGAGACTGCATAGTGCTACACAGAGAGCACTACAACTTCTGTTCAGACAAGCTTTACTATGACCACCAGACAATGCCTAAAATCTAGGAAGATTGAGCCTTTTCTCCAAGAAAGACAGATTTACAATAGAAAAGACAATATGTAGAGAGAAAGGAAGGTACTCATCATAAACTGGCATTAATATCCTATAAACACAGGCCCCCCAGGTTGGTTCCTTCTCATCCTGGAACCTTTGACTCATTTGTGGTCCATATTAAACAGGGTGAACTGTAGACAATCCTTCCCACACAGGTTCTTATTCTGGCAGCCCTTGGGGAACAGACCTTGGGCACCCTTCAGGACACTCTCCTCTTGGGCCTTCCTGTGCAATTCCACACCACTCTCTTCCTAACACAAACACCCCTGCATGTGCTCTTCCACACAGCCCCAAGATGTGGTGCCTCCTCGTGCTGCTCTGCTCCCAAGGAATTGCCTTTTCAGCAGGATTCTCAGCAGCCTTCACTCCAGGTGCTGACACAAGCCGCTGCAAGAAGAGCCGTAACCCGGAATGCTTCATGAATGTTGTAAGTTGGGTCACCTTCTCTCCCTTTTTTTCTAAAGCTTCTCTTCCACTGTCACTGAGTATCAGGAGGCTAAAGTGAGCTCCCTTCAAAGGGGTCCCTCCAGCATCACGGACCTAGAGGAAATGTCGATGCTCCTATCCAAACAGTCTGAGCTAGAGAGAGGAATTCCTCTGCAATAGAAACAAAGGCTGGCTTCTAGTCTCAAGGCCTGCCCTTCTGTAACAACCTGTTTGCCTAGTACAGAGGTAAGGGTGCTTGAAACCCTCCTTCAAACAGCAGATTCTCACAACAAAACCCCCTTGCTCTGAATCACCAAAGATTTCCTCACTGTGGCAGCAGCGTAGTTAGCGGGTGGTGCTGTGAGCCAGTCTGTAAGAGGAGATCCACCCTCCATGGCTTGCTTAACCACACCTCTGCAAGGAAGGACTCGCTGTGGACCAGACAGAAATACTGCTGCATGTTTACCCTCTAGAAAGGTATAACCTTGTTGTGGGAGAGAGTGGGAGCTTCAGACAAACTTCATTAGAGAAGCCCTTTCGTTGAGTCTTGAGGTGCTGAAAGGACCCCCTTGATTTCTAAACTCCTTCTCAAAAAGGAGTTTGGGTGCAGCTGAATCCAGTCTTAGCCTCTGACTCTTACTGCTGAAGGCTGAGGAATTATAAGGTATGATTGAACCGTTTCCCTGCAGGACTAACCATGGCAAACCAGATATATTTATATATATATAAAAAGAATGATCTATTATAATTATTGATTAGACAAAAAATATCCTAATCAGAATTTTTTACTTTTTACTACACAGAACAGTAGCTAAAACTACTACTATAAGATAATACAGGACAATGCATTATATCAAAGCAATCATATAAAAGAAATTGCATTAAAGCTAGCAAAAAGAAACTATTGTTAGAGATTGATGTAACTCACCCTCACCCATACCAGCAATGATGGGCAAAATCTCTTTTGCTCAGCCTCAAGGAGTAACTTCGAGGGGGTCCCAACCCAAAGGAGAAATCTTCATACACACTCCAAGAAGGGATATGTTAGGAGAACTTGACCATAAGAAAGTGAACTGGACTTTGATAGTATAAAGTGATTGACTACCAATCTTATGTCTCCAGGCTGGCTTGGCAGTTTATCTTTATCAGATCTTTGCCTCATTATCAGGATGCTAATTTGGGGTTGATGTATCAGACCTGTTTTAGCATAATTCAATACTAACAGGAAAACATGATGCTCCTTTTCAGCCCACCACAAATAGCTTGGAAAATAGGACATTATTTGAGTGGTTTGACCACATTCTAAGGCAGAATATCATATTACAGACCTATGTCAGCCTTGCAAAACAGGATAAACTATCTCCCAAAAGATTAGTCACTCACTTTATAGGGAATCAATTACCAGACAACCACCATCTAAGCAGAAGATTTTACTGCATCCTGCTACTCTTCTAAGTCTGTGTAGTGCTTGAGTGCTACAGCGATTACTACAGTTTGAGTGATACAGCATTAAATAGACTACACAAACCACATCACAGAAGCACATCCCAACTCCTCTCGCTGCTGTTTGCATTCTCCAGCCTCCATGGCTACAGCACAGCAGCCATAGGATCACCCACAAAAAAGACCTGGGATTTGTCTTCCTGCAGGAATCCCTTTTGGTGTCCCTCCCTAGCAGTACAACACAGAGCAGCAGAGAAAGGCTAGCAATATGCTGTCACATTTATCTTCCTGGGATGCTCTTGGCTACCTTCACATTCCCAGGCAGAATTAGCCTCTGAACAGTTCCTACACCAATATCTACACTGTAAATGCATGATAAAAAACTCTCCTTTGGCTTTCCACAGAGTGAAATTATCAGATATCATGGATACCCCAGCGAGGAATATGAAGTTACAACAAATGATGGATACATTCTTGGTGTTTTCAGAATTCCTGCTGGAAGGAACAGCCAAAATACAGGTACAACATATAGGATATAAGGAACGTCTGAAAACCCACTCTTACAGGGATTCTCCATCTTTCCCCTTTGCATATGTGATGGCAAGTTCCATACCTTTCCATCTCAGCAAGCGTACCCATTCAGTCAGCCCAGAATGCAGCCTGAATTCTGTATATTGGTTAAAACACTCTTGCAAAATGAAATTCTGTATCCCAGTTTTAACTACACATTACCTATTACTATTACAGCCTAAGAAAATATCTTCTCTTTTAGGGAAGAAGCCTGCAGTCTTACTACATCATGGTATTTTATCAGATTCCATTCACTGGATTTCCAACCTGCCCAACAACAGCTTGGGCTTTGTCCTTGCAGATGCTGGCTATGATGTCTGGCTGGGAAACAGCAGAGGGAACACCTGGTCTTTAAAGCACAAGACTCTTAAGCCCTGCCAGAAGGAGTTCTGGCAGTTCAGGTACTCTGTGGACAAAGAATTTCTAAGGAAGCAACTTTCAGGGAACTAGCAAGAATAGGCAGTTGCTACCAGAATGTAGAACCTTTCCCCTTCTGGTTATAAGAAAAAAAATCCCTTCTAAATTATATTAAAATACTACATGTTTTCATATAATCTGACTTCAAGTGGGACACGAAACATTTCAGGGGACTGGGAAAACTCTTTTCCACAGATGCAGCCACTCCTGGGCATATCAGGGAAGTTATAAGAAGGAACTGGTTGCATTATCTGGATAGGCTTTTCTGGAATCAGCATATACAGAAGCAAAACTGGAAGTACAGAGGTCACCTTTGCCCATACACCATGCTGGTTTCTTTGGGAAAAGGCTTCCAAAACTGGGAAGCATCTGTAACACCATGTCCCAAGTGCAGAAAGGACAAGCGACTGCTCAGCTCAGTCTAGAAATCTGATCTACTACAACTGATGCTATCTGAGAGAAAAATATTTCTTGTAACCCATGCAGCTGAAGCACTGATTACATTCAATTCCCCAAGGGCTGCAGCTGTCAGGTGAAACTGGCACTTCATCCACACAGAGCCCAAGGCATCAGGCAGCCAGGCTGCACAGCTGCACCCCCTGCCCACTTCTCCAGCTCAGGCAAGGATGCAGACACAGTGTGCAGCCTCCTCCTCCAATGGGTCCTGCTTGGTGCAATGAACAAAGCTGACAGTCAGTAACTCACACTATGAGGGTCAAATTGTCTGCCAGCTTTTGTGTTTCTCCCCTCAGCTTTGATGAAATGGGTAAATACGATATTCCAGCAGAGCTGAACTTCATCATGAACAAAACTGGACAGAAGGATGTTTACTATATTGGTCACTCTGAAGGGTCAGCTGCAGGTAATGTTAGAACTTTCTGGGCACCAAACAGTGTTAGTGTTTATGATTTATAGATAAGATCTGTGAGCAGACTCTGCGGTTTATGTCACAGTGTACCATTGTCCTTTTGCAAAAACAAACTCAGAAATGGAGGAGAAAATGGAGGGAAGTGGCATTACTAGAAAATTATTTTCCTTTCTTCCCATATGTGCATTCTAAGACCCTCTTTGCAGAATGAATATTTCAGACCAGTCATCACCCTCTTTGTCTTTAGATAATTATATCAGCCAATCAAATCCATCAGTGGAGAAATTTAAACACATTCAGAAAACAGGAAGGGACAAGCCCTTTTTAGCTTTAATGCCTTCCTTATACTCTCCTTTTATGCATGAATTCACTTTCATGCAAATATGTGCTTAGTTACATGAAAAAAATCTATTCTTAATCTTCAGATAATTATTGTATTGCTGAAGGTCAGTACACACATGTACAGTCCTTGAAAGCCTGCAAGCTAAGAAACTCTTTGTTTTGAGTTTAGGGAACTTTAGAGAGGATTTGAATTTCAAAAATCTGATTAATATACCTTTTCAACCAAAATCGGCCTTAACACAAAATTGTCAGTTCTGACAAAAGCAGTATCATGACATGCTCTAATGAGCTTGGATCCTTAGAATGAACTTTATCTTCCAAATAAAAGTTTTAGGCAGGAATCAAGCATTCTCTTTATGTCTGCAGCACCAAAATGGAAGACTGTCAATGGGATGCTAATCTAGTCTCACTCCTTTGCTGCCTACTGCTTTTTTATTTATTTGGTCTGTGGAAATCTCTTCATCGACTTCTTTTTCTGAGCTTGCAGGCTTCATAGCGTTTTCTACTTATCCTGATTTGTCTCAGAAGATTAAAGCATTCTTTGCTTTGGCACCAGTGGCCACCATCACACATGCTACCAGCCCTCTGGTAACATTGGCACAGCTTCCCCCGTCACTGATCAGGGTAAGTCGTTTCTCCTTCTAAAGAGAAAGACATAATTGTCTACTTTGTCTCTACTGGACTCACTCAACCTGAACTGTTAAGGGGCGATCTGTAGAATTGAATTCAGCGGATCAGACTGCTGGCAGTGCCTGTAGACTTCAGACTTTCCAGAGGGCTAAACTGCAAGATTTCACATGGTATCTCTTTTGCAATTTCTTTAAGGTGGCAGGCATACTTTTGCCATTTTTTATTTAAGTCAAATATTTCTGAAGAAAACTTTCAAATACCAGAACAAAAGAAATCTAATATAGTCTACTTAATCTAGCCTAAAACACTAATAAAAACCACAAGTAAGATATTTCACATCTTAATTTTATCAGACATGCAGATCATTTGTGCTAGTTAAATACTTACTTGTAAAGTGATAAATGAAACTTAAACACCAGGTGTCAATTTAATAGAATTTGCTGGGAATGTGGAAATCATACACGCTATGCTTTATGTCAAACCACAGAAGCACATCCTCTTTCTCTCCAAGGTGCACCCATGATGTGACGTAGAGCATTCAGCTCTTCACCCTTCTCATTTGTCTCATTTGTCTGATCCCTCTTTACTTTGTAGTGGCACTCACAGTACAGTTTGCACCTGCCCCCCCAGGGCAAAAAGGGACTTCCTATATTTTACAGCCATCAGTGCAGCCAACTTCCTTTCTCACTGAGATCAGTACACTAAAAACAGATGGACAGTGACCTCCAGCACTCATCTCAAGGAGAAGGAGGAACATACGGTCTGCCCCTGGGAGGAACACACTATAAAGGATAGTGGGAGGGCAAGCAGTTTCAACAACTTTGCCTCTTGTGAAGAGGCAAGGCTGTTAAAGGAAGAGCGAGTGACTTAAAGAAGAGGGAGTTTTCTGCATGAAATAATCTTGCAACAGCTCATGAAAGTTTTGCCCTTTTTCTCCCCTCAGTTACTTCTTGGCTGCAAAGGAGTTCTTCACTGCAATGAGCTGATTAAAGGACCTGTAACACAGTTCTGTGCATGTCTGGGAAAAGTTTGTGGCAGTATCTTCTGCTACCTAGCCGGGGGCAGGATACAAAATATGAACACGGTAAGCACATCCAAGACAAGCTTTATACAAGTAAATCTTAAGTAGCTTTGAACGGCAACTGAATCGAGAAAGATCTTTTTTCTCTTTTGCACAATTCAGAGCTTTTCCTTCCTGAACAACAAGACATCTGACTCCTCTGAACATCAGAGATGGTTTCTTTTTGTTTGCTATGCATGCAAACGTTTCCAGCCAAAACTCAAAGCTGTTTCTTCACACTTCTCCCAGCAGAAAGATTGCATTCCTTTACTCTGGCTGCTACCTGTTTTTCTTACAGACCTTTGACATGTCTGTTCTCCAGTCACCTTGCATCTCTCAGACTATTTAACAAGTGTGTCCATAAAAAGCTCTCACACATGCAGCTTCATTATGCTCAAGAGAACTGTATATTAACAATCTTTCTCTACCTATTATGCCCAGCACTATTTAAAAGCATCATACAAATCACAGAAAGCGGGAAAACAGAGTCCATACATGCTTCTCAAATTATGTTTTCTCTATGGCTAAGGACTAGTGTTGAAAGATTATCCCAAAGGTATAAAATCCTATGTAATCATTTCTACTGTAAACTAGCGTATTTGTGAATCTTTCCTCGACTTCCTATTTTATATCTGAAGAATATCCTATAAAAATGGGGTTTTAACACAGCAGCAGTATGTTGCTCAGGGCCTTCACAGCTTTATTCTATCACAGCACTGGATCTCTGCCTTCATAACACTTCTGCTTTGTCTCCAGAGTCGAACAGATTTATACACAGGACATTACCCAGCTGGAACATCAGTACAGAATGTTGTTCATTGGCATCAGGTATAACTGTGCTGACATACAAACACTCTTAGTATGGCTTTTTATGCAACTGACAGCCAACAGGGAAGTCCAGAGGTGGTGGATCTGGAAATCTGCCCATCACATCTCACCTGTCACAGAGGGAGCCCTGTTTCTCATGGCTAACCAGGTCATTCCCTGAATTTCCCCTTTGGCACCAGGCTCTGAGATTTCCCCAGGGCACATCACACCTCTCCATGTTAGCCTCTAATGGCTTCCAGCCTTCATCCTTATTTATGGAGATATGTGCCTTGAAAGTTGCAGAAGTGAACACAAGTAAGGTCTAAGCACTTGGCAGGTGGGATAAGTGAGAACTTTACAGTCAGGTATGAACCAAAGAAGTGATCTAGGTTCAAGCTTCTCTCTCAGAGGGTTAATTGCAGCCTTGATTACCTCCGAAAGCCAGTTTACTGCACAAATGCTTCTGCTGCCACGATGGCAAAATGGGGAACTGCCTCTTTTGCTGGTACCTCATGCTGCTTTCAGACCTAAGCTTGTTCTGCCTAGCCTCCAAATCAGCCCAGGGCAAGATGGCATTGGCTCAGAAACACATCACTCTATGTAAACTCTTAGTGAACTGTGCCACTTAAACCAGCCCTTAAACATGTATGCTGCTGTACACCCCCTGCCCAAAATTCCTAGTATCCAGACCAGAAACCCAGCACCCGGAGTCAGAAAACAGAGATGAGCTAGCAGATTGCTATCATAGCCTCAGTTACTTAGAGGTTGGGATAAAAGAAACAAAAATGCCCACACATTATCAGTAAGACAGGTTAATCCTTTATTGTTTTGATTTTCCTTTTGGACAATCACAGAAGACAAGAGTTTAGTGTTAAGGTAATCACACCCTGCTCCCAATACAATCACACCCTGCTCTTGTGTGCAGTACAGAGCCTCTGATACCGTTGCCATTACTGTGAGCAGATCAGACCTGACCAAGCAGGCACATAAAAGTCAAGGATTGTGAGGAAGTATCCCAGGCTGATGAGAGCCCTGACATGCTCCTGCATCACCAAGAGCTACATTAGCTAACTAAAGAGCCAATTAAGTTAGGACAGAAAGGTTTTAATGACTAAACATAACAAGGGTGGTGGTTGAAGATCAGGAGAGAACGTTAGCAAGGGTGGTGAAATCCCTTATCCAACAATCCCTCCTCAGTATCCCTGTAATCCTGTCTACTGCCTGAGACTTGACTTCAATTACATGCAAGAAAACAACTCCTGAACTCTGTCTCTTAACACTTTCATTTTATCTGTCCTCATTACAATATTAACAGATCCTATGTGCAGACCAATTTCAAGCTTATGACTACGGCTGTAAGGAAAACATGAAGAAATACAACCAGGTAAGGCAACTCATTTTTCTGAGAACTCATCCTCGGGTTCTGGGAAAACTGAGAATAGAAAAAGTCATATATTAGCACCTTGAGTGCTACAAAAAGAGCGGGGAGGGTGCTCTTAGGTAAAGTTTCACCTGAATCTAATACTCATAATCGTCAATGTCTATTCACAAACACAGCATATATAGATTCTTGCAGCCTCGCCTACTGATGCAGGGATATGTCCAACAACATGTCAGCTTATTCCATAAGCCATTCCCAAAAGGCTAAGAGCCACATCCAGGTCCTAGGACTGGATGAGTACAGAGCTCTTTACTTCCCCAAAAATCCTCAAGGTCTGCTTTTCAGTTAAACACTAAAATGGGGAGGAAAAAAAAAAAGTGGAAATGCATACTTGATTTTCAGAGGTTACTTGCTGTAAAAATTAAACTCAAGGGATGGTTCAGTATGGCACAGTGGAGACTGATGGGAAGAACTAAAGTATCTGTATGGAAAAAAGGGAACAGGCAAAATTTCGTCTGTAGGAATTTTAATTACTGCATAGTCAACACTCAAATATGCTCTCCTCCTCTTGCAATACTTATAACTTGCCTGATTATTTTTTGAGGTTTGATCAGATCAGTTGACTTGTAGTGTGCTTTGTGAGTCAGGGCAGGTTATGTCATAGGTGGCACATTATTTTACAGGTGGATAAAGATTCCAAAGACACCTTCCTTCTCAGACACCTTTCATACACACATACAGTCTTTAAATATCTGAAGTTTAAATTTTGAAATGGGCAACATTTTATTCTCAATATTGTTGAATTTTAGGAAACTGCCCAGAAAGCAGTCAAGAAGATAACTGAGCCACCCTTTGTAAATAAGGGTCAGTTTAAAAACATCTTGTGAGTGGTCCCTCACCACACTGACAAATAACCCTCCTGCATTAAGTAATTTGGTTCAGATCTCAGATGATCTCCATTGTAATCTTCTGAGTTTCTTTAACTTCTTCAGTGATGGCAAGCAAGGCAGGGAATGAGGTTAAGGCAATGAACAATAAGAGGGTGGCCTTCATCTTTATGGTTTTACTGTAGGCAGTGCAGAAGCAAAAGACAAAGAGAGGTGCTTGCACAGAAACCTTGCTCTAAACAGAGCTTCTGCTACAGCAGCATTCACTCAGGTCTCCTCCCTTTCTTACAGACTGCTCCCCCTGCGTACAAGATAGAGGAGATAAAGATCCCAACTGCTGTTTGGAGTGGTGGACAGGACAAATTTGCAGATCCAAAAGACATGGCAAGGCTACTTCCTCGGATCACCAATCTCATCTACCATGAGAATTTTCCTACATGGGGACATCTTGATTTCTTCTGGGGCCTTGATGCAACTGAGAAAATGTATCTGAAAATCATTGAGCTACTAAAAAAATATGCTTAAAATGCCACAGAAGGATTTAATTCATGCAGTAGAAACCCCAGAGATTTCTATTTAGCAGTTGATTATTAGGATATGGATAGATATAGAGGTTTAAAAACTACTGACAATTGGTTTGCATTTTTTTACATTGCTTCCTATGGTGTTACACTATTTTGGTGACTGCAGTCTTTCTGAAGAAGCTGAGGTACATGTAACCTCTGAAAATACAAATATATCAGACAGAACACTGTCTTAATTTGGAAGATCCCTTAATGTGGAAGATTTCAGTTTTTATATGATTGATTTTGCTAAGATATCATTTTCTGTCTCCTTGTTGATCTGTATTACACATTTCACTTGAGACAAAGGTGATTTCCGCTGAAAACCCCAAATGGGAGAGAATTTCTCTGTTTACTGAACTTTGCTGAAGTTGAATCATCTGTCATGTTGACAGTGTTTCACCTGTTTTCCTCTCCTCACATTACCAACAGCAGCAGGGAAGACCCAAAAGATTTTCACATGCAAAATTACCCTGGTATCTAAGCAGACAAGAGCTGGCTATAGTGGCCCAAATGCCAAGAAATCCAACACGAAAACACAAATGTCAGAGAAAAAACAGTTGACTGTTGGACAGATGCAGATACTCTCTCACCCTCACACTAACTAATGGTTTGTTGCCCCTCTTACTACAAAGAGCACAACTGTCCTCATGCTCATAACCTGGCAGCTGGGGATTGAGAAGATGCAGGCGTAGCAGCAAACTGCACATAAAAGCCAACTGCATCCATCTCAAGAAATATTCCTGCCACTGTCAGTAAAGAAGTTGAAGTTCTTCTAGGTCCTTAGTTCATCATGTCAGTGCTCACCTACAAGAATATTCCAGGGGCATTCCAGGTAAAGATCACACCAAAGGGTTCATCATTACAGGGCAAGTCACAGAGTTCAGGTGCTTGTGGGTGTTTCTGGGTGGGGGCATAAGCCCAGATTCCTCAGTCAAGACTTGTGGAAAGTGAAACCCATTTGATAATAACCTGGGAGATAGAGCACAATATAAACAAAACATGTTTGTGTCTCGTAATATAGAAAACACATGCAAAGGACACCTTCATGCAAACATATGCAAATAACACACCTCCTCTAGCAACCTGTGGTACCACTGGAAACTGAGTTCTCAGCTTCTGCAGACATGTGCAGTCCAAGACACAGAGTGGCTACTCTTGCCCACATCATTTACAAATCCCAGTGTCCTGACCACCCCAGAGAACTCACAACAGACCTGGCCCACCTCCATAAAGCAGCAGGGCAGAGCTGGCACTGGCACAACAAACACTGCACCCAGCACAGACACGGGCTTAGGTCTGAAGGGAGGGGCAGCAGGATCCACAATTCCTGCTTAGGTAAAGAGGGAGAGAGGGCCTCTCTGAAGTATCTGCCAGCAAAGCCCTTCACTCCTGCGCCCATTCACACTTCTGCAGCACCACCCAGCATTCAGACAGGGTGCATGGGAGGAACCTGGCAATGAGACTTTGCACAAAATGTGCAATAGAAGGGAGGGAAGAAAAAAGATCCACAGCACTAAACTCCACCCTCACCAGTGGTGCATTTTCCCTGCTGCAGAAACAGAGCTAACCATGAAGTAGAACTGATTCTCCATGAACCAGAGCACATAGCTCTGCCCAACTGAAGAAAGCAGTGGGGACACACTAGGGACTGCCCTTTCAGGGAGGTGAAGGAAGGTGGATCTAGCTGTTCCTTAAAATCTGGTTGTGTGGACACATGACTGAAATTAAGTTTACTCATCCTGGAAGCAGCCACAGGACTGCCCCAGGACATCAAGTTCAAAGTTTTCTAGAGCAAGAGCCAGCCACAGACACACCTGCAAGAGGTTACAGGGAAACATTCATGTCAGTGACCAACAGTTCTTGGAAAAGAACACCATGTGCAGTGTCTTCAATACTGAACACCTTAATTAGCCTAATGTTCAGCCTAACTTCACCTCTGACATAACTGAGATTTACAAAGGATTGCCAGCTTTTCTAACAGAAGACAATTTCCAAATACCAAACTGATAGGTTCTCCATTTACCAAAGTTTCCTGTAACCAAACTTTATCTTCTTATTACCATCCGTCAGAAATGCACTCCTAGAATGCACAGGGTCTGGCCAACAGGAATACCCATTCTTTACATGTTCCCTTGGAAAACTGGTAGCTGCCCGGACAAAATCCTTGCAGCACTGAAAGTGCCCCTTCCAAGTCTGCTTCAGGAGAGGATTAACTCAGCACCTCCACTGAAAACCCTCCATAGCATACACTGGAGCCTCTATTCCGTAACTCTCAGCCAAGTCCAAGATAACAAGGTAAGTGTTTGAGCATACCGGATTTTTGTTGCTTGCCCATATCAGTCCCTCCTGTTCTCAAAGCCAGGACCAAGGCCTGTTGTCTCACTCTACAGCCATGGCACCAAGAGTGCTTCAAGGCTGGGATGCCAAGCAGCCAGAACAGCCTCACACACAATGAAAGGAAGTTAGGAAAATGACATTACTTGTTCGAGGGTGCAGGATGAGCTAAATACAAATATCTTAGACCATGTCTAGACTTCCATGTCCAGGTTTGGGGTTCAGGAAAGGCATCAATATGATCAATACCTGCTGAGCAAGTTCAGCACAAAGACAACAAGAAGGTCAATCAAACTTATCAGGGAGTAACTGCTACATTGGCTGAACATTTTCCAGCAGAGATCTAGGCCAGCCCAGAGCACTGCCCTGCCTCCTCAGAAACCCAGGCTACCTCCTCTGCTTCAGAGGAGGAAGGTCCTCCTGTCCAGCCTGCCTCTTCCCAGGCACCACAGCCCTACACTGACAACTACAGCTCCAGATTAACTTTGGTCCTTTTCCTCCTTACCCACAGCTTCCTCCGCAACGCTACTAACATTTTTCCCCCTCAGTTAGCCCTTCCCAAAGTTCAGGAGAGCCCAGGTGAGGTATGCATACCCTCCGGTACCCAAGCAGATAAGGACTGACTTAATGGTGGTCGGGCTGCCCCCAGACGGCGGGAAATGTGGAGGGGACACCTGCCAGGTGCGCACGGGCCGTGCCGCAGCCCGGCATCCTCTGCCCTCGCCCTCGCCCGCGGCCGCGCACGCACGGCGCTCCCGCTGCCGCTGCCGCGGCCGGACCCGCAGCGCAGA